>JBCNJP010000023.1:89933660-89977037 GCA_039602395.1 Deinandra increscens subsp. villosa | reverse complement strand
ACGCAACGTACACAAAGCAGTTGCAATGAAAAAACGCAACGTAGAAGTAACAAAAATACAAAGACTACACAACATTAAAATTAGAAGCTAGATCCTAAAATTATCTAACCTATGAACTAAACGTTATGTATGATCGATGATATATATATATTCATGTCACAATAGTTAAATATAACACTACAAAAAACTTGATACGTAAAGACAACGGTATGAAACTAATCTAAAACGAAAGAAATGTTTAACTAAACAATTTAAAAAGAATTTTAGCCATCTCATTAATACCGAAAAGTAACATACACGACTTAAGTCAACACGCAGGGGAGACGGACAACAAGTTGCGCCGCCAACCATTTTTTAATAGCAAACCCTAGCCGTATAAAAACAACATTCTTGAATCTAGAGGTCGCACTATTTCCTACAACATGACTTTTTAAAGGATAGAAAAATAAAACAACAAAAGTCCGAGATATTATTCCTTTGATGTTCTACTTCGTTTATAGAATAATAAGACAAGAAAAAAGCCCGAGATGATTTGGTTATGACTTGATCCAAACCATCTTTAAAACCGATCCACTTTACCCCAAAACGGGATTTTACATTTTTATGTGTGTCCATGGGCATGAATGAATCTCTCTTGTTAACGTTATTAACAAGTTACATCATATATATGTTAAGGAAATTGTTTTGTAATAACCCACTGCCACTTGAACATATACATATAGAACCTGTCTTCAGTTCTAACATATCATTTGTTCATCTTTTGGTAATCTTATCAGGGTCCCGAGATTAGAACCGGCTTTCTGAAAGATGGCAAACCGGTCCAACTGAAACAGGGTCAAGAAATCACCATCTCCACAGATTACGACATCAAAGGTGACGAAAACACGATCTGCATGAGCTACAAAAAGCTAGCCTACGATGTAAAACCAGGGAGCGTAATTTTGTGCGCAGATGGCACTATTTCATTCTCTGTTCTTGCTTGTGACACGGATAACGGTTTGGTCCGTTGCCGCTGTGAAAACACCGCGGTTCTTGGTGAGCGAAAGAACGTCAATCTTCCAGGAGTGATCGTCGACTTGCCAACTTTAACCGAGAAAGACAAAGAAGATATTCTCACATGGGGAGTTCCGAATAAGATTGATATGATCGCTCTGTCGTTTGTCCGCAAAGGTTCAGATCTGATCCAGGTTCGAAAGCTGTTGGGCGAGCACGCCAAAACCATCCTTTTGATGTCGAAGGTATGTTCGTGATCTTCAAACTCACTCTTTGCATCACGTTTTTTAAGGCGTCTAAATAACCCGGGTTGTAAATTTAGAGTAAGGGTGTAAACGAGCCGAGCCGAGCTCATTTAGGCTCGAGCTCGGCTCGTTTAAACTTAACATAGCTCAAGCTTGAGCTCGGCTTGGCTAGATTCGAGCTTTATTTTTAAAGCTCGAGTTTCGGCTCGTGGATAATTATTTAAGCTCGAGCTCGGCATTGGCTCGGCTCGTTTATAATTAACTTTTATTTTTTTTATATATTATTATAATTAAATTTGTAAATATTTATAATTATTTTTTTTATATAGAAAATATTACATATTATTTACTTCTTTTATCGTAATTATATATATAATAATAATATTTTAAAAAACATATATTTAATAAATTAAATAAAAATTATATAAATAGAAGGCCCGTTAAGGCTCGCGAGCCGGCTCGAGCTCGCTGCGTAAAGCTTGGGCTCGAGCTCGTTTAATAAACGAGCCCTATTTCAAATCTTGAGCACGACTCGTTTCGAGCTTTTTATCGATTCGATCTAGAGTAGCTCACGAGCGGCTCGACCCGTTTACACCCATAATTTTGAGCAACACCTCATGTAGCAAATCTCTTGTCTCTCTCCTCAGCTTTTGAGACCTAAACACTTCAAAACGCCTTGCACATTTTGCACGTGCCAAAATAGGTTTTTGGGTCAAAAACAAATAGTATGCTTGATATGTCTCAAGAACACCTTGTTTCGTTACCTTTTTAATAGTTTCTTGATTTAAAACGATTGTAACCATCTTTGGAAACTCTTTGGCAGGTCGAGAATCAAGAAGGGGTAGCAAACTTTGACGAAATCCTCGCGAACTCCGACGCCTTCATGGTGGCACGTGGCGACCTCGGAATGGAAATCCCAATCGAGAAGATCTTCCTAGCCCAAAAGGTCATGGTCTACAAATGCAACTTACAAGGCAAGCCAGTGGTAACCGCGACTCAAATGCTCGAGTCAATGATCAAATCTCCAAGACCAACTCGAGCCGAAGCCACCGATGTGGCCAACGCGGTCCTCGATGGCACAGACTGTGTCATGCTTAGCGGTGAAACCGCCGCTGGGGCCTACCCAGAGCTAGCGGTCCTAACCATGGCCAGGATTTGCATCGAGGCCGAAAGCACCATCAATTACTCAGATGTTTTCAAACGAATCGCCGCAAACGCACCCATACCCATGAGCCCGCTCGAGAGCTTAGCCTCTGCCGCGGTCCGAACCGCCAACTCATCAAGAGCGGCCCTCATTCTGGTTCTAACCCGAGGCGGAAGCACCGCCAAGCTGGTCGCAAAGTACAGACCCGGCATGCCGATACTATCCGTAGTCGTTCCTGAAATGAAAACCGATTCTTTCGACTGGTCGTGCAGCGACGAATCGCCAGCAAGGCATAGTCTCATTTTCCGAGGTTTGGTCCCGATTTTATCTGCAGGGTCCGCTAAAGCTTCGTATGCCGAGTCAACCGAGGAGGTTTTGGACTTCGCATTGGAGCATGCAAAAGTCAAGGGGCTTTGCAAGGTAGGTGATGCTGTTGTGGCTTTGCATCGAGTTGGAGCCGCATCCATTATCAAGATAATCAACGTCAAGTAAAAAGGCGTAAAAAGGCGGGTGATTTCGTATTCGTTTACCATTCGTTTCCTGTAACGCCCCGTTTGTTGGCATGTATGAACATCATCAGTAGATAAAAACTACTGTCTATGGTTCCCTCCCATTGATAAAAACTGAATTGCCCATGTGTTTTTGGGAAGTTTTATAAATTCTTGCATATAAAACTCCAGTTGGCAAGATTTAGCCTGACTGTTTGAGTGTTTGCTGCTCCAAACTTTAGCAACATACATCTCAACCATTTGAATAACAGTTCATAAAGGTAGAAGTTGTATTTATTAGGAACAAAGAAAGGCAATATAACTCTGTCAATATTACACTTATTAATGTACACGATTCGGTAACAAAGCAGAAAGCGCAGAGAAACGAGTAGGGAACTTACACGGTCTAGTGACTACTATCGGCCTCACCATGAGCTTGCGGTGATGAACTTGAACTCGAACCCGAACCAGAACCCGAGCCTGAGTCTGATGTTGCTGGCCTAGATGTTGATGAGAACAAACTATTCAAAGGCCAAGGGAGAGAAGCCGAAAACCAACTATTATTCGCGATATTATCCGAATCACTACTACTCGACCCGTTTCGTTCTTGAGTGAGTTTTGATTCGTCGGCAGGCAACTCCAGCCTGCAGACAGGACAGGAGCTGTGAAGCTCTAGCCATGGCAGAATGCACTTGCTATGAAACCTATGCTTACAAGGCAGTTCTTTAGCTTCGGTTCCGACCTCGAAATCATCCAAACAAACTGAACATTGATCCGACGGTTCCTCGATTGTGACGTTTGGTAATGCATCGATGGCTTCTTTTTGCGCCGGTGGGGTCCCGTATCTGTTCGGGTCGTTCTCGGCTAAATGTTGTAGCAGTTGCTCTAATGCAGGGCCCGAAAAGTAATCGCCTAAAGAACCGATTGACTGTCTCTGAGAAGGGTTGCTGCCGCCACCACCGCCTTGAACGATTATTGTCTGATTAAACGGGTTGATCAGAATAAGCCGCTCCCGCCCCCTGTTACTGTTACTGTTACCGTCTCGTCCATTCTCGGTATCCGTGTTGTTTTCGGATTCAGATGTGATCCCACGCCGAACACCGTGAAGGAGGAAGTTCGTGGCAGGGTTCCTCCGGTGCAACCTCATGGCCGACTCAAACTCACGGCCCAAATCCGACTCTGGTCTCTCGTGAGGCTGCTGAAACTGGTACCGGCGGTAACGTTCATAAGAACCTAGGCGGTCAACAAGGCGGTCAACAGGGCGGTCTTCGTCATCCTCGTCCCCATCCTCATCGAACCCAACGTGTGTAAACCTCTGCCGGCCACGGCGGTTGTTCAGCATGCCGAGCAAGATGGGCGCCCATAATGAAAGTGAACGGTCGGGGTCAAGATCGGTGTCGGAACCGCCTTCCTCCTGGCCGTGGTGGTGGTGGTGGTGGTCGGTCATTATGCTACCGATTTCCTCCACGAATTCACCGTTACAAGATGAACATTTGACTGTTTCAATCCCCAAAATCGGGATTACTAGACGGTCACATTGGTGACACCAATACCTTGCTGACTCTCTATCTTCCTCCATCTCTCACTTCCAATCAATCTCTGGTAATCAAAGCAATAAAATCATTAAAACCCTAATTACCAGAAAGTCATATATATATAGATACAGATGTGTATAAACATAGATATATACACATAAAAGGGTGAAAAATTGTGAAATTCGAGTTCGTAATCGAAATGAATCAACTGAATTCATTGAATTAACCGAAACAACATGATAATAATATCTGTAACTAATTCAACAGACAAAATTGGGCATCTTCTCTAGGGTTTCTTCAAAAGCCTGGAATCGAACAATTTGACTAAATTCAACTAAATTCTTCAAATTAAACGAAACAACATGATACTATTTGTAACTAATTCAAGAAAGAAACATCAAAAGACAAAATTGGGCATCTTCGCTAGGGTTTCTTGAAAACCTGGAATCGAACAATTCGACTAAATTCTGGAAATTAACAGAAACAACATGATGCTATCTGTAACTAATTCGGGAAAGATCGATCAAACAGACAAAATTGGGCATCTTCGCTAGGGTTTCTTAAAAACCTGGAATCGAACAATTCGATTGAATTGTTGAAATCAACTGAAACAGTATGAAATTTCGATCAAGAGTAAAGCGATTAACAGTGAAAGAAGATACCTTGAGTGGGTTTTGTTGAAGATCAATCTGGAATGGGACACGTTTGTGGATGAAATTAAAAGGGGGGAAGAACGAAAAATGAGGGATTTTATCGCAGATATGATGGAATTTGTGTGTGCAACGTGTCGATGGAAATGGATTTGGGGAATTTAGTCATGGTGGGAGGGATTTAATGAGAGAAGTTTGATGGTAGAATTTATGGAGGAAGAATGAAGTTTCTGAGAAAGTAGGAAACTGACAACGAATACCGCGTTTCTTTTCTATTCTCGCTTTCCGTACGGTAAAAAAATAAAAATTGAGACTTTTATACCTTAACAAGATTTTGCAATCACCCCGAGAAAAACGTTACACAAAACAGTTGAATGAAAATAAAATTTTGAGACTTTTATGTCTTGACAAGATTTTATAACTCGCGTGTTGTCAAGAAAAAAAAATAGATATACAAAACAGTTGAATTGTTATAACGCTATATAAAGAAGACGAAAATTTAGAAAAAAACGTGTAACGACCAAAACATTTCAAAAAAAACTTTATTATATCACCAACAAAGTCATTTGAGTAAAATATTAACTTTATTTACAATTAAATAAAATATTCATTTTTATTAACCTAGAAGATGTATTTTGTTTATATCGAAAAAGAGTAATTAACTTTATTTACCATTAAATAAAATATGTATTATTATTAACCTAGAAGTTCTATTTTGTTTATATAGTAATTTCTAAGGCTAAATATAGTGGACGTTATACCGACCCATGACGTCTCTTAAAGCGCTTCAATACCGCCTCTAGTGCGTTATGAGAGTAAATTTTGATTGCCTCATTATGACCGTAGTGCCTTGTTTGATTAAAATTTAAAAATTTATCTGTTGTAAAACAATAAATTTTGAATTTATATACCTTTTTGCCTTTCTCCTCTATATTTTATACATTTTAACCATACAAGCTTAAAATTTTCTTCTACTCCTCTCTAAATCTTTTAAACTTTTTGTCAACAATGATTCATCTTATGTCACCATGGTGGGACGAAGATGAGTTGGATGAATTAGTCATTTGTATGTTGAACATTAAGGAGGAGATGGGGGTGTTTGATCCCTAATGGTTCCGAAGGTGATGTTTCGTGGGATCGCGTAAAAGAATTACATGACGAAAGTTGCTTAAAAGAATTAATATATGACGTGGAGACGGAGTTTCGTGATGATCCTATTTCACTAAACCGTACACTAGATGAGCTAAAAGTGAATTAACGAAATTAACCCCAGTACTATGAGCATAATGGGCGTGTTATCAAAGAATTTAAATATGAATGATTATATGGAATGTCGTTTAGTAAATTAACATTTGAAAACTTTTTAATGAAATATATTATGATTAGTTTCTTTTCTAGTTTTTGTTTTTTTTAAGATTGCCCTTTTAATCAAACTATGTATGTTATTTTTTTTAATGAAATTATGTTGGTTTATTTATTTATTTGAATTAAAAAATAACTGCGTAATGATTGAGAAGGGGGTTTATGACTACGCACCTTAAAGACACAAAGCCTCTTGTTAATTGTACCGCCACAAGACACTCAACGCCCCATGCATGGGCTTTATAGTATACCTTATATCGTGTGTAGCGGGTGCGAAAGGATCTCTATGAAACTGCCATAGCGTCGTGAACACCATCCCTAGGCGCGCTAATGGGCGAAAAAACGGGTGTGGCGCAAACGCAATGGGCATCACACCTTAATTCTCCAATTTACAGAAAATATAGCCGTTGAACGACTATATTTTAAACAAATTAAATCGTTTTCCTCTTTATTCATCTATATAAACTAGACAACATAATCATTTTAAACACTCTTTTTTCTACTCTTTATATTTATTAAACTTTCTTTCAACTTAAAAAAAAATTATCAGGGTTCACCATTCGGTGCTCCATACCACCAGAATTTCCAACCACCTTGATGGGTTAGTGAAAACGAGCAATAACCGCAATAATATGACGACCTTCTATACTACATAGCGAACATGGGCCAACTCAACAACCATACGATTTTCAACAATAAAATAGTTACACTTCTCAATTTCAAATAAGAGTGTCGCAACCAGTTCAACCGAGCCAAGCTGAGGTTGTTCGAGAAACGCAACTGGGGCCGTCACGACCTTGCAAACGATCACATAAGAAGATGGATTAAGAACCTCGAAGCAAAAAAAAATTGTTCAAATTTGGACCCTGGAGTAGGAGTACGCGTTTAGCTCATTCTTGGATAGACATTTCGGACGACCTGGTTATGGGTAAATTTTTACTACTATATTTTTTTATACATTTATATTAAAGTTTACTAACAATTTTTTGTTTTCCTTTTTTTAGCAAACAATCAAGATAAGTCCACATTTTGGAACCTGGTTCGAGCTTGGTTCAATGAGGAAATGAAAAATGCAGAAGTAATACCGTCCAAGAGACTCGATATCGAGCAAATTGACCAATATGAACTGAAGGTGCCTACTTCTCGATGGCACATACAAACGTATTCGAAACGGTTGGCCGAGTGGTGCTAGTGACGGAAATATTCAACAAGTCGTTGTGATCGAGTTTCAAAATACCTATGGCATGTTCTCATACCTTCGATGTTGGGAACTACTTTATAATAGGGCTGGCAATTCGTGTCTTATCGTGTTGAACAGGTTAAAAACAGCACGATTAACACAAGTATCAAACACGAAAACAACTAATTTAACAATTGGGTTTGGTAGTTTGAGCGTGATAGTTATATGTTTTATGTAACAAAAAGGTTAAATGTTAAACCCTAGAATACTAAAAATAATTATTTTATAAAAAGTATAAAATTGCATAGTGTATTTTTCTATTAAGCAGTTCTTCTCGTATCTAAACTGGTACCCAATTTGCCAGCCCACTTCATAAAAGTCCCAAACGAGGCGAGGCGACGAGCATCACGAGGAGGGCTAGACAACCCTCAAAAAAGTTGGAAGCATCGTCTTCGGTGGATCCCGAGAGTCGGTCGTAAGATGCTCAGACGTTTAACCTAAACGTATCCGAAGACGAGGAGGAAGGTCCATCGATTTAGGAGGAGATCTCAAGATCCCCTAGTCGGGCAAGCGCAAAGGAAAAATGGGCGGGTTCGTCGTCCAACAATGTCGAGTTTGACAAACGCTTCACAGAGAGTAACAAAAAACTCGACAAATTACACGACCTTGGATCTTGACGTCTCGTGATGAAGGAACACCAAATGAAACTTATCAAAGAACGACAAATGTATAAGGATCTCAGGCAACTCAAGGAACTGCTCCCGGAAAACGGATCGCATCGGAATGGACACTTACCATAATCATTAAGAGAAGATTAGTAAAAAAATGGGGATCTAGTTTTTTTTAGTATTGTAAATTTTTTAATGTAATTATGTATTTTTTTTATTTAATGACTAATGGTGAGAGAGGGGGTTATGGGATGACTACACACGACTGTCACGTGGTGCATAACGCCCCTCAAAAAGGGTTATGACTACATATGGTCTTAGCTCGTATAATTTATCACGGTAAAACATATTTCATGTTCTACATATCTCATACAACGTTACCTATTTTGAGTACTTTTCAACATGATTGTGATAATCCTAATACAATCTTAATACGATATTATATTATAACACTCGGGGTGTCAATTGTATGTATACATCAATTTCGGTACTTTTAAACATGTCAATCTGAAAACGACCCATTTTTAAACAGATCAAATTTACCATCCTAAAACCTAATTATACATGTTGTGTTCGGGTCGTGTTTCAGCTCGTGTCAGAAACTGTCACCCCTATATTACACTGATTAGGCGTAACTTTACACATACTATACACGTGTGTTCTCATTATTACCACGTCGTATTTTAAGCAATCATTTTTTTTTTCTTTCAAAATATATACTTTCGGTAATTTTCTTCTTGATCAATTTTCGGATTAAACATCTATCAATGTTGGGGGCTCAAGGTGTAACTTCTAGTATCTCTATACTTGTTTTTGCACATTTTTCGTATTAGAAACGAGATAAAAGAATTAACAACGGAAAGAGTATTTATCAACAAAATTGTAGTGTCCGTTAAAACAATACTTGCATGGTTAGGAAGTTTGTAGAGAAAAGTGGTAATCCCTCTTAAGTTTAGAAAGAAGTTGTATTTTGTTTTTAACGATAAGTCTGTATTACTCTTAAACTGTTTTAAATCTATATACATCCTAAATCTTTATTACTCTTAAACTGTTTTAAACACCAGTCTATTTTAAAGAGACTTTGTTTTTTATTACTGGGCTACGATCCAATCGGCAATAACCATGATGTGTGAGGTTATTGTGAGAAGTTTAGTTTGGATAAGAAGGAATCATAACCATTAGATCTTCAATTAAATGAAGATCTATGGCTTAAAAATTTTCTGGGTAAATTAGAGATAAAACTTAAAGAAAATTAAAGATGGAAGGGTATTTTTGACTTTTTATCAAATTCCCCCATTTTTTAAACCTTCATAACTTTTAGATACGACATTATTTTTTTTTAAAAATTACACCATAAAAACGAGCGTAAAAACGAGCGTTTTTTTATCTTTAAAACGCGTATAGTGTTGCTATATAAAAAATTAATTTTTTTTACTCTTTCAATTGTATCAAAATGTTCAGATCATTGTGTCATTGTGTCGTTGTGTCAAAATATTCAGATCATTGTGTCATATTGTGTCAAAATGTTCACATCATTGTGTCATATGGTGTTAAAAACCGAAATAGTATTTTTTTTTTATTTTATATATAGTAGCACAAAATATATACTTTTGACACGACGACACAATGACACAATGATCTGAACATTTTGACACAATGACATAATGATGTGTCAAAATGTTCAGATCATTGTTTCATATGATGACAAAAACCGAAAGAGTAATTAATTTTATATATAGCAACACTATATATACTTTTGACACGACGACACAATGACACAATGATCTGAACATTTTCGACACAATGACACAATGATGTGTCAAAATGTTCAGATCATTGTTTCATATTGTGCCAAAAACCGAAAGAGTATTTAATTTTATATATAGCAACACTATATATATTTTTGACACGAAGACACAATGACACAATGATCTGAACATTTTGACACAATGACCTGTGTCAAAAATCGAAAGAGTAATTTTTTTTTCATTTTTTATATAGCAACACTATATGCGTTTTAAAGATAAAAAAATGCTCGTTTTTATGGTGTAATTTTTTTTAAAAAATAATATCGTATGTGAAAGTTATGAATGTTTAAAGAAAATGGGGGAAATAGATAAAAAGTCAACAAAAGTGACTAAGACTAAAATACCCCTCCTTTCTTTTTTATTAGATCAAGATCCAATGGCTAAAAATCATTCTTATCCTTTTTACCCAAAACAAACTATTTGAACCTCTCCCTAACCATGATATCTATCTTGTTTAAAGAGGATAATCTCTCTCAAGATTAGGAATAAATTGTAAACGAAAATAAGATACACATCCCTTTCTAATATCTATGGGTTCTTAAATCTTACAACTTGTATAAAAATAAGTCGTTTTACTTGATTTCTATTAAAATGAACTGATTAAAATAATAAATTGGACCATAGAGTGTAATAAAATTAATGTAGATTGTAGAGGGGTGTGCTTTTACTAGAAGCACAATGTTTAATTTATTGGAAGTTGTTGAAAGTGGTACCTTTAAACCAGCTTCTCCTGAAAATAGACTAACATCATTTATTTATTTTTGAACGGCAAAAATAGACCTAACATCATAGGAGAAGAAAATAATTTCTAAAACTTCTAAGAAAAACTTAATGCTTTACAATGTTTTGTCTAGAAAGAATATAAGAGTGTTTGGGTTTTTAAAATAGTCAATAAGATTGAATTGTTTTGACAACAAAATCAACTCGGTATCCAAGAGGATGAAGATATACATGTAGAATATGTTAGATTCAAGAACATTGTTTCTAGTTTGAAAACATTAGATCTTAAGTACTCAAACAAGAAGTACCAGGGAATTTCTTGAGATCACTCTGTCTCCAACAATGAGTCATTTCTTGAGATTACTCCATCTCGAACTGGGAGTCGTTTCTTGAGATCACTCCATCTCGAACGGAGAGTCAAGTGACAACCATTAAAAAGATCAAGGACTTGGAAGAAACCAAAGATGGTAGAAATAGGAAGAGATCTTGAAATTGGATAATGGCTAGCATCTAAAGTGAGGTACATTATGAATCTTGTTACTATAATGAAGAGACAATTAAGCCATGTGAAGTGTGAGATTGAGCGTGATCACCATCACTCAAGGCGGAACACTACCTTTAGGCGTTATGGGGTGTTTTCGTCTACTTGTGGTCACCACAACGGTTGTTTGCAAGTGTTTGTTTTTTTTCCACCAAATCAGATAATTAAACGCATCTCCTCTTTTTACATAAAACCTCACATTCATATAACCAGAATTACACACATTTATCACCATCACCGACATGTACAACAGTTTACAGTTTGATGACTGACTATTCTAAGTGTTTCGGACATGGTCCAAGAGTTTGATGATTGACAATTCTAAATGGTTAAAACTTGAAGTCTCATAGTAAATACAAAATAAAGATTTAAAAGTAAGATTAGAACGTGTGTGAGTTGAACGCTCTAACAAATATAAATGTATCGCTTACGCTTGATAAAATGTACAATCCAAACATGGCTGAAGTACAAACCTTGAAGCAAAACCTTTAATAACATCTAATATGGAACTATACAAGATTGTTGCCATGAATTATTCATGTACAACATTAGAATATAAGAATGAAGCTCAACTTGGGCTAAAAAAATGGGAATGTCTATGCTCATTATGGAGATACTATATGTATTATCATTATTGAGATATATGATGAAAAGCTTTACTTCAAAGGCTCCCCAGCCTGTTTACCATGCTCCTTCCATCCTGTACTCCAAACAAACAAACAAAACATACCCAGTAAATTTCACGCATAGCAATAGTTAGTTAGTTACCGTTAGGTTTGTGGAGGGCGGGACGAGTCCTCTATCCCAGGGGATAGAGAGGCTACTCTGAGCTAAGCCCCCCGGCTCTTCCTCTCATTACAGCCAAAACACTTGACTCGTGTTGGTGGTGTTTGAGGCCGTACATTTCTTGTAAACCCGATTAACCTACGGTGAATATTGGAGGTTGCAAGGTATCTCTTTTACCAAATTTTTATTTTTTTGTTTATTTTCTAAAAAGGTTTCACTGTAGAAGTTTAAAAATTAGTGTCATGAAAGTTTTGATGCTATAGAAAGTTTGTTTTCACAAAATATAATTCATGTTTCAAAAATATAACTTGATTACAAAACTCCTTACAATTTAGAACATTTTTTATTTTGTTATTAAGAGGAAGATGATATTTGTGACAACAGGAATGATAAAAAACTATCACCATGATAATCTAAATATAACTTATGTATGTTGTGCATTTAATTATAACAGTCGGTGGACAATGCGATCAGGTTCAGTTCATTTATTTATTAATGGGCCGATTTGGGTTGTACTCTACATGTAAAATGAGTCAAACTAAACAATGAGCAAAAAGGAAAACATGTCGAATTGGTTGAAGCTTACCCAATTCATAACTTTGATGCATATGAAATGAAACATTTAAAAAAAACAAAGAACCAATTTACTACTGAAATAATGCAACTTTCCTAGGCTAATCGTATTTGGCACACAAGTATATATAAAAAAAATGAATAAGTTTGAAATCAACCCAACCGGAACCGACCAAATCCAACCCATACAAAGATAACATGTTTTGACGCGTTACCAAACCAACCACAACCGCTTATTTTTGTCACCTGTAGCTAATATATTTATGTTTAGTTAACTTTTTTTTGGGGGGAACGGAAACAAAGGACATTTATGAAGTCAGTGTACACTGTACAGGAAGAGGAACAGATGACCTTTGGTGGAATGTTTAAAAGTAATATTAACACTGTAGTTGGGTTACTAATAGTTGTCAAAAGGGTTGGATTTTAAGTAATCAAATTTCACTATTTCTGGGCATTTTTATGTTTAATCATATTACAATGGATTGCACTTTTTAAAACAGAAGTTATATTTTATGTCTGATACTTCATACTTGACTTTTATAAGACCACCACTAAAATGATTGCAATAACTGTTAAAAATATTTTAGAACGATACTTTTGGCAATCAACTCATTTGTAAAATTTGTGCATAAGTTTGAACACAAAACAACCATAAATACAATTAGATTCATATAATCATAAAATTGTCGATGGAAATCAGGACTTACATGTGTGGCTCGAAGAGATTTACTTAAGGTTGTTTTCAACAAAGGATCAGACAAAGACCCATCCATGCCAATCTGATGGTATTGACCCTACAAATTCACATGAATCCAAAACTTAATAAAGAAATTAGTAGAGGTGGCAATTTCGGCCCATTTATTTATTAACGTATTTATTATCTAATAAGTCAAATAAAAAAATTAGCTAAAAGTAGAGCATATCAAAGGGGTTAAAAGTTGCCCAGAGTATTTTTACAGCACACATCATAAACCATTTCAATAAAAATTCAGATATTATTGTAATAAACTCATTTTTGTAATCATGACGAACATGTTTAGTTAAAGATAAAAAAAAATGAGCATAAAAGTGTTTGTGGGTCAACATGACCTGACCCGTTGGAAATGACCATTCCAACCTGAGCCTGACCAGCCCGATAGTTCATCTTGTAAGTTGTCAACTCTAGAAATTAGTGAACAATAATGCTTACAGAGGGTAATGATCCTTCATCTTGGTTATCTGAAAAAAGAGACGAGTAGAATCCTGGAGCATTGATGGAATCAACAGAACCAGTAGTATTTCTAACTACACGAGGGGAGGCGGGACCCATAAAACTGTTCCTCAAATCCAAGTCAGCATCTCGAGGAACTGTACTATCTACAAATGATGGCCCCAATTTATACATCTGAATCCATAATAACGAGGATGACGATCTGACCGTGAACCCAATAATTTGCATTAATAGAGTCAGTCTCACTGAGAATACGACAGATTCTCCATAATTCTCTGAAGAAATGTACCTGCATATTCACCAAGCTTATCAGGGTGCATTTACTTAAATTTGTATCTTCTGATTTACGTGATACGACATGTAGAAAGGTAGGGAAACTTCCATTATAACCCTGTATAGCCCTATATATAGTCGCTAAAAAAGTAAAAATAGTCACACTTCAAGCAAAAACCATCATTCTTGCAAAGTGCAAAAAGAACACTACAGTTTTTAAAAACAATCAATTTCGCCAAAAAAGTTCCAAGTACGATGTTTTTTTTTATGTTTTCTGCGTTTATGCATTTTACAAATTTGTTTGTTGATGCAAAGTGAGTGTTCCTTTTTATGTATTTCGGCAAAGATCAACTGTATGTTTGCAACAAGTAATGCGTATGATGGTTGATGTAAGTAATTATTCTAACTAAAATATGTTTCTAACACCAAACCATATTTCTCCACCTACATTCTAAGACATTAGGCATCTCTACATTTTTAGGGACATAAAGATCAATATATAATTGGCAATGCGTAGATGAAATTTTTAAGGGGGTGTGTGATATATACTAACTACTAATTCTAGAAAAAGAGCAGCCTGGTGTTCAATCTTGTACTTCACTCATATTTCTCAACAGTTTTGTTTTAAACCTCTAATATTATGTGGCATTCCCACACATAAAATATTGCTCAGATTTTACAAAAGAGGTAGCGGCCCTTTTCCATTATCTACATGTAGGAATTATAAAATATATATCACAATTTCCGGCAAAGATAGACACCAATAGTGGTAAAGTGTAAACCTACCCAGGAAACAGCCGTTGGAAGTTTGAACAAGCTAGCCTTTGTTTCTCGTGGGTACAGGTCAGCAAACATGCACAGGTCATATGCAACGAACGGGTCAATGATGGAGGTGGAAGGAGCTCATGCCCCTGATTTTGCTGTTATTTTTATTATTTTATTTCCATGCAATTTTTTGGTATTTTTCTTTTTAATTTTAATTCAACTAACCCCACATGCCATGACTAGAGGTTAGGAGAACATGATGGTAATCATGAGTAGTTGTTGCCATGACTAGAAGTTAGGAGAACATGATGGAGATCATGGGTAGTTGTTTTGTAATTTTGTTCCACCTTTTGTAATTGTCCTATTTAAAGAACTTAACGAGGAAAGAAATGGGGAGAATCTAGAAGATATTTATTTTGCAATTTTAACTTGTTTTTCCCCATTGTTGGACTGGTTCAAACGTGGCATGTTTGGATGATGTTCTTGAAACCTAAATTTGAGCCAAGTAGTGTTTGTATTATAATTCACATTTAGCTTGCCCTAGAGTAGATTGAGTGGTGATATATGTATTTCAATCCTACCATTATCTATCCGTTCTGAAACTCCTGAACCTAGTTGTTACCTTTTCCCCGGTATATAACAGTCACCCTGCTAGGGAGTATTATTTGTTAAGAGCAAGTTTGCACACAACAAGCTTACTTCAATTAAAAAGGGAAACTATTTGATAAAGGATTGCAGTTTACCCAATGGTGGAAAGAGCAAGGTAATGTTCGGAGTAAACGAAAGAAAAATCCTTGGAGGGTTGGCCCTCATTACCATGAGCATAAACATCTTAAATCCCTGATGAAATTTGTCTGTGTTGGAACACTAAATGATAATTATAAAAAATGTTTTCTGAATTACTTAATAACTCATCAACATCTCTTTATATAGAGAGACTACAATAAAAGATAATTATTGAGCTAACAAACTAATTGTAACGGTTTAGTCTAAACTAATGACAATAACTCAAAATATATATAAATATATAAAAGCAGATATATTGCTAATATGCCCGCTTAAGCTAGAAGTTCGGTTCAATGTGTAGCTAGGAATGAAGTGTAGCAAACCCCGTAGTAGAGAGTTCCTTGGCGAGTGTCACCAATCTGAGAAGTAGTAGAAACAGAACGAACTTGGAAAGTTTGTGCTAACACCATCTCTCTGATGAAAGATAAGTCAATCTTAAGGTGTTCCATGAGCCAGATAAGTAGCTCCAATGTCACCATAATGGCATAGTATATATTTCAGCTAAAAGAACTGTGTTTGGAACTTAGGCAATGTGTATAAGTGAGTGTGAGCCAAAAGTGACGCCATGTAGGCAGTGGGTGTGGTCACGACTCACGCCACTCACACTCACTAAAGGGTGTAATGGTGTTTGTGTGAATGTAATGTTTATTTAAGAAAGAGACGGTGGGGTGTAGTGTTGTGGTTGGTGGATTAGAATTGAAACAAAAAACTAAACCCTCCACCCCACGCCCATTTCTCTACTCACGAGCCCTCGGTGCGTTGGTCCACGCCCCTCACACTGCCACATCAGCCCACTCATGTCCCACTACACATGGTCTTACTTGCATAGAAGCGAAGCTTCGGGAAGTGAATCTGTGTGAAAAGATAAGAACAGGCTAAAGTCTATACCATGAAAACCACTCCTACTTAGTTTTCTGCTGAAGATATTATTGACATGATGACATATAATACCTTTTTTCAGATCAATTATTATAAATATCATTTAAATTATGATTGACTAAGACTATAAGACCTTTTCATATGTATTTATCCACCCATTGACCATAAATGATTAGAACTAAAAGTATGGGATGACACTGATGACTTATTATTCACATGAAGCAAATCCATAATTCATTTTATTCATCCTGCATCACCAGTTACAAACTAGGGCTTAACTATTTGATACAAAAACCTAAAAATTAAATATATAGAGGAATGAAAAACTGTAAAAACTGACCATATTTCATGACAGAAGAGGCTGAACCACAAAATGTCAAGTAAAATTGCAGAAAACAAAAGAACAGCATAAGTTCTTCCAAGACTCTGGCTGCTACTCTCAATTGCAACCAATGCGAATAACCCAATCCCCACATTTATAAGCGAGACTCCATTATACAACGCCCCCAATGATCCAATCAAACCACAAGCAATCTTCAAACATCAATACAACTTCAATCGTTAAACAAAAACGCACAATTCAAAACTCTAGGTCAAAAATTCACGTTCTACACATTTCCGATCAAAAACAGAGTAAAACAGTAAATATCAATCCACATGAAAGAGAAAATACCTGAATGTAAATTAGGATCACGGCGAATGATTGAATCTTGTCGTAATCACGAAGCCATGTTTGAATCTGAGTGTTCAATTCAGAACAAAGCATCATAAAACAAACCCTAATTATGGACTCAAATCAACCAATCAGATTGCGAAAAACATGGATTTCGATGAAATGGACTACATTGAAAGAAACGGAGCCTTCAAATCAAATGTTCGAGGAAACCATATGATTAGTTACAGTAGGTTTTATCCTTTTCGAGTAACTGTGTGTTTGTGTGTGTGTGATTTGTGTGTGATTTTGATTATGGAGGATGAAGAATTGGGGAGACGATCTTTGAAAGGGATGATGGAGAAAACGACAGCGTTTCACACTGGCATGAATCCGCTGGTTGCGTTTCTTTATGCTTTTTTGGGTTAAAAAGAAAATACAACTATCCACCCTGTTTTATTGTTTAATGATTTTTGACCCCCTAAAGTTTAGGCAAGTAGTTGTTTATTACTTTATTTTATGAATTATGAATTATGAATTTATGATCAACTAGTAGAAGCACTTTCTCGTGTATTGTGACGGTTACTTATCTGAAAGGTTGATTCTATACTCACACCCCTTCATTCTATTTTAACACCCTTTTACGACCCTGTAAATTTAGTAAGCCCCTGTATAGCTAAAAGACAAAAATTATGAACTTACACCCCTTTACAGCCCCGTAACTACATTTACACCCCCGTAAAATATTTTTTTTTAAATGTTTTATCTACCACATTGTACTACCCCGTAATTATATATACACCCCCGTATGAACCCACTATATATACACTTGAACGGTTCATTCCAAACTCCCCACACTTTTTCATTAAAAATCTTAAATTTTTCACTATTTTTCACTCCAAAACCCGTAATTGTTTATGTTAAATTGAGTATATGTTTGTATCGTGTAAAACTTTTTTTAAGTAATGGTAATATGTTGTTTGATTTTCTCGTGTGACCCTCCATAATTTGTATGCTAATGAAGCGGCTTAGACGTCCAGAAGGAAATTTTCAAAAAATAATTTAAAGTTACCAAATTATAACATATAAACGTAATCCAAATAAATTTTCAAAAAATAATGATTTGATAAATTTAGGGATTGGCTCCTAACACTATAAAATTATAAATTATTTTAAAGTTACCAAATTATAATAAACAAATCAAACAAACAAACACCACGATTTTATAAGAAATAACAATAATAAGTTTTAGAGTTCGGGCATACATCATCAAGAAATAATAAAAAACACAAAACATATCAACCAAATAAGACGTAACTAATCATCATCTTCAAAATCCTCGTCATCGTCCTGATAAGGGGGTGGATCATGGATATGTAAACTATTTGCTATGCTGCTCATCATTTGAATATGCCAGTTTAGCATCCGGTCATGCCTCCGGTGTTGCCGCCCCAGGCGGTGAATTTCCAAATTCATTTCCTCTATTCTCTGCGATAAAACTGGAGGCATCCTGACCGCACGTTACCTATAACGCACATGCTCAACCTCGTGTGCTATGTTACCCTGACCTCCCGCCCCACCATCATCATCGTCATGACCCTCCTCGGGCACAGGCTCCTCTCGGACAGGCTCAGGGATCGGGTTAATTAAACGGTACGTATGCGAATTCCGCCCTTGCGTGATTTTTCTTAGGAGTTGCATCCCGTTCATGACTTTTAGGCCCATTCCCTTGGCCAAAACCGGTTCTCCCAAGTGTTAGGGGTTATCATTAATGACCCCCAGTGACTGCGCGATCTTAGTAATAAAGTCTCCGCAGGTAACATGAGTACCCTCCGCCCTGCTTCCCTGCCAGACATATAAAAAATAAAATTAATAAATGTTAATAATTATAAATTAAAAAGTATAACAATAATAATGGATAATACTAACAATAGATAATAATACTAACAACAATAATAAACAATTTTAATAAGATTAATAATAATAATAATTTATAATAAGGGTGATTTTCGGTTCTGGACCAGAACCGGAACCGGAATTCGATGTCTATGGGAACCGGAACCGAACCAAGTTTTGACAAACCGGTTTCGGTTCGGTTCCATATTCACGGTTCGGGTATCGGGTATTGTAACCAAATTTAAGATATTGGGCTGAAACTTAATGTAAAGCATGAATGTTTGCTGGACCGAAATGGTGCTTTCTATATATCATAATGCTTGCACCGAATGGGACCTGTACATAAATTGATAAACATCCAATATTTAATCGGACCTGTACCATAATATATATTGGCTTCATCATCATAAACATGATGAATATTAAATGCTAGGCTTCTATATCATATACATTTTGCAACCTCTACCACATATTTATATATAATAAGTGGTAAACTACAGATTTAGAACTGATAATTAAAATTTACCATCGATGCTGCGCAGTCTCGTTGCTCGCCCGAATGGCGTCAGTGTATGCCGGGGATATGGGTCTCCTCGGGGGTGTACAATCCACAACTTCGGAATAAAACGCGTGATTTTGTTAAGCTTCGTCCGTTTCTTACTAAACGCATAGCCATGGGAAAAACCTAATTGTTTCACCCACTCGAACACCTGGTCAGAATGCCTGAAAACCTATAATAAGTACAATGTTATCAGACAGACTTACATAGGAGAAAAAATATTAGTAGTTTGTTTAATTTTAAATTATGCCTTGTTACCGTGTCTCCGAAATCATAATCCACGTCCTTTGGGCGGATATAGAAATCCACATCGGGTCGGTTCGGTGACCCTTCGTCACTATACACCGGTTCATGCTTCATTGAGGGGGGTGATGATGGGTCACCAAGAGGAACCGTTAAAGGTCCACAACCGAAGTCGTAGTTATCACCGTCATAATCATGACCGACGTGAGGGGCCCAAGAAGATTGTGACCCCTGTCCATAAACATATCCCTGGTCATATTGTACTCTTGGTTCATTTGAGGATTAAAAGAACCGATTTCAGGAATTGAAGTTGACTCCAATCAGGAGAATCTGATCCATAGACATAATTAGGTTCCTAAAATAACAAAATCATTAATATGTTTAACAATACATAGTTAATTAATCACATCAAATCTATCTATTGAAATGTCTCGCCTGGTTTAAATCAAAGTGACTGCCCGACTAGTTTGAGGATTGAACGCCATCATCCTAAAAAGTAAAATAATAATAATAATAATAATAATAATAATAATAATAATAATAATAATAATAATAATAATAATAATAATAATAATAATAATAACAATGATAATAATAATTTTTTTTATAATATTAAATCTGAAGTTAA
The DNA here is from genome assembly GCA_039602395.1 of Deinandra increscens subsp. villosa. Lineage (NCBI taxonomy): Eukaryota > Viridiplantae > Streptophyta > Magnoliopsida > Asterales > Asteraceae > Deinandra > Deinandra increscens. The sequence goes on along the minus strand of JBCNJP010000023.1, from coordinate 89,956,453 downwards.
TACTAATAAATCTAACAATAATATTAATAATAATAATCAAATAAATATAATAAAATAATAATAATTCTATAAATATAAATACGGAGTCTAAAAATTACTAAAATAATAAGTATAGTAATAATACTAATAAGTATACGGTAATGATAATAATAATAATTATTACCTGGTTGGTAGAAGATGAGTCTGCAGGAAAAAGCATATCCCAGTACGACATTATTGATTAATAACCTCGGGATATAACGATACAATTTGCACGGTTGAAGGCAATATTTGTTCTTATGAATTCTTGCAGTTTGCAAGATGTCTTCTTATACAACTCAATAAGTTTTCCATTGAAAAGACGACAACGGTTGAAACGCATTGTGTAGAACTTTTAAACTTTACGGCCCCGTAAGTTTTGTTACACCCCCGTAATACAATCAAATCAGTCATGGAATCTCTGAATTCCACGAAATTGGCGTTTTACGACCCCGTAAAGGGGTGTAGAAAAAAGTCAAGGGGTGTGAGTATAGGAGGACCCTTAAATCTGAAATGAATAAGACTCGAAAAGAATACGTCTAAAACTAATTATAATAATTAAAATAATTAATTATCTTTAAGGATAAAAAACCAGAAGCAATGGTGTACTTGTATAGTCGTACGGTACGAAAATTACATGTCTAATACTAATCATAAAGATTAAATGATTAATTACCTTGTCGCAAGTTGGAGTGTTGGAGGTTGCTCTTTCTTAAGCGGCTCGTTTTTAGAACCAATATGTAGAAGAAAAAATAAAAATAACACATTGACAATTAGTAAGGTTACACCATTATAGAAATAAAGGACGAATGTGACAATTTTAAAACCAAATATGTATGAAAAAATAGATTAATTAGAAAAGTCTCCAAATAATTTTGTTAAATCTTGTATAAATAATAAAAAGAAAACAAAAGAAATAATTTTATTATATGCTTGGGTTATGTGATGTCGCATCTTAGAGTATCAGAACCTATAATCTATTGCACTAAAGTACACAGATAAAAAGATCGTGTAAAGTCTTCTCCATGCGAAGGGTTCGAAGCGCTGGGTGAGTGACACGTAGAACTTTAAGTTTTACCCGAAGGGCTTTATTATCATTAGACCATTCATAATTCACTCTCATACTTATCTTTATAGTGGACTACATTTAGTATTATTTTTCTCTTTATTGCACTCGCGATACGATTAAGTAATACATTTTTATACGGTTTTCTCTCTCTATAACCGAACCTCGGATTTACAGAATTGGCAGTCTTGGTATCAAGTGTACAGACTTTGGATACTTTAAGTCTCTCCTACACTTGCAACCGAGGCTTTACTTGTCATTATACACTTTCATTCCGAATGCTTGCTTGTATTTTTTGGATGGTAATTATACAGGGTACGTTCTCGTATTAAAAAATTAGATTAGATCAAACTTGTTTGTTGAATTCCAATTTTATAAATATGAAATTAAAGTGAAACGCAAGAAATTTAGAATAGTGAATTTCAAAACCTTCAAATAGATGATGGTTGATGCGTACGTTACGTTTACATGATTTTAGATGTAAGCGTGATTATATTCTGATTTAATTCAGTAGATATGTTCGTAGTATATTGCTTGATATTTTAGTAGGGTAGTAGCATTTGCATTATTATTTTATAGTTGATATATATTGTATTTGAGTAAATATGCACATGTTTTTCAATAGATGTATGATTATCTACAATGATGATATGTACCGGTTATGCAATTTGTTTGAACAAATTGCGTGATTAAGAAATCCGTTTGCGTTATTTATGAACATTTGTTTGCGTAATTACACGAAAGTAGTTGCATTGTTTCATATATTTTTTGCGTTATTTATGATATTTTTCAATCCATCGTTTATGTCAGGTATTATGATTTTGTTCAATCAATTTAAATCTATTTAATTGGATATAATAGTAGGCTTCCATAGATTGCTATATAGTATGTGGATATTGTTCAATTGATTTTGTCAAAGTAGGTTGTTTGATATTGGATACAATAGTAGGCTTATGTTCAATTGATTTTAGCAATTTTGGTCCACCTATTGGATACAACAGTAGGTTTAGGCTTCCATTTGATGATATACAATAACAGTAGGTTGTTTTGTTTTAATTTTATTCCACTGATTATATATAGCAACAATAGCTTGCTTTGTTTTGGTTTATTCACGTTAGGTTGATTCATGAGTCACGATGGAAGACGAAAGTGTGGATGTTATATATTAGAAATCACTACTCATTTTTTCATCTAAGTATAAGATAAAACTAGAATATGGAGTCTACTTTCAGTTAGCTAAGACCTCATCAACAAAATGATATAATTTTGGGATTTCAAAAATGCATTTACATTGATAGATGCATATATAGTTTTGATGATTTGATTGAAGAGGTCGTCACTCATTATCCTTTAAACAAGTAGCTCATTTTGTGACTTTGTTACATCAACAAATACGTCACTAAGCAATCATTTATTAAGATTGATTGTCATGACAAGTTTCAATTGATGCTTAGTATGTAAGACGTGGAGAAAGAATTAACCGTTTATGTGATGACAATAATATTGTTGAGACAAGTTCAATGAAACAAAGATAAAGGTTTGTTTTGATGAACTTCTAATAATTTGCACAAGTAGTTGTTTTTATGAGAACTCTACTATCTTTGGCAGAGGTCGAGATGATGTTCATGATGAAGAACATGATGAGGAAGAATCAGAGTATTCATTAACTGATGAGAGTTATCATAGTCATTATGGTACATATAATGAAGTTGAGCTGCATAATTCCCAACCGTAAAGTTGTAGAAAGGAAAATCGAATCATTAAAGTGAACTTAATATTTTATAATGAGATTAAGTTTAGAATAGCGTTGGCCCATTATATAATGACAAATGAAGTTGCATACTTCATTGAGAAAAGTGAACCCACATAAGTTACAACGGTCGACCTGGAATGCAAATGGAGAATACAAGCTTCTATCATACAAGATGGAATTACATTCATGCTAAGTGTTATATAAATTGTACGGTTTATATAAAATCATGTATGTTTTAATATTGCTATTAAACTCTACATTTACATAAAATAATGAAGGTAAAATTGGTAAAACCATATTCTTGCACTCGAATGAACAAATGAACTAATAAGATGGCAACTCCAAGATGGATTGCAAGTGTGCTTAGAGATAAGCTAAAATCCTACGGGGATATCTCAACTATAGATCTCCAGAAAAATTATAATGTTGATGTGTCATACATGAGAAGTTTAAATTAGCTTATGTTTTAGAAGTTGTCTTAATGTCTGCAAAGGATCAATGGGTACATATAGACATCGAGGAGATGATGGAAGACCAAGAAAGAATATAATTCAATCAAACGATGAGCCTAAAAAGAGACATAAATGACTTCTTTCTGATGAATACGGAACCGTGAAAAACATACATGAATGTAGTCTCAAGTTTCTATTCAACATCAACCTTCAACAAATAAAAGAAGATGATGGAAGTAATTAATCAATTTGGAGCGATTGATTTTTGATATTATAATTATATCAAACTTTGGCACTTATTTCTTAATTTGGATATGTAACTTTGAGTATCTTGTTGTTTTGAAATGAAATTTTGAACTTTTTATTTGGAGTGTAAATTAATTGTTTTTATTCATACGGAAGGCTCGAACTTGAGAAATAGTCATACACGTCATTCAATAAGTTAATTTTAATGAAATGTATAAATTCTAATTCTAATAAAACACTAAAATGGTTGTCAAATGTCTGGGGTCTACATAAGCACTGTCACATGTCAAAACCACAATTAATTATTAATTTATTAAATTATCAATTAAAACTAATTACCAATTTTGTCCAAACTAAATTTTCATTTAAAAGAATTGGCTAACTTAATGTAGATTTGATAAATTTACTCAACAAATTTAGTCTTTTTAAGAAAACTAATAAACAATTTATCAAACATAATCAATTTCTTAATGTATTAAATTATTAATCAATCTTTTATAAAAAAAAAATACTGTCATCCATAATTTTCAAATCTGTTAACCATTTTTTTATATTTATCTAACATTATAAACCTAAATTAAACCCATGTACTAGACGGGTTACTAACCTAGTATATAATATAAAAGGATAAATAATTTGAAGTAATTACTCTTAATAGTATTAGAAAAGAAAAATATGGAGTGTTAATAAACATAAAATAGTCATTTAATAAGTTATTTTTTAATTCCTAATTAAATTATTTTTAAATTCCTAAAGAAAGATGATGTTCATAATTATTATACATAGCGTCAGTTGCAATATAAGTCATACAACACTAGCAATTCCATCAAAAATGCCGCCAACCACCCGCAACATGACTCTTTCTGGACATGTAAAACACCTAAAAAATCATATTTACACAAGTTCATATTCTTGTCTAAACCCAAATTCCTGAATCAACTCTTCTTCAAGTAAACTATTTCCTCATCTGTGTGAAGAGCGAAGATGGTGGCGGGTTTCCTGTTCCTCCAGTACTACCAAATGTCGAGAACCCGCTTCCTCCTTGACTGCTAAAACCTCCAAATCCACCTGCGCCATTTGAAACGAAAATCAAAATTAGTTAAGTGGGTCCACATAAGTGAATACTAAACCTGGGTTAGGTAACGAGTCGGATTGGGTTGACCCAGAACCACCTTTTGTCCACTTCTTATAACTTAGAAAAAATTATTAAAAAAAAAACTAAAACTAAAACTAATGTGATTATGCAAACATTGTTATTCCTTTTTTAACTAAACTTTTTTATTTGACCTAATACAAGGCAACCCAAAAAGACACGTTTACAAGTAAACGGATCAAAATGTCACTTTTATGGCTATAAGTCAAACATAAGAGAATAAAAAAAATCTAGGAGAAGCAGTTACCAGAAGCCACTCCAGCAAATCCACCACCAGCTGCTGGAGCACCACCAAATCCACCACCAGGTGCCGGAGCACCACCAAACCCCACACCAAGCGCTGGAGCAGCACCAAATCCACCACCAGCTGCTGGAGGAGCAGCAAATCCACCACCGCCAAAACCACCACCGCCTGTGGCTGCAGAAGCGAAACCACCACCGCCTGTAGCTGCAGCACCAAAACCACCACTGCCTGTGGCTGCAGCAGCAAAACCACCACCGCCTGTGGCTGCAGCAGCAAAACCACCACCACCTCCCGAGGCCAGACTAGCAAACCCACCACCACCTGAAGAAGCAGTGGCAAAGCCACCAGCAGTTTGACTGCCACCAAAACCACCGCCGAACGGACTTGGGGTAGCAACACTCCCAGGTAGACCTGCACCAAACTGTCTTGACTGCCCAAACGTGCCAAGAACTGACCCTAAAGCCTGCTGGCCTGATCCAATCTGAGCTGGCTGTCCAAACCCTTGTCCACCGCTACTTTGATTATTATTGTTACCACCAAAGATGCCAGACGTTGCACCAAAACTTGTCTGCTGAGGTGACTGGGAAGGTTGTTGAGGTCCAACACTAAAGGATGCAGGTTTAAACAAACCACCACCGCTTGGTGGAGTAGTAAAGGAAGTGATTGGCATACTTGCTGGTGCGTTAGCAAATGGTGCACCAAATGGATTCTGTTTAGGTGCAGACGGGTTTGGATTTGAGCCAAGCCCAAACCCACCTAGATTTCCCAATGTAAATTGAGTGTTGTCAGTAGCTTCTTCCTCCATCTCATCCTCCTGGGTAACTGTAAGATCTGACCCATTGGTTTGTCCACTTACCACATCCACTGGATTTGTGATGACTGGTGCAGATAGAGCAGGTGATACAGATGGTTGGTCTGGTTTAGAATTTAAGTTGAGTTGACTTCCTAAAGGAGTAGAAATCACAGGCTTAGGCAAAGTTTGATCAGAAGAATTCTCATTTGGTTTCGGGTCAAACTTGGGGATAGATACTACTTGAGGTTTAGAGATTTCATTCGTATGGGGATTCAACTCCGCCGGCCCGGATTTGGAAATGTTTGAATCTAGGTTCAATGTGGGTTTAGTGGACGAAGTGGTGGAGGGGAATGAGAGAAAAGAAGGTGAAGGTTGACTTGCAGACCCCGAAGTAGTTGAAACCACAGGCGGAGGTAAAGTTTTACCAGAAGAACTCTCATTTGGTTTCAGGTCAAACTTGGGGACTGATACTACTTGAGGTTTAGAGCTTTCACTCGTATCTGAATTCAATTTGGATAGCTCAGATATGGAAGTGCTGGTATCTATGTTCAATACGGGTTTAGTGGACGAAGTGGTAGATGAAAATGAAAGAAAAGAAGTTGAAGGTGCAGGTACTGGAGTGGTCTGAGTAGCACCCAATTTAAACCCGAAACCGGTTGATGATTTACCGAGTGATATAGCAGATGTTGAAGATGATGTAGTGTCTTTAAGCGAAAAGGGTGACGGTGCTGAAGTAACAGGAACAGGCAATGAGGCACTAGAAGACTGACTTTCTCTCGTAGAAGCTTCCAGAGAGAAACTTTTTCCGGAAAAGGCAGTTGATGAACTGGCACTCGGTACAGCAGAAGATTCCATACTCTTCCTAGACCAAATAGGCGAGGTTTCAGCCACTAGAGGCTTCTGGTTCCCATCAGTATTTCTACTACTTGATTCTGAATATTCGATAGGCTTCTTCTGGAATATATTGAATGCTGGTGACCTTGCGGCATTTAATGAAGGTTCGAGAGAACTCTTGGATTGTTCACTAAAATTTGGATCAGACTTTAAGGCAAAGGTCAAACGATTTGACTTTTCAGCAGTCAAATTATGCGTCTCTTTTGCAGCATCACGAGTTGCAATAGGACTTGACTGGGAACCAGAACTTAATGAATCTGAACGATAGTTACCCCAGAGTGAGGAATTCGATTCTCCCTCAGAATTTCTTTTTATCTGTACATCCTGGTTGCCTGTAGATCAACATAATAATAATATATAATAATAATAATAGTAATAATAGTAATAATAATAATAACAATATTAAGGATAAAACAAATATTATTGCATAATAATAAATTTAAACAAAGGTGTCTTTACCTCTGATTTGAGACATATTCAAGGCACCATGTGGAATATCATGAGAAACCACCGAGCGTTCAAACAGTCTACTGTTAAGTTTTGGTGTAGCCGCTGGTAAAGATAATCTGGCAGGACTAATCTGACGGTCCTGCAAAAGCATCCTTTTTACGGTTGTTTTTGGAGGTTCGATGCCAGCCCAACTCTGTAATGACGTTTGTGAGGTTGAATTACAACGTTTAACAAAACAACCTAAGAAATGTTGCCAGAATTTAAAGCACAGCTAGGTACAAAAAGCTTGCCTTGTCTAGAGAGTTTATGCGCCTTCTTGCTGTTTCTGGTTCAGAACTCTTTACAGCACCTTGTTGACTTTTCTTCAGAGACGTATTAACAGTGGATGAATATGAAGAGATTAGTTTTTGACTTTTTGGTGGGATTGATCGAGTTTTTTCTTGACCTGGAGAACTGAAAGTGGTATCATCATATGAGATTCCAATTGTGTCAAATAACTCCTTTTTCACATTCTGCTTCTTCACAGGTTCAGACTCTATGTTAAGCACCGCCATTTGCTTTGAAAGACATTCAGAAAGTTTCTCTGCAGCTGTTAACTGTGCATTCATTGTGTTGTGTAAGCTGTGTAGAGACTGAATGTGCCTGCAAAACAGCATTCTTTTCATTGAGATCAAACTTCATCGGTAAATTAGATTAAATGTAGAAAAATGAAATTTCATACCTTGGAGGATTATGTTTCATATGGGAAGCTTTACGGTTCATTTGGGTATCACTTTTATCACCAAATCTTTGAAGCTCGAGGGTGTTTAGATGCCTCTCAAGTTCTATTAGCTGGCTTGTCAAATTCTGACATACGAAACTGTTGTTATGACATGTGTCATCCAAATTGAACAAAAAAATTAGTAAAAAACAATTAGATACCTGATTTATCTCTAATATGTGTCTACGCTTCATATCCAATTCAGAGCTCAGCTTCTGGCGATTCCAAATATCCAAGTATTGACTGTCTGTAGCCTGCTTCACAATCGCTTCTATATATATTTTCCTTGCCAAAACTTCAAAAAGAAATAAGCAGCTGATAAATGAATAAGATAACCAAAAAAAGCATAGAATTTGGTGATGTAAATGACCACAGAGGCACAGATAAAGATTTTTTATAAAAAAAATCAACTTGGTATAAACTTGATGTACCTTGAACTGTCTTGTCAAGAAGAAGTTGAACCTCTTCAAACCCTTGATGCATTTTGTCCTACAAGGTTAGTATGACAACTTTCTCAGACAACAGAAAATCAAATTAGATTACAGATCACATATTACAATGCCAACGCCATGTATTTTGATAGATTGGGTTCATCTCCGGTAAAACATATAAAAATGCAAAGCAACAAAAATATAGAAGTGACGTTCATACAAAAGCTAAAGAACAAACATTAAAACAGACATAAGATAAGGAAGAAGATGAAGGAACTCACTGTCCATTTTCGGCATCTATCTGAAAGTACCAAAATGCCTTCTTCTAGTTCTGCAACAGATTGTTTATGGGCAGTAAGGGAAGCATGATAGAAACCACCTGGTTCTTCAATAGAATCCAACAGAGCATCTAGTTCTTTCGCCATTTCTTCAACCTGGATGAATAAAAACATTTAAATCCAAAATAACTGTGAGTATACAAACATACGTGAAGAATAAAACCATTTGAATGAGTTGGAAATTGAGAAGATGGTAAACGACTTAAAGAAATATTGAGGAAATATAAAAAAAACAATAACTGAAAGCTAAATTTAAAGAAGTTGAAGATTACTTACACTATGTTGTTCAGAAAGATTTGCCTCGGTACTTAATAGCCTTGAAGAAGTTTGATTTTTAAGATTACCCTTATCTGGAAATTTGAAGTCAAAAGATTTTGCTGGACTCGGTCGTGCATTAGAAACAACAGGCATTGATTTGGCAAATGCAGCTCCAGTCGAAGCCCCCTGGGGAAGCAGATTGCTCAAAGTTGATGACCCAGTTGCCGTCTTGGAAAATGAAAATTTCTGAGGACCAGAAGGAAACTGTGTGGTTCCTGAAGTGGTATCATGTTGCTTTTCTTGGACAGCAGCATGAGATGATTGGTGAGTTTTCATATCAGAACTTCTAGAAGAAAACATGCCTCCACTAGAAAACGATCCTGATGAAGCGGAAGATTGCACTCCAAAAACGTTAGAGGAAATCATGCCTCCACTAGAAAATGAAGGACCAGAAGGAAACTGTGTGGTCCCTGAAGTGGTATCATGTTGCTTTTCTTGGACAGCAGCATGAGATGATTTGAGAGTTTTCATATCAGAACTTCTAGAAGAAAACATGCCTCCACTAGAAAATGATCCTGATGAAGCGGAAGATTGCTCTCCAAAAACGTTAGAGGAAAACATGCCTCCACTAGAAAATGATCCTGATGAAGCGGAAGATTGCACTCCAAAAACGTTAGAGGGAAAGAGTGATCCACTTGAAAAGGTTCCAGATGAAGCGGAAGATTGCACTCCAAAAACACTGGAGGAAAAGAGTGGTCCACTTAAAAAGGTTCCAGACGAACCATGCAAACCAAATGATCCTTTATTGACCGGTAATTCTGTAGAAGCTCCAAAAAGTGATTTGTTTATTTTATCATTTACAGATTTTGAATCTTTAACTGCAGCAACTTCTTGATTTGAAGGATTCAAAGGCTCGGATGCTTTAAACGATGCCACCTCAAAACTGCCTTCATCTCTACCATTATTCGGCTTTACAGTAGGGGCATCTTGTTCTGTACCACGTGGTTCATCGACTTTGACTTCCTGGTCACTGCTTTTGACTTCTTGATTTAAAGGATTTGCAGCCTCGGATGCTTTAAACCGTGCCGCCTCAAAACTGCCTTCTTTCTTCTGCAAAGAAAGTGACTGCCCTTCATACCCACCAATATTTGGCTTTACAGTAGGAACATCTTGTTGTGTACCAATTGGTTCATTGGTTTTGACTTCCTGGTCACTGTTTTTGACTTCTTGATTTAAAGGATTTACAGGCTCGGATGCTTTAAACCGTGCCGCCTCAAAACTGCCTTCTTTCTTCTGCAAAGAAAGTGACTGCCCTTCATACCCACCAAAATTTGGCTTTACAGTAGGAACATCTTGTTGTGTACCACTTGGTTCATTGACTTTCTGGTCATTGATTTTGACTTTCTGAAGATCTTGATCCCCAATTCGCTTCTCATTGTTAACAATGTTTATAGCCGGATGCTCAGAAACGAGGACAGGAGACTCCTCTTCGTCATCAAAAACAGAATTAAAAACCTCTGGCGAAGCTGACGGACCTATCGCACTACATAAAAGACTCTAAGTTAAAATATACTAGAGGTAGATGTACTGGTTCCGGCACGTCTATTGACAAATGGGTTGGTTTGAATTGTGCTTCGTTTAAAACGAATTAATTCAAGTAAAATAGCTACACTGTTAACAGATCAAACAGGTTGAGCGTCACCAAAGTCTAATTTAATTGCTTTATTCAAAATATTATTGTGGCAATGTTTTTTATCTAATTAGAGCAATAACTATTCGGAAAAAAAATTGGACAGATAATTGTTAGTGGGTCAACCTCGACTCGTAACAACCCAGCCTGCCCTTTTGCCACCCTCTACCTACTAAGTATTATGTAGTTAAGCTACACATCAAACAAGCTAAAAAGGGCATGTTAAAATCAGAAAAATGAGAAATACCTGGCAAAATGGAACATACACAATCTTCCATCAACAGTAACACACATAAGTATGCAACAAGGTGAAACTTGTTTATCTATTTCCCCACACTCGAGTCTAGTATTCTCATCCTTGTAATCTTTGTTGATGGCGAGCCCCAGTATCATATTATCAGCATCATTGTGAACTGATGCAGAAAGCAGCTTCAAATAAGAACGATAATTAAATATATATACTAATCAAAATGAACAGCAGATGCCAATTTTACCTTGAAGATTAATTGTTGGCACCCATGAGTCAACCTCAATATCTATCATTGCAGCTCCGTTTTCCGACCAATTAAATAGCACAATGTGTTGATTTGTGTTCTTCTTATTAGCAACAAACGCAAGCTCACTGAGACGGTTTATAAAAAAAATTAGGATGTGTTAGGTTTGTTAAAAATGACTGGAGGTATACATGTGTGTGAATAACCATAGGATGGAATAGGAATGAAGATAACTATGTAAACCCAGTCCCCTTGTTGGGTATAGATCATCCCCGATTTGTGAGTTTGGGACTCAATTTATTAACCCATTCACGATAACGAAAGACTGAATCCAACCCATACAGCCAAACCAACCAAATAAACACGACCTTAGAATTAGCACATTCCTACAGAAATCATGCAGAGAATGCTGATATAATAACAAAATGTATTCCAAAAAGATGATCAGTAAGCATTGAATCATTAATTCATACTTTAATCTATAATCTCTCAAACGGTCAAACCTCTAGCCATGTCGTCTTAAAACATAATTGGCCAAGTGTAGGAAATGTTACTGATTTAAATCAGCATAGTCATGTAAAAGTCGAGTAAAATACTATCAATTTCTGCACATGAAAGAAGCAAATTGCATATATGCATGAGCCCAAGATATCATGTATGTAACAAGAAGCATGAGGGTGTCCAAGAAAACTTAAACTGAAAAATCAACAGTTATTTATGAACGGGTTGTGATTTGGGTTCGGTTTTATTTCTAAGGGGTCAAAAGACAATAAAATAGCTAAAACAGTCAAAAGGGTCAACCGGGTCAGGGTCGCCCAAAGTGCATTATTAATGCATACAACCTCCTAAATCATTTTATTCAGAAGGGTCGCCCAAACCCATTTTGCATGTTTGATACATCAAACAACTACCCATCTGCCTCACATAGAACACATAAACAGAAGGATTTCTAAAACATCGGGTACGCTCAAAATGGCGTAAACATTATTTTGAAAGAATCATATATACTAAAGAGGTAAATAACATACAATTCATCCAAGTAACTAATGAGTGTGTAGGGTCCAGTTCCAGATGGAATGTCATCTTCATTTATGGCAAGGAACGCATCATGAAAGTTCAATGCTACTGGACTAGAAGAGGGCTGCAAGACAACAAATTTGTTTAATCAGCACAAATCTAAATTGATTTTTACTCAAATAAACTCGCAAGAGATTTGAATGATCAAAATGAAAACCTAAACACTAATAAAAAAATAAGTGAATCATAAAAGGGTCAAGACACTAATCTATCCCCCTATTCGAGATGTGTTTGCTTACATTTGTGATTTTGCCATCTTGAACACTGACGAGTTGAATAAGGTTATTCTCCTCCTTCCCATCAGCACTCAGACAATAACATCCTAACATGATGCAATCTGGACGGACCCACCTGACAGAATCAACTGTAAAGAAAGAACAAAGACACTTCACTGCTTCAGGTTCCATCTTAACTTGTAAGCACAAACTCAAGAAACAGAATACAACCATTACATGCTATACACATTAACAAATGTCGTAAACCAAGTTCACCTATTTGATGAGGAATAATTTTAACTAAAGGTGCTTGTGAAAGAGTTATTCGGGTTATGTTTATATCTAACAAGTCAAATGGGTAAATCAAAAAGTATAGCTAATACCAATCAATCCTTGCCCGTTTCTAAGTCATCAACCTTGACACCATATAACCTAATACCACCTTCACTTCAAACACACAGACGTATCCGAAACTTTGACCTCCTCTCAGCATCACCAAACCCACCTACTCATAAGCATCCTCCTAATCTTCGTCCGAACACTAAACAACATGTCCCATTCCATCCATCATCCACTCACGCAACTACCTCTCCCACCCCACTTGTTGAACCAACCTTGTTTACCATTCCAACAAATCAAAAACATATGGAATTGGGCATAACATTGATCAAAAACATGTTATATAGATGCATATCACATGCATAAAAGTTTATCGGTTTAGAGTAATCAAGATTTGGATACTAATATACCTTTTACAACACAATTCGGATCATCATCGACCAATGAATCAAACAGTAGCTTTATCCGCAACTTTTCTTCAAATTTTGGTGATAAAATGCTTAAAAAATCATATTTTGCCACAGCAAGGAATTTGCCATTCATGCTCCAATTAACTAGACAAGCAAAAACACAGTTTAGAAATAACGGAAGAAATTTGCAATTCCATTTTTGCACAACCGAAAATATGTAATTTACCAGCGTCAACATTGTCCATAACATGATTAAGATCGCCTTGGCCAGCTCCTCGGTATAAACTACCATCACGTGTAAGAACAACATACTGGTCCTCCAATTGAGGACTCCACTGCATATCTTTGATGCAACTTGAGCCACTGAGTGATTTGGAGTAAGACGGCTCATGATCCTAGAAATTAACGATATAGCCAAATCAAAACAGATCCTTTATTCACAGTGGCATTGCATAAATTTTTGAACAACATAATTATTGGTTCACATTTCAGCATTTGGTCTAGTGTATGCGTTTTGATGTCAAGGATTGAGCAATAATCCAACTTCAATAAGTGAGCAATCAGATGTGTTACATTGATATAAGACCTTATGTGCTGATTAATGTATGAATACACCAACTTCGATGACTATACAGCTAGTTAATGAAATAACAAAAGAAGCACAAACCATATTAAGAAGACCATCAACCGAGAAAAAATAAAGATTCAATCCATCAGAGGCAGCAAGCATTGAAGAGTCCGCAGATAATGCCAATATAGAAACATTTCCAAGAGAAACATTCACAACACTCAGCTCCTGTATACAAGAACTCTCAACTCCATTTTTCAACTCTTCTGCTGCATCCATAACGTCTTTCATCCTCACCACAGAAAATCCTACCAGCAACCAAATGAAGAAATATTACAGAAACCAACAACAGGTTTTCATATATGTTCCCTTCAGAAATATTTAATGCATTATGCATATGAATTTTGTTACAAATGTAACACAGTTGTTTTTCAATTGTGTAGTTTGTGTTATAAGATCATCCTTATATCACTTTGCTGAAAATTTACAGAATCAATTCATTCTAAGCAGAAAATGCGTATATTTCGTCTTTCTTCCCCTTTTAAAAAACTGAATGAGTAACAATCAGTAACACAACAATTCTACTACCTCTTATTACAGTAAACTCGCATTGAAACACTGTCCATAAGCCCTAATAATTCAATCGAGGAAGTAAGAGTGACAACGAATATCATGAAAGTGAAAGTACTCGACAAATGTAACACGCAGCCCTAACTATCATCAAAATGATAAAAATACAAACAAAACCACACGAGAAAGAGCCCTAACCAGACGAATGTGCAACAAAAACGACTTCAAAGCGTTCCGAGACTGCCAGGGGACGAGACGGAAGGTTTTCCAGATCGAATTTGAAATCGGCATCCGACGTGATGGGAACGGGTTCGCCGATTACACTAAAACGGTAGTTCCTGGAAGGAATTTGATCTCCGTCGATTTCTTCCGTAACTCTGACAACATTTGTACTGGAATCAGGAGCTTCGGTTTCCGCCATTGATGCTATGCCTGGTAGCTTGAGGGATCAAATGTTCAAAGCCTCTGGCGAGTTTGAGGATGAGAGGGGTTTTGGGCGGGAAGTGTGTATGGTGAAAACCTAGAAGTTCTGCGTGGAGAGGGAGCAGAAGCACCCGAATACCCGATGAACGGTTTTGGTTACGAAGCAACGTTGCCGGTCCGGTTTTTTTTTCCTAACCGGTTACGGTTAGAAACCGGTTTCAGTTAGAACCGTTGACTAGTCAAACAGGTTATGCTAGAAACCGGTTAGGTTAGGAACCGGTTTTTCATAAAATATGTGTAATTGGTTTGTAACTGGTGTGACCGGTTAGAGACCGGTTAACCGGTTTTTCATCGGTTTTTACCGGTTTATTTCATAATCGGTTAGAGAATAACCGGTTTTGTAACCGGTTCATGAGCAAGGAGGTGGAACCGGATTGTAACCGCCGGGCCGGGTTCTAACCTAACCGGTTTCATTTGTAACCGGTTTTTTTTCTAACCGGGTTCGATTTTTTTTTGCATAACCGGTCGTGTAACCGGTTAAGATGTTCACCTCTAAGCCACACTGGGCCTTTGGTGTTTTCGTCCTTGCTCCGTGAGTCCAAATAATGGGAGTGACTCTTGATTTGGTTTTTCTCTCTCTTTTTTTTTTCTTTTTCTTCTCCACCACATAGGAAATTACACCTTATTCACACAACTATTTATACTATTATACTTACCCACCGAACATTTTTTTTATCATCACATCACATCATGCGTGATAAACTTTCACACTTATTAAAAGCAGGAAAGCAATATTAAAGTAGTTAAAGACCTTAGGAGGCTGAAGTGACTCGCGTATTCATGTATGCCAAACTCGGCATTGAAATCAGTAAAGCAATATTAAATACAGTTACAAGCCATGTGATGTCTAACAGCACTAGAGACGCATAACCTAATCACGACCTAGTACTATTCATATCAAGTTATAAAATATTTATAGGTTACTATAATTACACACATTATAATAAAGTAATAATAAACATTACGTTTCTATTACCTAGGATCGATTATTTGTTTGAACACATGCACGATGCATTAGTTTTCTAAGATTGAACTACATCACGTTAGGTTATCCGTAGTGGTGTGAAACTTTAAAGTTGAAAAATGTGCGATGCAGGATATGGTGTGACAGTAGGATAAAGTGGTATAGTTGGCTTAGTGATAGTATATGATGGTCATTTGATTTGTAATTAACTTGATTGGTTGAAAAAAAACAAAGAAAACTGCAACACCCGTGAAGGGAATAATGGAGGGAGGGTAAAAAGCCTATGAAGGAGCGGTGGTGAAGAGCGTTTTCAGGCGTTCGAAGGGAAAACCGCCCCCAATCACGACGCATTACACATGACCTTAGAGATCATATCAAGCATATATGTTCTTTTTTAACATCAGTGTATTTAGGATCACTGACCGGGGACTTTTAAACCACTCACCCGATCATATCCAAGGCCAACGCCAGTTCAAGAGGAAACCCCACGTTAACTATCGGGACTGGATACCCTGGGCCTAGTCGGTGGGGAGAAAACCCCCATAACCCCCCCCCCCCCCCTCGCGTTAACTAGGAGAGCTCCGAGGAGCCATCGCAATAACATACATCAAAATGAACCCTGCATCTTAAAACGTTGCTCCCAACACTTGAATCTGTGACCTTTGATACACATGTAAAAGTGGTGTCTATTGGGGTAAATGCCCATAAACATCAAGCATATATGTACTTGTTGAGCAATTTAGAAACAATAATTTGATAAATCAACAAAAGTAACAAAAACAAAAGTGGGCCCCCTTTATATTCATCAACAACACATGCTTCACCAATCAACAAAACACAAGCCTGTTCCTGTTCTATGAGGCAACCTGAGAATAGTTATGTCCTCCATGGTATACAAACTTCACAACACCTACAAGATCAAAACCACTTGAATATCACACAGATACAATCATACATTAAGGTGTTTAGTTTTCATCACAACAAATCTTTCGCAAAAAATACGGTTGCAACTGTCGCGCAACTGTCACTCGCAGATGCAGGAATCATTCATTTTTACACGCGTGTAAGATCACTCGTTTCCCCTTCTATTCCAAATCTAACACATAGTTGACCGAAAACAATCTCATCTGTACCCACCACCATACGACTGTTGACCATAACCGCCACCACCACGACCCATCATTGGGTTGTAAGTTCCAGGTGGCGGATATCCGGCTTGTTGCATCTGGAATTGGCCCATGGGCTGGTTCATGCCTCCGTAGCCGAGGGGTGCACGTGGTCCAGCCATGCCGGGACTCATCATCGGATTCGGTTGGGGTCTGAGTGCACCAACACCGGCACGTCCAATTCCAGAACCCGAACCCATGGCCTTACCCATGGATGTGTTGGACGTAACCGTGGTTGCGCTTGGTTTCTCCATTCTTTTATCCTTCCTATTCAAGGCTTCAAAGTCGACACCAATATCAGATAACGGGTTTGTTTTAGCTGCACATACAAAAGCATTGTTATCAAGATGTTGTTCAATGTCTGACAAAGAGTAAATTACTGATTGTGTCCTTTAAATTCACTAATCACTAATTGTGTCCTTTTTAAAAAAACTAAGCACGCATATTGTCCTTTCACTTAACACCTGATAAAATACCATGTTAAGTCCCCTCACGTGAAGGGCATTTCGGTCTTTTTACCCACATTTTTGAACAATTTAAGAACCTCGTTAAATCCCCTCACGTGTCCCTCATGATATATATATGGGTAAAAGGACCAAAATGCCCCTCACGTGAAGGGCACGTGAGAGAACTTAACGAGGTTTTTTAACGGGCATCAAGTGAAAGGACAATGTGCATGCATAATTTTTTTTTAAAACGACACAATCAGTAATCAGTGAATTTAGAGGACACAATCAGTAATTTACACAAAAAAGTTATAAGTCCGTGATGAAGCAACTTACATCCAGCTATATTCAGATTAACGAGCCCACGGTTCAATGTATCGGCCCACACGGTTGATTTAGTCTCAAACTTGGCTGGTTCTTGAGAAACTATAACAAGAGCACCAGTTGTACCAGTTAGGGCAGAACTTGACTGAACCGGTGGCTGTGTATAGAAACTTGAAGTGGTGGTAACTTGAGCCACAGGTGGAACCGGAGCCCCGTAAAAATTACTCTGATGTGCAGGTTGACCATTGGGCCCCGGATAACCAGGGCCCGTTTGAGATGGTTCAATACCCTGCGGTTGAAAGGGCAGGGGTTGACTATCTTGATATGGTGTAGGTTGACCGGGGAAATTTGTTTGAGAAGGGAAGCCCGTTTGTGGCGGAAATTGGCCGGGTGGAGCTTGAAAACTCGGCTGTGGAGGTCCGGGCGGTGGGAGGAGAGCTGCTAGAAAATCGGTATTTGGGTCAAAACCGCCATATCCAACATTACTGACCGATTGTGGTGGTTCAACACTTTGACTGACAGTAGATGTTGACTGGGGAGGGGCTGAAAACCCATCTGTAGTAGTGACAGCTCTAAACGGGCCATCACCGAATGGATCGTTAAATGGCTGCATAAAGAACACAATAGAGAAGTACGTTTCAAAATGGCATTTTAGACAATAGTCAGAGATTCATCGATAAAAAGGGTAGTTTACGTATTCGAGTTTGTAAAAACACACCTGAGCAGGATCAACAGGTTCAGAAGTTGGAATTGTAACAGGAACGAGAGCTAAAGAATTCAAAGAGAAAGGGTCGTCGGATGGAGAACCAAACAGATCTGTTTCGGTACTACCCGATGTTGGTGGGGCCGCTGTTTTTCATACCAAATTATAAGTTTATATTCAGCTATGAAGAATGACATAACGGAAATGGTATAAAACTAAAAACGAGACGGAGAAAAAAGTTTTCTTTTGACCTGGAAATGAACCAAAGGAGCCACGGGGATCAAATTCATCAAACCCGTTAGTTTCATTTTTCGAGGGGGAAGCAGGTAAAGGAGGTGCAGCGGCTACTGGTGGTGGAGCAACTGCAGGAGCTGCCGGAATGGTGCTAGAAACTGCGGTTTCATGACTGGTAGTTACTGGTGGTGGGGAAATAGACTTCGACCCTATGTCCCTTCAAATAGTAAAAAAGAAAAGATCAGACTAAATTTAACGTAATGTGACAAAGGTCCAGGTCAATTTCAAACACTTTTTTGTTATTAGGTGCCAAATATGATCCAGTTTGCCAAATTTTAAGTTGTTCAATGATAATCTAGTTTAAAAAAAAATGATTTTGATGTTTTTCCTTGAAGTTATATTTTTCGTTAAGTTTGACCGGTTATTGATGAAACATAACACGAATCGACCCATTCAAAAGTAGATGTGTCAAAACTGCCACCACTATAGATATATATTGACAAGACTCTTCATAAATATACTGTATGTAGACCACAGATTATACCTATCATTATAAGTGGGGCTACGACCACCAGTGACAGCATCTTCATAACTAGGAGGTTGACTTTGTTCAGGAGATTTTTGCTCAAACTGCCTGCCCCAAACATAAAGAAACAATACAATAATTGAGGTATCTATTAACATATAACAAGAACAACAAGGTTGCCAATGTAGCTATTAGGTTCTTCATTTAACATTTGGTGGATCGATTTGTGTCTCCGTGCGTTTGTGTGATTAACAATCCTTAGAGATTTCCCTAATTTATAGTGTTGTTAACATAAAAAGAGTACATATTGAATAATTGTATTACCTTCCATCATGAGATTGATCATCATTTTTCACATTGCTTTCCCTGCAATAGAAGTGAAATATAAAACGTAAAACATTTCTACCCGTTATAGCCTGTTACTCAACAGGCCAACCAGATCATTTTGCCACATCTACATCTTATAAGTTATTTTACACTATAGTAGATTTAGTGCAATCATTTCAAGAGAAAATGAAAATAAAAAATAAAAAATACCTTGAAGAATATGGTCCATCATCTGCATAAGCCCGTTCTCTTTCTCTATCAGAACTTCTACTTCTTCGGTCATAACTATCACCATCAACACTTCTTCTACCTCGGTATTCATCATCCCTATATTGATCCCGACCATAACGTTCTTCACCATAACGATACCCGTCTCCTCTCCCATACCCATTCCGGTCTTCTTCTCTACTACCATAACGACCTTCATATCGGTCATCACCGTAACCTCCTGCACCCGGATAAGACCCGGGTCTGTATTTCGAACTTCCCGACGTGTTGTGAAACCTGATTAGGAATGTTACAATCACACATGTCATAAAACATTAATTAACAACATTAAGAGTTAATTGCCATTTTCGTCCCTAAGGTTTATAAGGGTTTGTCATTTCAGTACAAAAATGGTTTTTTTTCACCTCAGCTTCCGTGACGTTTCTAATTACTGCCATTTTCGTCCCTGAGGTTTATAAGGGTTTGTCATTTCAATACAAAAAATGTTTTTTTCACCTCAACTTCCCTAACCTTTTTTGTACTGATAGGGACAAAAATGGCGGAAATTAGAAACGTCAGGGAAGCTGAGATGAAAAAAAAACATTTTTTGTATTGAAATAGCAAACCCTTATAAACCTCAGGGGCGAAAATGGCAACTAACTCCAACAATGCATTAATACAAACATATCTAGCATAAAATCAACTCACTTATCCCAGTTGGCGGCAGCCTTCTCCCTAAGTTCCTGTATCTTTTCTTTATCGTTCACTAGATTCACAAGATATTGTGACTTCTTTCTAACATTGTTCCCCTGATCTTTTCCATAATGATCAAGATACTGAAAATCTGACAGTGACTGCCATAAAATAAATAATAATATAATTATAAAGGCTATTAATACAAAACAAAAAAATTCAAGGAATAAAGCTATACCTTTATCTGGTAAGAATGTTCCCTGATCTCATCTATGACACGCTCCGATCCGTTTGCTACAAGGTATTCAAGAACAGTCAAACCCTGGTGCAGAAACAAGAAAGTCAAACCCGGTTAAATTTTCTGTTGAATATCGGGCATGAATTGGGAAATAAAAGAGTCAGTCTTAGCTTCAAGTAGATGTGCCAATTTCAACCCATTTACCCATGAAAAAACCGGTAAAATGAAAAGGTGAACAGGTAATATAAATTAGAAGTAGCCTAAAGTGTATTTTTAATGCATAATTGCTCCTAATAAGTTGATACTAGAAAACATAGGTTATCATCAAAAAATATATCTTCAATAATAATACTTGACAGGGTAAATATTTATGAAAATTAAATTAGAGAAAACAATAATCTTTGATCAGCACCCATTTTGGCATAAAGAAACAACATATGGACATGATTTCACATATGAACAATCCAAACCTTGTACACATGGCGCCAATTTTTTCCAGTATCATTCACACGCTTCCAGATCACGGACATTATCATTTGGTATTCATAACTGCATATGCATAAACAATGATGAATAATTAATTTCTTTACGCAAAATAAAAATTTTAATTTTCTATTTTTTTTACAAAAAAGGGAGCATATCATACTGGTTTCTTGAAGCCATGGCAATATCAGCAAGAATCGATCCATGGGGACCCCACGCCTCATTACTAGTAGCATCAAGAACCTGGGAAAACATCAACCAAAAATTAACAAATTAACAAAACATTAATAAATCATTCGAATACCTAAATCAAAAGAAGGAAAGAAGAAATCCACCTTCTGCTCTATTGAAGGAACTTTAAGAACTTTCTTGTTAACTCCTCTCTTGCTGCAAGAAATAAATTATCAGAATAAAATAATTAAAAAAAATCAGGCACAATTAGGTTATAAAAAGTTAATTAAACTTATTAAAAAACAAACTGAGCTTACAGGTCCCGGACAGTTTGATCAAATGCCTTCTTCATTGTCACCAAGAACAATGCAAATCCTCTCTAACTGAAACAATCAATATTCACATCAAAACGAATGCCTAAAATTAACAATTTTCCTAATTTTTTGAGCATACATGTCCATGTACCACATTTTATGTTATATGTTAGTTCGTTATCGTGTCATCTCGAAACTAAACTTTGACATGTTAACCGAAGGTTTGCCACCATACCGCCTGTTCGAAATTTTACTAGGTAAGTTTGTTTGTTTGTTCCATCCTACACTCCTTAGACCCTACCTTTAATTTTGCTATAAATGAGATTTTATTGGATGTTTTTTTTTTCCTTTGATATTCAATGTAAAATAACAGTCACACAAATTTTATATATCTTCAGATATATACAAACACATATAGCATGATGAATGATTAAACTCCCACACCCACCTCAATTCTGATGATAATAATCAAAACCCTAAAACACTAAACCCAAAAGAAAATTACTACACAAATGAAAATCCAAAACCCATTAGGATGAAATGATGAATCAGTATATAAGCTACAAATTGGTCAAATACCCAATACACAAGATCAAAAATTGTTGAATTTTCAACAGAAATTCAAACAGCAAAACGAGATCTGAAAGAAGAACAGGATCAATCGACGAAAATGGAACAAAGGAATCAATCAATCAATCAAACCTGGTGAAATTGAAGAGGGCAGATCTGATGAAATCGGTCAGAGGAACGAACAAATCAAAATTAGAGTCAATGGGGCAGGTAATCCTGACTAGTTGAGTTGAAATTGGAAATTGGATCGTACAGATGAATGGGAACAGGTAGATGATTCGGTGGCAGTCTGTCTGTGCAACAATTTAGGGGCGTCAGCAGAAATTATACGGAGAAATTTGTGGGATTCGTGTATTTTTGGTCAAGAATTGAATTCTTTGAATAAAAAGAGTTTCTTTGTATAATTTTCTTTTTATAAAAGGTAATTTCTAGGTGGCATGTAGCAAGTCTTTGATGGTGGATGGTGGATGGTGGATGGTGGATGGTGGCTGGTGACCTTTCCCGTCTAGTTCTTTTTCTTTCGAAATTATTATTTTCTAAATAAATAAAAATAATACGGGTTTTTATATTTATCTAATTAGCTATACCAATTCGTGTATACACGAGATATCTTAAAAAGTAATATAATTAACATTAATAACTTTGTATATAGGTGTTGTTATATTTTCAAGCTAAGTTTAAACATAAACGTATAAGAAATAATAAAATTCTTTTAAGCATATACA
>JBCNJP010000023.1:89879944-89933160 GCA_039602395.1 Deinandra increscens subsp. villosa | reverse complement strand
AGAACTTAATGAATCTGAACGATAGTTACCCCAGAGTGAGGAATTCGATTCTCCCTCAGAATTTCTTTTTATCTGTACATCCTGGTTGCCTGTAGATCAACATAATAATAATATATAATAATAATAATAGTAATAATAGTAATAATAATAATAACAATATTAAGGATAAAACAAATATTATTGCATAATAATAAATTTAAACAAAGGTGTCTTTACCTCTGATTTGAGACATATTCAAGGCACCATGTGGAATATCATGAGAAACCACCGAGCGTTCAAACAGTCTACTGTTAAGTTTTGGTGTAGCCGCTGGTAAAGATAATCTGGCAGGACTAATCTGACGGTCCTGCAAAAGCATCCTTTTTACGGTTGTTTTTGGAGGTTCGATGCCAGCCCAACTCTGTAATGACGTTTGTGAGGTTGAATTACAACGTTTAACAAAACAACCTAAGAAATGTTGCCAGAATTTAAAGCACAGCTAGGTACAAAAAGCTTGCCTTGTCTAGAGAGTTTATGCGCCTTCTTGCTGTTTCTGGTTCAGAACTCTTTACAGCACCTTGTTGACTTTTCTTCAGAGACGTATTAACAGTGGATGAATATGAAGAGATTAGTTTTTGACTTTTTGGTGGGATTGATCGAGTTTTTTCTTGACCTGGAGAACTGAAAGTGGTATCATCATATGAGATTCCAATTGTGTCAAATAACTCCTTTTTCACATTCTGCTTCTTCACAGGTTCAGACTCTATGTTAAGCACCGCCATTTGCTTTGAAAGACATTCAGAAAGTTTCTCTGCAGCTGTTAACTGTGCATTCATTGTGTTGTGTAAGCTGTGTAGAGACTGAATGTGCCTGCAAAACAGCATTCTTTTCATTGAGATCAAACTTCATCGGTAAATTAGATTAAATGTAGAAAAATGAAATTTCATACCTTGGAGGATTATGTTTCATATGGGAAGCTTTACGGTTCATTTGGGTATCACTTTTATCACCAAATCTTTGAAGCTCGAGGGTGTTTAGATGCCTCTCAAGTTCTATTAGCTGGCTTGTCAAATTCTGACATACGAAACTGTTGTTATGACATGTGTCATCCAAATTGAACAAAAAAATTAGTAAAAAACAATTAGATACCTGATTTATCTCTAATATGTGTCTACGCTTCATATCCAATTCAGAGCTCAGCTTCTGGCGATTCCAAATATCCAAGTATTGACTGTCTGTAGCCTGCTTCACAATCGCTTCTATATATATTTTCCTTGCCAAAACTTCAAAAAGAAATAAGCAGCTGATAAATGAATAAGATAACCAAAAAAAGCATAGAATTTGGTGATGTAAATGACCACAGAGGCACAGATAAAGATTTTTTATAAAAAAAATCAACTTGGTATAAACTTGATGTACCTTGAACTGTCTTGTCAAGAAGAAGTTGAACCTCTTCAAACCCTTGATGCATTTTGTCCTACAAGGTTAGTATGACAACTTTCTCAGACAACAGAAAATCAAATTAGATTACAGATCACATATTACAATGCCAACGCCATGTATTTTGATAGATTGGGTTCATCTCCGGTAAAACATATAAAAATGCAAAGCAACAAAAATATAGAAGTGACGTTCATACAAAAGCTAAAGAACAAACATTAAAACAGACATAAGATAAGGAAGAAGATGAAGGAACTCACTGTCCATTTTCGGCATCTATCTGAAAGTACCAAAATGCCTTCTTCTAGTTCTGCAACAGATTGTTTATGGGCAGTAAGGGAAGCATGATAGAAACCACCTGGTTCTTCAATAGAATCCAACAGAGCATCTAGTTCTTTCGCCATTTCTTCAACCTGGATGAATAAAAACATTTAAATCCAAAATAACTGTGAGTATACAAACATACGTGAAGAATAAAACCATTTGAATGAGTTGGAAATTGAGAAGATGGTAAACGACTTAAAGAAATATTGAGGAAATATAAAAAAAACAATAACTGAAAGCTAAATTTAAAGAAGTTGAAGATTACTTACACTATGTTGTTCAGAAAGATTTGCCTCGGTACTTAATAGCCTTGAAGAAGTTTGATTTTTAAGATTACCCTTATCTGGAAATTTGAAGTCAAAAGATTTTGCTGGACTCGGTCGTGCATTAGAAACAACAGGCATTGATTTGGCAAATGCAGCTCCAGTCGAAGCCCCCTGGGGAAGCAGATTGCTCAAAGTTGATGACCCAGTTGCCGTCTTGGAAAATGAAAATTTCTGAGGACCAGAAGGAAACTGTGTGGTTCCTGAAGTGGTATCATGTTGCTTTTCTTGGACAGCAGCATGAGATGATTGGTGAGTTTTCATATCAGAACTTCTAGAAGAAAACATGCCTCCACTAGAAAACGATCCTGATGAAGCGGAAGATTGCACTCCAAAAACGTTAGAGGAAATCATGCCTCCACTAGAAAATGAAGGACCAGAAGGAAACTGTGTGGTCCCTGAAGTGGTATCATGTTGCTTTTCTTGGACAGCAGCATGAGATGATTTGAGAGTTTTCATATCAGAACTTCTAGAAGAAAACATGCCTCCACTAGAAAATGATCCTGATGAAGCGGAAGATTGCTCTCCAAAAACGTTAGAGGAAAACATGCCTCCACTAGAAAATGATCCTGATGAAGCGGAAGATTGCACTCCAAAAACGTTAGAGGGAAAGAGTGATCCACTTGAAAAGGTTCCAGATGAAGCGGAAGATTGCACTCCAAAAACACTGGAGGAAAAGAGTGGTCCACTTAAAAAGGTTCCAGACGAACCATGCAAACCAAATGATCCTTTATTGACCGGTAATTCTGTAGAAGCTCCAAAAAGTGATTTGTTTATTTTATCATTTACAGATTTTGAATCTTTAACTGCAGCAACTTCTTGATTTGAAGGATTCAAAGGCTCGGATGCTTTAAACGATGCCACCTCAAAACTGCCTTCATCTCTACCATTATTCGGCTTTACAGTAGGGGCATCTTGTTCTGTACCACGTGGTTCATCGACTTTGACTTCCTGGTCACTGCTTTTGACTTCTTGATTTAAAGGATTTGCAGCCTCGGATGCTTTAAACCGTGCCGCCTCAAAACTGCCTTCTTTCTTCTGCAAAGAAAGTGACTGCCCTTCATACCCACCAATATTTGGCTTTACAGTAGGAACATCTTGTTGTGTACCAATTGGTTCATTGGTTTTGACTTCCTGGTCACTGTTTTTGACTTCTTGATTTAAAGGATTTACAGGCTCGGATGCTTTAAACCGTGCCGCCTCAAAACTGCCTTCTTTCTTCTGCAAAGAAAGTGACTGCCCTTCATACCCACCAAAATTTGGCTTTACAGTAGGAACATCTTGTTGTGTACCACTTGGTTCATTGACTTTCTGGTCATTGATTTTGACTTTCTGAAGATCTTGATCCCCAATTCGCTTCTCATTGTTAACAATGTTTATAGCCGGATGCTCAGAAACGAGGACAGGAGACTCCTCTTCGTCATCAAAAACAGAATTAAAAACCTCTGGCGAAGCTGACGGACCTATCGCACTACATAAAAGACTCTAAGTTAAAATATACTAGAGGTAGATGTACTGGTTCCGGCACGTCTATTGACAAATGGGTTGGTTTGAATTGTGCTTCGTTTAAAACGAATTAATTCAAGTAAAATAGCTACACTGTTAACAGATCAAACAGGTTGAGCGTCACCAAAGTCTAATTTAATTGCTTTATTCAAAATATTATTGTGGCAATGTTTTTTATCTAATTAGAGCAATAACTATTCGGAAAAAAAATTGGACAGATAATTGTTAGTGGGTCAACCTCGACTCGTAACAACCCAGCCTGCCCTTTTGCCACCCTCTACCTACTAAGTATTATGTAGTTAAGCTACACATCAAACAAGCTAAAAAGGGCATGTTAAAATCAGAAAAATGAGAAATACCTGGCAAAATGGAACATACACAATCTTCCATCAACAGTAACACACATAAGTATGCAACAAGGTGAAACTTGTTTATCTATTTCCCCACACTCGAGTCTAGTATTCTCATCCTTGTAATCTTTGTTGATGGCGAGCCCCAGTATCATATTATCAGCATCATTGTGAACTGATGCAGAAAGCAGCTTCAAATAAGAACGATAATTAAATATATATACTAATCAAAATGAACAGCAGATGCCAATTTTACCTTGAAGATTAATTGTTGGCACCCATGAGTCAACCTCAATATCTATCATTGCAGCTCCGTTTTCCGACCAATTAAATAGCACAATGTGTTGATTTGTGTTCTTCTTATTAGCAACAAACGCAAGCTCACTGAGACGGTTTATAAAAAAAATTAGGATGTGTTAGGTTTGTTAAAAATGACTGGAGGTATACATGTGTGTGAATAACCATAGGATGGAATAGGAATGAAGATAACTATGTAAACCCAGTCCCCTTGTTGGGTATAGATCATCCCCGATTTGTGAGTTTGGGACTCAATTTATTAACCCATTCACGATAACGAAAGACTGAATCCAACCCATACAGCCAAACCAACCAAATAAACACGACCTTAGAATTAGCACATTCCTACAGAAATCATGCAGAGAATGCTGATATAATAACAAAATGTATTCCAAAAAGATGATCAGTAAGCATTGAATCATTAATTCATACTTTAATCTATAATCTCTCAAACGGTCAAACCTCTAGCCATGTCGTCTTAAAACATAATTGGCCAAGTGTAGGAAATGTTACTGATTTAAATCAGCATAGTCATGTAAAAGTCGAGTAAAATACTATCAATTTCTGCACATGAAAGAAGCAAATTGCATATATGCATGAGCCCAAGATATCATGTATGTAACAAGAAGCATGAGGGTGTCCAAGAAAACTTAAACTGAAAAATCAACAGTTATTTATGAACGGGTTGTGATTTGGGTTCGGTTTTATTTCTAAGGGGTCAAAAGACAATAAAATAGCTAAAACAGTCAAAAGGGTCAACCGGGTCAGGGTCGCCCAAAGTGCATTATTAATGCATACAACCTCCTAAATCATTTTATTCAGAAGGGTCGCCCAAACCCATTTTGCATGTTTGATACATCAAACAACTACCCATCTGCCTCACATAGAACACATAAACAGAAGGATTTCTAAAACATCGGGTACGCTCAAAATGGCGTAAACATTATTTTGAAAGAATCATATATACTAAAGAGGTAAATAACATACAATTCATCCAAGTAACTAATGAGTGTGTAGGGTCCAGTTCCAGATGGAATGTCATCTTCATTTATGGCAAGGAACGCATCATGAAAGTTCAATGCTACTGGACTAGAAGAGGGCTGCAAGACAACAAATTTGTTTAATCAGCACAAATCTAAATTGATTTTTACTCAAATAAACTCGCAAGAGATTTGAATGATCAAAATGAAAACCTAAACACTAATAAAAAAATAAGTGAATCATAAAAGGGTCAAGACACTAATCTATCCCCCTATTCGAGATGTGTTTGCTTACATTTGTGATTTTGCCATCTTGAACACTGACGAGTTGAATAAGGTTATTCTCCTCCTTCCCATCAGCACTCAGACAATAACATCCTAACATGATGCAATCTGGACGGACCCACCTGACAGAATCAACTGTAAAGAAAGAACAAAGACACTTCACTGCTTCAGGTTCCATCTTAACTTGTAAGCACAAACTCAAGAAACAGAATACAACCATTACATGCTATACACATTAACAAATGTCGTAAACCAAGTTCACCTATTTGATGAGGAATAATTTTAACTAAAGGTGCTTGTGAAAGAGTTATTCGGGTTATGTTTATATCTAACAAGTCAAATGGGTAAATCAAAAAGTATAGCTAATACCAATCAATCCTTGCCCGTTTCTAAGTCATCAACCTTGACACCATATAACCTAATACCACCTTCACTTCAAACACACAGACGTATCCGAAACTTTGACCTCCTCTCAGCATCACCAAACCCACCTACTCATAAGCATCCTCCTAATCTTCGTCCGAACACTAAACAACATGTCCCATTCCATCCATCATCCACTCACGCAACTACCTCTCCCACCCCACTTGTTGAACCAACCTTGTTTACCATTCCAACAAATCAAAAACATATGGAATTGGGCATAACATTGATCAAAAACATGTTATATAGATGCATATCACATGCATAAAAGTTTATCGGTTTAGAGTAATCAAGATTTGGATACTAATATACCTTTTACAACACAATTCGGATCATCATCGACCAATGAATCAAACAGTAGCTTTATCCGCAACTTTTCTTCAAATTTTGGTGATAAAATGCTTAAAAAATCATATTTTGCCACAGCAAGGAATTTGCCATTCATGCTCCAATTAACTAGACAAGCAAAAACACAGTTTAGAAATAACGGAAGAAATTTGCAATTCCATTTTTGCACAACCGAAAATATGTAATTTACCAGCGTCAACATTGTCCATAACATGATTAAGATCGCCTTGGCCAGCTCCTCGGTATAAACTACCATCACGTGTAAGAACAACATACTGGTCCTCCAATTGAGGACTCCACTGCATATCTTTGATGCAACTTGAGCCACTGAGTGATTTGGAGTAAGACGGCTCATGATCCTAGAAATTAACGATATAGCCAAATCAAAACAGATCCTTTATTCACAGTGGCATTGCATAAATTTTTGAACAACATAATTATTGGTTCACATTTCAGCATTTGGTCTAGTGTATGCGTTTTGATGTCAAGGATTGAGCAATAATCCAACTTCAATAAGTGAGCAATCAGATGTGTTACATTGATATAAGACCTTATGTGCTGATTAATGTATGAATACACCAACTTCGATGACTATACAGCTAGTTAATGAAATAACAAAAGAAGCACAAACCATATTAAGAAGACCATCAACCGAGAAAAAATAAAGATTCAATCCATCAGAGGCAGCAAGCATTGAAGAGTCCGCAGATAATGCCAATATAGAAACATTTCCAAGAGAAACATTCACAACACTCAGCTCCTGTATACAAGAACTCTCAACTCCATTTTTCAACTCTTCTGCTGCATCCATAACGTCTTTCATCCTCACCACAGAAAATCCTACCAGCAACCAAATGAAGAAATATTACAGAAACCAACAACAGGTTTTCATATATGTTCCCTTCAGAAATATTTAATGCATTATGCATATGAATTTTGTTACAAATGTAACACAGTTGTTTTTCAATTGTGTAGTTTGTGTTATAAGATCATCCTTATATCACTTTGCTGAAAATTTACAGAATCAATTCATTCTAAGCAGAAAATGCGTATATTTCGTCTTTCTTCCCCTTTTAAAAAACTGAATGAGTAACAATCAGTAACACAACAATTCTACTACCTCTTATTACAGTAAACTCGCATTGAAACACTGTCCATAAGCCCTAATAATTCAATCGAGGAAGTAAGAGTGACAACGAATATCATGAAAGTGAAAGTACTCGACAAATGTAACACGCAGCCCTAACTATCATCAAAATGATAAAAATACAAACAAAACCACACGAGAAAGAGCCCTAACCAGACGAATGTGCAACAAAAACGACTTCAAAGCGTTCCGAGACTGCCAGGGGACGAGACGGAAGGTTTTCCAGATCGAATTTGAAATCGGCATCCGACGTGATGGGAACGGGTTCGCCGATTACACTAAAACGGTAGTTCCTGGAAGGAATTTGATCTCCGTCGATTTCTTCCGTAACTCTGACAACATTTGTACTGGAATCAGGAGCTTCGGTTTCCGCCATTGATGCTATGCCTGGTAGCTTGAGGGATCAAATGTTCAAAGCCTCTGGCGAGTTTGAGGATGAGAGGGGTTTTGGGCGGGAAGTGTGTATGGTGAAAACCTAGAAGTTCTGCGTGGAGAGGGAGCAGAAGCACCCGAATACCCGATGAACGGTTTTGGTTACGAAGCAACGTTGCCGGTCCGGTTTTTTTTTCCTAACCGGTTACGGTTAGAAACCGGTTTCAGTTAGAACCGTTGACTAGTCAAACAGGTTATGCTAGAAACCGGTTAGGTTAGGAACCGGTTTTTCATAAAATATGTGTAATTGGTTTGTAACTGGTGTGACCGGTTAGAGACCGGTTAACCGGTTTTTCATCGGTTTTTACCGGTTTTTTTCATAATCGGTTAGAGAATAACCGGTTTTGTAACCGGTTCATGAGCAAGGAGGTGGAACCGGATTGTAACCGCCGGGCCGGGTTCTAACCTAACCGGTTTCATTTGTAACCGGTTTTTTTTCTAACCGGGTTCGATTTTTTTTTGCATAACCGGTCGTGTAACCGGTTAAGATGTTCACCTCTAAGCCACACTGGGCCTTTGGTGTTTTCGTCCTTGCTCCGTGAGTCCAAATAATGGGAGTGACTCTTGATTTGGTTTTTCTCTCTCTTTTTTTTTCTTTTTCTTCTCCACCACATAGGAAATTACACCTTATTCACACAACTATTTATACTATTATACTTACCCACCGAACATTTTTTTTATCATCACATCACATCATGCGTGATAAACTTTCACACTTATTAAAAGCAGGAAAGCAATATTAAAGTAGTTAAAGACCTTAGGAGGCTGAAGTGACTCGCGTATTCATGTATGCCAAACTCGGCATTGAAATCAGTAAAGCAATATTAAATACAGTTACAAGCCATGTGATGTCTAACAGCACTAGAGACGCATAACCTAATCACGACCTAGTACTATTCATATCAAGTTATAAAATATTTATAGGTTACTATAATTACACACATTATAATAAAGTAATAATAAACATTACGTTTCTATTACCTAGGATCGATTATTTGTTTGAACACATGCACGATGCATTAGTTTTCTAAGATTGAACTACATCACGTTAGGTTATCCGTAGTGGTGTGAAACTTTAAAGTTGAAAAATGTGCGATGCAGGATATGGTGTGACAGTAGGATAAAGTGGTATAGTTGGCTTAGTGATAGTATATGATGGTCATTTGATTTGTAATTAACTTGATTGGTTGAAAAAAAACAAAGAAAACTGCAACACCCGTGAAGGGAATAATGGAGGGAGGGTAAAAAGCCTATGAAGGAGCGGTGGTGAAGAGCGTTTTCAGGCGTTCGAAGGGAAAACCGCCCCCAATCACGACGCATTACACATGACCTTAGAGATCATATCAAGCATATATGTTCTTTTTTAACATCAGTGTATTTAGGATCACTGACCGGGGACTTTTAAACCACTCACCCGATCATATCCAAGGCCAACGCCAGTTCAAGAGGAAACCCCACGTTAACTATCGGGACTGGATACCCTGGGCCTAGTCGGTGGGGAGAAAACCCCCATAACCCCCCCCCCCCCCCCTCGCGTTAACTAGGAGAGCTCCGAGGAGCCATCGCAATAACATACATCAAAATGAACCCTGCATCTTAAAACGTTGCTCCCAACACTTGAATCTGTGACCTTTGATACACATGTAAAAGTGGTGTCTATTGGGGTAAATGCCCATAAACATCAAGCATATATGTACTTGTTGAGCAATTTAGAAACAATAATTTGATAAATCAACAAAAGTAACAAAAACAAAAGTGGGCCCCCTTTATATTCATCAACAACACATGCTTCACCAATCAACAAAACACAAGCCTGTTCCTGTTCTATGAGGCAACCTGAGAATAGTTATGTCCTCCATGGTATACAAACTTCACAACACCTACAAGATCAAAACCACTTGAATATCACACAGATACAATCATACATTAAGGTGTTTAGTTTTCATCACAACAAATCTTTCGCAAAAAATACGGTTGCAACTGTCGCGCAACTGTCACTCGCAGATGCAGGAATCATTCATTTTTACACGCGTGTAAGATCACTCGTTTCCCCTTCTATTCCAAATCTAACACATAGTTGACCGAAAACAATCTCATCTGTACCCACCACCATACGACTGTTGACCATAACCGCCACCACCACGACCCATCATTGGGTTGTAAGTTCCAGGTGGCGGATATCCGGCTTGTTGCATCTGGAATTGGCCCATGGGCTGGTTCATGCCTCCGTAGCCGAGGGGTGCACGTGGTCCAGCCATGCCGGGACTCATCATCGGATTCGGTTGGGGTCTGAGTGCACCAACACCGGCACGTCCAATTCCAGAACCCGAACCCATGGCCTTACCCATGGATGTGTTGGACGTAACCGTGGTTGCGCTTGGTTTCTCCATTCTTTTATCCTTCCTATTCAAGGCTTCAAAGTCGACACCAATATCAGATAACGGGTTTGTTTTAGCTGCACATACAAAAGCATTGTTATCAAGATGTTGTTCAATGTCTGACAAAGAGTAAATTACTGATTGTGTCCTTTAAATTCACTAATCACTAATTGTGTCCTTTTTAAAAAAACTAAGCACGCATATTGTCCTTTCACTTAACACCTGATAAAATACCATGTTAAGTCCCCTCACGTGAAGGGCATTTCGGTCTTTTTACCCACATTTTTGAACAATTTAAGAACCTCGTTAAATCCCCTCACGTGTCCCTCATGATATATATATGGGTAAAAGGACCAAAATGCCCCTCACGTGAAGGGCACGTGAGAGAACTTAACGAGGTTTTTTAACGGGCATCAAGTGAAAGGACAATGTGCATGCATAATTTTTTTTTAAAACGACACAATCAGTAATCAGTGAATTTAGAGGACACAATCAGTAATTTACACAAAAAAGTTATAAGTCCGTGATGAAGCAACTTACATCCAGCTATATTCAGATTAACGAGCCCACGGTTCAATGTATCGGCCCACACGGTTGATTTAGTCTCAAACTTGGCTGGTTCTTGAGAAACTATAACAAGAGCACCAGTTGTACCAGTTAGGGCAGAACTTGACTGAACCGGTGGCTGTGTATAGAAACTTGAAGTGGTGGTAACTTGAGCCACAGGTGGAACCGGAGCCCCGTAAAAATTACTCTGATGTGCAGGTTGACCATTGGGCCCCGGATAACCAGGGCCCGTTTGAGATGGTTCAATACCCTGCGGTTGAAAGGGCAGGGGTTGACTATCTTGATATGGTGTAGGTTGACCGGGGAAATTTGTTTGAGAAGGGAAGCCCGTTTGTGGCGGAAATTGGCCGGGTGGAGCTTGAAAACTCGGCTGTGGAGGTCCGGGCGGTGGGAGGAGAGCTGCTAGAAAATCGGTATTTGGGTCAAAACCGCCATATCCAACATTACTGACCGATTGTGGTGGTTCAACACTTTGACTGACAGTAGATGTTGACTGGGGAGGGGCTGAAAACCCATCTGTAGTAGTGACAGCTCTAAACGGGCCATCACCGAATGGATCGTTAAATGGCTGCATAAAGAACACAATAGAGAAGTACGTTTCAAAATGGCATTTTAGACAATAGTCAGAGATTCATCGATAAAAAGGGTAGTTTACGTATTCGAGTTTGTAAAAACACACCTGAGCAGGATCAACAGGTTCAGAAGTTGGAATTGTAACAGGAACGAGAGCTAAAGAATTCAAAGAGAAAGGGTCGTCGGATGGAGAACCAAACAGATCTGTTTCGGTACTACCCGATGTTGGTGGGGCCGCTGTTTTTCATACCAAATTATAAGTTTATATTCAGCTATGAAGAATGACATAACGGAAATGGTATAAAACTAAAAACGAGACGGAGAAAAAAGTTTTCTTTTGACCTGGAAATGAACCAAAGGAGCCACGGGGATCAAATTCATCAAACCCGTTAGTTTCATTTTTCGAGGGGGAAGCAGGTAAAGGAGGTGCAGCGGCTACTGGTGGTGGAGCAACTGCAGGAGCTGCCGGAATGGTGCTAGAAACTGCGGTTTCATGACTGGTAGTTACTGGTGGTGGGGAAATAGACTTCGACCCTACGTCCCTTCAAATAGTAAAAGAAAAGTCAGACTAAATTTAACAAGTCGGTCCAGGTCAATTTCAAACACTTTTTTGTTATTAGGTGCCAAATATGATCCAGTTTGCCAAATTTTAAGTTGTTCAATGATAATCTAGTTTAAAAAAAAATGATTTTATGTTTTTCCTTGAAGTTATATTTTTCGTTAAGTTTGACCGGTTATTGATGAAACATAACACGAATCGACCCATTCAAAAGTAGATGTGTCAAAACTGCCACCACTATAGATATATATTGACAAGACTCTTCATAAATATACTGTATGTAGACCACAGATTATACCTATCATTATAAGTGGGGCTACGACCACCAGTGACAGCATCTTCATAACTAGGAGGTTGACTTTGTTCAGGAGATTTTTGCTCAAACTGCCTGCCCCAAACATAAAGAAACAATACAATAATTGAGGTATCTATTAACATATAACAAGAACAACAAGGTTGCCAATGTAGCTATTAGGTTCTTCATTTAACATTTGGTGGATCGATTTGTGTCTCCGTGCGTTTGTGTGATTAACAATCCTTAGATATTTCCCTAATTTATAGTGTTGTTAACATAAAAAGAGTACATATTGAATAATTGTATTACCTTCCATCATGAGATTGATCATCATTTTTCACATTGCTTTCCCTGCAATAGAAGTGAAATATAAAACGTAAAACATTTCTACCCGTTATAGCCTGTTACTCAACAGGCCAACCAGATCATTTTGCCACATCTACATCTTATAA
Organism: Deinandra increscens subsp. villosa; assembly: GCA_039602395.1. Taxonomy (NCBI): domain Eukaryota; kingdom Viridiplantae; phylum Streptophyta; class Magnoliopsida; order Asterales; family Asteraceae; genus Deinandra; species Deinandra increscens. The sequence goes on along the minus strand of JBCNJP010000023.1, from coordinate 89,920,502 downwards.
GTTATTTTACACTATAGTAGATTTAGTGCAATCATTTCAAGAGAAAATGAAAATAAAAAATAAAAAATACCTTGAAGAATATGGTCCATCATCTGCATAAGCCCGTTCTCTTTCTCTATCAGAACTTCTACTTCTTCGGTCATAACTATCACCATCAACACTTCTTCTACCTCGGTATTCATCATCCCTATATTGATCCCGACCATAACGTTCTTCACCATAACGATACCCGTCTCCTCTCCCATACCCATTCCGGTCTTCTTCTCTACTACCATAACGACCTTCATATCGGTCATCACCGTAACCTCCTGCACCCGGATAAGACCCGGGTCTGTATTTCGAACTTCCCGACGTGTTGTGAAACCTGATTAGGAATGTTACAATCACACATGTCATAAAACATTAATTAACAACATTAAGAGTTAACTGCCATTTTCGTCCCTAAGGTTTATAAGGGTTTGTCATTTCAGTACAAAAATGGTTTTTTTTCACCTCAGCTTCCGTGCGTTTCTAATTACTGCCATTTTCGTCCCTGAGGTTTATAAGGGTTTGTCATTTCAATACAAAAAATGTTTTTTTCACCTCAACTTCCCTAACCTTTTTTGTACTGATAGGGACAAAAATGGCGGAAATTAGAAACGTCAGGGAAGCTGAGATGAAAAAAAAACATTTTTTGTATTGAAATAGCAAACCCTTATAAACCTCAGGGGCGAAAATGGCAACTAACTCCAACAATGCATTAATACAAACATATCTAGCATAAAATCAACTCACTTATCCCAGTTGGCGGCAGCCTTCTCCCTAAGTTCCTGTATCTTTTCTTTATCGTTCACTAGATTCACAAGATATTGTGACTTCTTTCTAACATTGTTCCCCTGATCTTTTCCATAATGATCAAGATACTGAAAATCTGACAGTGACTGCCATAAAATAAATAATAATATAATTATAAAGGCTATTAATACAAAACAAAAAAATTCAAGGAATAAAGCTATACCTTTATCTGGTAAGAATGTTCCCTGATCTCATCTATGACACGCTCCGATCCGTTTGCTACAAGGTATTCAAGAACAGTCAAACCCTGGTGCAGAAACAAGAAAGTCAAACCCGGTTAAATTTTCTGTTGAATATCAGGCATGAATTGGGAAATAAAAGAGTCAGTCTTAGCTTCAAGTAGATGTGCCAATTTCAACACATTTACCCATGAAAAAACCGGTAAAATGAAAAGGTGAACAGGTAATATAAATTAGAAGTAGCCTAAAGTGTATTTTTAATGCATAATTGCTCCTAATAAGTTGATACTAGAAAACATAGGTTATCATCAAAAAATATATCTTCAATAATAATACTTGACAGGGTAAATATTTATGAAAATTAATTAGAGAAAACAATAATCTTTGATCAGCACCCATTTTGGCATAAAGAAACAACATATGGACATGATTTCACATATGAACAATCCAAACCTTGTACACATGGCGCCAATTTTTTCCAGTATCATTCACACGCTTCCAGATCACGGACATTATCATTTGGTATTCATAACTGCATATGCATAAACAATGATGAATAATTAATTTCTTTACGCAAAAAAAATTAATTTTCTATTTTTTTTACAAAAAAGGGAGCATATCATACTGGTTTCTTGAAGCCATGGCAATATCAGCAAGAATCGATCCATGGGGACCCCACGCCTCATTACTAGTAGCATCAAGAACCTGGGAAAACATCAACCAAAAATTAACAAATTAACAAAACATTAATAAATCATTCGAATACCTAAATCAAAAGAAGGAAAGAAGAAATCCACCTTCTGCTCTATTGAAGGAACTTTAAGAACTTTCTTGTTAACTCCTCTCTTTCTGCAAGGAATAAATTATCAAAATAAAATAGTTAAAATCAAGCTACAATTAGGTTATAAAAAGTTGATTAAACTTATTAAAAAAACAAACTGAGCTTACAGGTCCCTGACAGTTTGATCAAATGCCTTCTTCATTGTCACCAAGAACAATGCAAATTCTCTCTAACTGAAACAATCAATATTCACATCAAAAAAAGAATGCCTAAAATTAACAATTTTCCTAATTTTTTGAGCATACATGTCCATGTACCACATTTTATGTTATATGTTATTCGTTATCGTGTCATCTCGAAACTAAACTTTGACATGTCAACCGAAGGTTTGCCACCATGCCGCCCATTCGAAATTTTACTAGGTAAGTTTTTTGTTTGTTTGTTCCATCCTACACTCCTTAGATCCTACCTATAATTTTGCTATAAATGAGAATTTATTGGATGTGTTTTTTTTTTCATTTGATATTCAATGTAAAATAACAGACACACAAATTTTATATATCTTCAGATATATACAAACACATATAGCATGATGAATGGTTAAACTCCCACACCCACCTCAATTCTGATGATAATAATCAAAACCCTAAAACACTAAACCAAAAATAAAATTACTACACAAATGAAAATCCAAAACCCATTAAGATGAATCAGCATATAAGCTACAAATTGGTCAAATACCCAATACACAAGATCAAAAATTTTTGAATTTTCAACAGAAATTCAAACAGCTAAACGAGATCTGAAAGAAGAACAGGATCAATCGACGAAAAAGGAACAAAGGAATCAATCAATCAATCAAACCTGGTGAAATTGAAGAGGGCAGATCTGATGAAATCGGTCAGAGGAACGAACAAATCAAAATTAGAGTCAATGGGGCAGGTAATCCTGACTAGTTGAGTTGAAATTGGAAATTGGATCGTACAGATGAATGGGAACAGGTAGATGATTCGGTGGCAGTCTGTCTGTGCAACAATTTAGGGGCGTCAGCAGAAATTATACGGAGAAATTTGTGGGATTCGTGTATTTTTGGTCAAGAATTGAATTCTTTGAATAAAAAGAGTTTCTTTGTATAATTTTCTTTTTATAAAAGGTAATTTCTAGGTGGCATGTAGCAAGTCTTTGATGGTGGATGGTGGATGGTGGATGGTGGATGGTGGATGATGGCTGGTGACCTTTCCCGTCTAGTTCTTTTTCTTTCGAAATTATTATTTTCTAAATAAATAAAAACAATACGGGTTTTTATATTTATCTAATTAACTATTAACTATACCAACTTGTATTACACGAGATATCTTAAAAAATAATATAATTAACATTAACAACTTTGTATATAGGTGTTGTTATTTTTTCAAAGTAAGTTTAAGCGTAAACGTATAAGAAATAATAAAATTCTTTTAAGCATACACATTTTTTTTTGAACAGCGGCATCAGATTTAATACCAACCTAGCAAGAAACTAGGGAGGCAAAACAACATACAATACAATAGGGGGTGGGCTTACATTGAAAATTTATCCCACTCCACCCAAGTAAGATCCGACCACTTTCCCCTATGTTTGACCCAAAAAAAACTATAACATTTAATATCTTTAAACAAGACCGGAATGCAAGTCTTCACGCCTTCAAAGATCCATTTGTTCCTTGCGATCCACATCACCCAACAAGAGGTCATAATAATTGCATAAAACACCATCTTCGCCTTTCGATTGAAACGAGAATCTTCGACTAGATTTAGAAGATCACCTACCTCCATTGCAAAAATAGGCGGAACTCTACACCAATCGGAGACTAAATCCCAAACTCCCGAGGCTATCCGGCAACCCAACATGATATGGTGAATCGTCTCATACCCATCCGAACAAAATTGGCAAAAGGGGTTTGAGATGACAATCTTCCTTCTAGCCAACGCCTCCTTTGTAGCGATCCTATCCTTAAGAATCCTCCAAAATAGAATGTTCACCTTATTCGGAACAAGCTTGTTCCAAGGCATAACTAAGCCACTTGAGCGGGGGAACCAACTCCATAACCTCCTAACGCAAGCGACCGAGAAGCTTCCCGAAGAGTCCCCGAACCAAGTCACTACGCCACCACTCAACCCAATCATATTTTGAACATCGACACCATCATTACATAACCCGTCACAAGCTTTCCTAATATTATTCCATACCCCCCCCCCCTATATCACGTCGTCTTGGAATATCGGAAGCACTCGTGTTCCGACCCATATGCACACCGTCAATAACCTTTCTCCAAAGACTTTCGGGCTCCTTTCGATACCGCCAAATCCATTTAGAAAGCATACAAGTATTCGACACCCCAAAGGGAACAAGTCCAAGACCTCCTTCTTCAACCGGCTTCGACACCTCTTCTCTACACACCCAATGGATAGCACGATGCTCCCCCTCTTTATATCCCCAAAGGAAACGGGACCGAATACTCTCCAATTTTTGAAGAATTTTAACCGGAGCCTTATAAAGAGATAAGTAATAAGTCGGTAAGCTTTCAAGAACCGCCTTGGCTAGAACCAACCTACCACCCATTGATAGGGTAAGCGCCTTCCATCTAGACAACCTTCCTTCAACTATTCTAATCAAATCATCCCAACACTTGATTCGGTTCATATTGGCTCCCACCACAAGCCCAAGATACTTGAAGGGAAAGGCGCCACTTTGACAATTAAGCATTCGGGCTTTGCATTCAATATCACCCACGTCCACATTCAACCCGTGAAGAGCACATTTAGCTAAATTGATTTTAAGCCCCGAAGTCATACCAAAAACCCGAAGTAACCGGACAAGACTAAGCACATTGGCGAGAGACCATTGACCAAACACAATCGCATCATCCGCAAAAAATAGATGAGAGATTCTCGGCCCCCCATTAGGCACTTGAAGACCCAAAAAAAAAACCCCATCCGCCGCCTTGTTTATCATCCAATGTAGAACCTCCATCACAATAAGAAAAAGAAACGGAGAAAGGGGATCCCCTTGTCTCACCCCTCTTTCACATTGAAATTCCCAAGTAGGAGATCCATTGATAAGGATAGAAGTCCTCGATGCCTTAAAACAACCGTTGACCCAAGCACGCCATCTTTCGGGAAAATTCATTTGTTCTAAAATTGAATCGAGAAAGCACAAATCAACCGTATCATAGGCTTTTTCAAAGTCAATTTTAAACAAAAGAGAAGACAACTTCCTCTTTTTAATCCAAGAGACCAACTCGTTAACAATGAGTGCTCCATCAATGATATTTCTCCCGGATAAAAAAGCCATTTGCGTCTCCGAAATAATACTAGCAAGGGGCCCTTTGATGCGGTTTGCGATAACCTTTGAGATAATCTTAGGAATAACTCCCACAAGACTTATAGGGCGATAATCCGATAAGTCGTGTGGGTCTTTCGTCTTGGCAAGAAGATGAATGAAGGCCGCGCCACATCCTTTACCCATCTCTCCATCTCTAAAAAACGCCTTGAAGATGTCCGAGAAGTCATCCTCAAAAAACCTCCAAAACTTTTTAATAAAAGCAAACGGGAACCCGTCTGGCCCCGGGGCCTTATCACTACCGCAATCCCACACGGCACCTTTGATCTCCGCCTTAGAAAAAGGAACCACTAAAGCCTCTTTATCCTCTTCCGATAATCTATTTATTCCATTACAAACAATATTGGGCCGCCACCGATGAGAATACTTAAACTTTTCCTTAAAAAAGGAGAAAGCCGCCTTCTTAACCGCCCCGGGATCCGTCACCCAATTATCTCCCACCATCAACCCATTGATTCGACTTGCGGATATGTTGGCATTTACCATACCGTGAAAAAGCTCGAGTTGGCGTCTCCATCTATCGCCCACTTCACCCTACTTTTTTGCTTCAAATCATCAACCCTATCCTCATCCATTTTTTTAAGTGACACCTTTGCTTCCTCCCAAACTTTTGTCTCGTCGTCATGAAGGGGGAATAAAGCTGCCACAATCTCAAAATGTTTGCAAATGCCCAAAAGATGCTCCTGTTTTGCTCCCAATTCTTTTACCACTTTCTGCCTCCAATATTTAACATCCTTTTTTATTTTTTGCAACTTACCCATCAACCTACAATCAGCCCTGGAGTAATTAGAACCATGGAATTCTTCCACACTTTTAGAAATCACCGTATCAAATTCCGGGTGTCGCATCCAAGACGAGTAAAGTTTGAACGGGCACGGACCAAAATCATCCTTCGAGAATTTAATCAAAATGGGGCTGTGATCCGAACACCTCCTAGGAAGAATAGAAACTGCCGCCTCCGGCCACCTACTCCGAATCTGATCACACACCAGAAAGCGGTCTAACTTGCTGAAACTTTTCCCATGCTTTTCCATGTATGTGAATTTCTCTCTACCCCCCATATTGTACTCCCCCGGATTAGCCGCTTCTATGAATCCATTGAACTCGTCAGCCCCTTTTTTGTTGAACACCGAGAACCTCCGTTCCTCTTTGCAACGGACTTCATTGAAATCACCGGTGAACACCCAATAACCCGGTAACCTCCTCTTCCACTCGAAAAGATCATCCCAAAGTTTTCGTTTATCCGCCGCCCCTTGAGGAGCATACACGTTAACCATATTTAAAACTTCATCCGAACCCGACACCGAACCAACAACAATTAAGAAGTTGCTATCTTTAATCGCCTTCAAGAATTGAAACCTACTGTTGTCCCACACACTCAACAGTCCCCCAGAATTTCCCCGGGAGTCCACCCACTCCCAGCTGATATTATCTCTACCCCATAATTTTTTCACCGGAATATTAGCCCCATTTGACGACATAGTTTCCTGAAGACAAAGGAACCAGAATCTATGTTCCTTTCTCAGATCGTTTACCCAGAGAACCTTAACCGGATCCCTCACCCCTCTAATGTTAAGTGAGAGGCAATCCATCAAACACAAGTGTAGTTATCACCCACAACAACTTCTGCTACTTTACCTTCATCAGCCTCCAACGCCACGCCGACGCATTTGCCGATTTGAATTGTTTCCTGAACTTCGTTTTCTAATTCCACTGGATCCAAAACTTTCGCCTGGGTGTCTGGCTCTTTACTTGACTCCCTATTTCGACCAGTAGGCTTCCTTTTCCCTCTTTTTCCATCCCTAGCAGTAGACGTCGCCGGCGTCTGAATGCTCACCGAATTTCCCAGTTTGCTTCTTGAACGCAGGACAGGCCCAGATGAGACCAATTGGATACTAGTCTTATTCCCCTTTAAAACATACCCATTTCTGGAATAATTAGATCCTTCAGAATGAGAGGGTCCAAGCCCAATTTTAATAAGCATTTCCTGCAACGGTTTTGGGCTAGCATCTTTAACAGGCCCAACCACTTCAGGGGACCCCACTTCGTTGACCTCTTGCGTCTGATCCTCTCGTATACGACAAACAGTTCTATCCTCTCCTGACACCAACGACAAAAGCTTTTCCGGCGGACTGTTAGGCGTCTTCATAGCAGTTGACTTCTTCTCTGATCCTTCCTCGAACGCCACGTTACCCAGACTTTTCACAGAATCGCCGTTACCGTTACGAACCACCACCGATCTGACTGATGGAGTCACCGGAGACGCCGCCCTCCCGGCGATGCCATCCTGATGCCTTACAAAGTCCGGTAACCACTCCTCGTCGGCTTCCTTCACCCTACAACTGAAAATCGATTTTCCCCAATGTACCGAACACACTTCGTCAATCGGATCAAAACTCGAAGTTAGGATTCTCACTTTCTTGAATGCCAGATTGGCATCATACCCGTCTGCTCCCGTCCGGCGAACCACCACTCCAAACATGTTACCCACTTTATCGAACACTTCGTCTCCCCATAACGGAGGCGGAATGCCATAAATTTTCAAAGTAATTACCCTTTCTTGCTTCCACACCTGAGATTTCCAGTGTTCAAGCTTATCAAAAATATCCTTCCGATTTCTCATACCTTCAAAGAACACTACCGCTTCATCTTCATCATGAAACGTCATCAAAACATTGAGACCTCCCATGAATCTCAACTGAGGAATCGGCACGTCTTCGGTATTCAGAACCAAAATGAGATTGTCTAAGGTGTCCGCGTCAATAGTTTTTCCGATGAGAGAGATAGAACTCCACTCATCGATGTAATTTGGGACGTGATGACCGATATCGACTTTCTTTTCTTCCTTCGCCGGCACAAATCCTTTCCTTAAGACGTCGGCGTAAGAGCCACCGGAATCCCGGATCCCACCCTTGGTCTGCCAATTTAGTCTCCCCCATACACTGTGCTGTTCACCGGTACCCTTTTCACCAAGGCTTTCTGCCGATGGCTGTTTCACTTCTTTATGATCTCTGTCGTACCTCTCGATGTTTGCCACCAACACTCTATTCCCAATCTTTATCTTTCCCAAAACCCTTTCTAACATCAGTTTGTCTTTAACATCATCGAATTTAACAAACCCATATGTATCCCCATTCCGACTCTTCTTATCGGAAACAAATACGTCCACCACCCTCCCAAATTGGTAACATTCCTTCCTCAGTCTTTGTCTAGTGCAGCCTTCCGGCAAGTTGCAGATATAGTACGAGACTACCGAAGCCGGCCATTGATATCTCTTCTTCCTCCCAATCTGTTGCTGTTTTGGTTTCCACTTTTCGCCACCGGCCATTAGCATACACACTTGAATAAAAATAATGGATATCTAGAAATATAAATAACAAATAAAAGATCTAAGAATTTGAAGCTTGTATTTTTAAAAATAAGATATAATTTATTACAGTTCGTGTAAATTTATTTTCGTGTTTTTTTAACGTTTTTTACAATGACGTAACTTTTATGTGATTTTTTAATATACTTTCGTGACATGTCTTTTCATTTACATTCCAGTAGTCCTTAGTCTCGTGGGTCTCTATTTATTTGTTCAACCATGTTAATATCACACTTTCTGGTGTGTTGATTTCTAAAGTTTTAAACCACATTGAATGGTGTGGTTTACACCGAAATCCAGTTTGTGGTTTACATTGAAAACCAGTCGTATAAAACCAAACCAGACTTGATTAATCGAATAAAATTGGGCTACTTTTAATATGATGTAAAGCAAATTATACTATTAGAATCTTATTTCATGAATAAACTTCACAAGCCCAAAATTACATTTTCATGCTTGATTGATTTCCAAGATTATAACATAAAGGGCTTAGTATAGACATTAGGTGAATTATAATAAAATCTGCTATGGAATTAAAGTTGAGGCACCTAAAGTTGTTTCTAAAATTAGGCGAAGAAGAAAATAAAATGTTAACGCTCAGAGAACCAACTTTGAATCTAAAACGCCGTATTGCACTTATCCACCCATTATACCATCTAACTTACCTGATATCTATGTTACATTTACACATGTTTATTTATGAAGAAAACAATAAAAAAGTATAATAATAATTATCAGAGGCTGTCATAAACATCCAATCATTAAAACTACGTAATCCAATCATAGACGAGCACTTTCACCTCAAGTTAGAAATTATATATTATATATAGAATAACATAATATAATGTACTAAAAAAATTCAAACCTGAAACCAAATCGAAATCAAATTGAAACCAAATATTTAAGTATCAAGACAGTCATGATTCAACTCACAATTTAACCTAAAGACCATTAAAACCGAACGAACTGACACCCTCAGCCTAAAAATAAATATTTAATTCTAATCTTCAATTATAACAAAACACTAAAGTGGTTGCCACATATCTCATTTTAAGAGTTCCACATCAGCATTGTCACGTGTCAAAGCCATAATCAATTACGAAATTAGTAAATTAGCATATAAGATTACTTACCAATTTTGTCCAAACTAATTTTTAATTTAAAAAACAATTGACAAATTAATGTAGATTGATAAATTTACTTGAATATTTTGATTTTTTTAAAGGAGAGTAATTAACAATTTGTGAAACATAACAATTTGCATGGGTGTTGCCAAGCTCTTCTTCGGCCTGCGGACCTGTCCCCCCGCCCACATGCAAGGGGCGACCTCCTGCTTTGATCAGACCCTGCGCGAGACTGTTGAAAACATTGTGGTCTGTGGAAGTGCTTATTTTGGGGACCTTCAGTGGCGGCTTGCTTCCCTGCCTATCCGGCACGGAGGGCTCGGGGTTTCTTCGGCTATGGAGGCCTCGTCTTATGCGTTTGTTGCGTCCAGGGCCCAATCTTGGGGGCTGCAGGACCACATCTTGCGGGAGAGCGGGGTCTGTGGTATGGACTCGGATTATACTTTCGCTCTGGCTGCTCTGCGTGACATCGTATCGGGTTTTGATCTTAGCGGTTTCTCTGACAAGGACACCGCCCCCCCAAAACCCCAACATGTTTTGGCGAATGCCCTTTTCAGCAAAATCGTGTTGGATGTGGAGGCCCGGTTTAATATGAATGCCAGGCAACAAGCGGTGTGGAGTTGTCTTCGTCAACCACATGCCCAAGATTTCCTCCATGCTCTCCCCATTGACGGGCTTGGGCAACGCATGTCGTCGGTCGAATACCGATCTATCATCAAGTACCGGCTTATGATACCCCTCTTTCCCGCGGACGAGAAGTGCCATGTTTGCCGCAAGGCGTGTCTGGACTCGTTTGGGGAGCAAGCGGTTCACTGTAAAGAGCTCCCGGGGTTCAAGTATCGTCATGACTGGGTCCCAGATGTGCTATTTGACATTTTCAGAAAAGCTGGGATTTCAGCCAAGAAGGAAGCCCCCGTCAACTTCTTAACTGACCCAAAAGAGGGGCGTTCGACCCTTAGACCGACGGACATCCTGATGTTTGGATGGTCAAGGGGGAAGCACGCTTTCATCGATCTGACTGGGGTCTCTCCCCTTGCGGACTTTGGCTCTGGAGTTTTCACGGCGGGGCAGGCTGCTGCTAAGGCGGCAGTGGGTAAGGTGGACAAGCACGAGAAGACATGTCTCGAGAATCAACATGTGTTTGTCCCCTTTGCTTTTGACACGTTTGGGCACCTCGCGTCAGAGGCTGCGGACACGCTCGGGCGGATCCAGAAGGTTATACATGGACATATAGTGACTCCTAGAGCTAAGAAATTTGTTTTTATCCGCTTAGGTTTTGCTATTCAAAAAGGGCTTGCGGTGCAGCTTGTTGCCCGTTTGCCCCGTATGTCGGACTGAGTTGTAACCTTTATTATGTTCAGAATATTCATAATTTAAAGAGATTATCAATTAATGTTTTATAAAGATTTTATAATAGTTATAACTTTCAAAAATTTTAAACGTCATATTTTTATATTTATCTACTATTTTGAATATGAATATAAATTCAATTCAATCCCTATAACATAGTAACCTACTAAATAAATAAAACTCAACTCATGGAACATAGGACTCGTTGAAGTATTTGAACACATGTGATGATTCCGATTTAGTAGTGCCGGGCGAATGGAACCCATAGATGATGATCTGAACAAGTTTAAAGTCGGCTCTGTTCCCACGGTGTTCTACATCCCGGATTTCATTCCTTATCCCGATCAAACCCTACTCCTAAATCATGTATGTAAACTACTAAATTCCTCTTCTTTTTACCATCTTCAATCCTTCTCCTTGTTGTTGATCGAAGATAATACCAATTTTCATTTGAAAATAGTTCGTTCACATTTTATTCTCTAACTGAAACTAGGGTTTTTGTAGATTAACACAGCCCCAGTTTCGAAATGGAAGGTTTTGAAAAACAGGAGACTGCAAAATTGGGGTATGCTTCTTCTGTTTTTTTTTTTTTTTTTTTTTTGTTAATTTGCTGATTTCGATGTGGAAGTTATATCAATCATGACGGATTTTGTGTGTTTGTTACAGGAGGGATTGTTCATGAAAAAGGTCTTTTGCCTCAAGATTGTAAGCCCTAATCCTTGTTCTCATAGGCTAAATTGTTTACATGTATGCTGATTTTCATAGTTAGTTACCAAGTGTTAGTGGCTTTGATTTTGTTCATATGGTTCCACTTTCCTAACTGAATTATAAGTTTGACTTGGGCTATAGTTAAAAGATACTCTTGACAGTTATTCAAATGTATGAAATGTGTTGATAAAGTAGAACTGCTGCATCTGTTTTGCGATGAGATTTTATTTTTTATTTTTATTTTTTATGTCATTGGTATTCCGTATTCGAGGTGTTTCGGTTAAAATCTAACGCGTTAGCCGTTAGCAAATTACATGTTTAGTGAGAAGTTGTCAAATTTTTTGGACGAATGGAGTGTGTTTAAATTTTGTGCAGTTAAACTAGTAACTTTTTAAGTTTTGGATCCAAGAAATACGTGGAATGATTGGAAATTTCACAGCATTTGATTTCTAGCTTCTTACTGCGGTGGATCCTCTCAGAATTATGCTAGCAGTTATGGTTATGATTTTGGAAATCATACATATATGTATTTGTTATAATGTTAAATCAAGTCTGAATCTTTTTCACTCTCTTTTTTGTGTATGTGTAGTACCACCATGGCTGACAAAAATTACAAAAAGAATTAGCGACGAATCATCTCTCTTTCCTTCTGCAATCAATCATGTCCTCATCAATGAGTACCTTCCTAACCAAGGGATAATGGTTTGTAACTTTCTATTAAACCCCTGTTCTTCAAAATTCAATCCATTTATCCTTTATTTAAATCTTCATTGTTGTTAATATGTCATAATATATTTACCAAGCATGTGGATATCTATAGTTCATGTAGAAATGTCAAAGTAAAGTTGTTGTGTAGCATGAGTTTTTTTTTTGGCAAAAACGATAGAGCTGGCAAAATTGGTGGGTTAAATGAGTTGGGTTTTTTATATAAATCAATTGAAACAGGTTTAAAAGGCTACATGTAATCGTTAACATGAGTAAGGATTTAAAAGTAGTTTTTCATGGGTCAAAGTTAAATAGTAGAGAGTTAATTGTTTTCTTCTAGGTGGTGATGTCCTCTTTAATTAAGTTCTTTTTTATTAGTCTTTTCTTCTTTGCGTCTTATGTCACGTAATTCTACACAATCTGTTATGCATCACACGTGCAGTTACGTCAATGCTTGCTCACATCATCATAACTTGGCTCCTGTGATTTTCTGATATAATTCAGGGTTAAGTCTTAACTTCATTTAATTTAGACCCCATTCATTTTTAGAAAAAAGTTTATGTGAGTATGTGACCCATTTGAGTAAATGGGTCGAAAATTCCACCTCTACAAAATTGATTCATCTCACCTTGTTGACTAGTACTATTGTTGAAATGTAGCCTCACCAAGATGGTCCTGCATATTTTCCGGTGGTGGCTATTCTTTCTTTAGGGTCTCCTGTTGTTATGGACTTCACACCCCATTCGAGTTTATTTGATAGTTCAAGTAATATTGAAGATAAAGATCCCATAGAAGGAGCTGATCATGGAAATTTACCAAATTACCCCCCTTTTTCTATCGCACTCATGCCTGGCAGTTTATTAATATTTAAAGATGTAGCATACTCAGGTGGGTCTGATACTCTAATTCAGATGCTTATGTGTATTTAACATAATTGGAGGGCAGCCGAATAGGGTTGGGTAACGGGTCAAAATTGGTTCAAGTCCAAATAAGTGATTTTTTGTGTACATGTCAAAGTGGATTATGCCAGATTGTGATGGCCGACCCACTTATTTATTTTGTGAATAATCAAATGTATAAATTTTTTTCAATAAATAATATTGTTAGAATACTATTTTCTACATGAAACAATTTAGGACGGTGAACGTCCTAAATTGTTTCATTAGACTTTGATCGTTATCAAATAAATACATATCGAATTGACTTGTTTTTGTGTAAATAGATTAAAATTAGGTGTGTTCACTGTTCGATTCGATTTGTTTTGATGAAAATTTTGTTTCAAGCCGCTAAGCATTCACGGCAGGTTCACCATCCCCATCCCTATAATTTATACTTTTATTATTACTTTTTTCTCTGTCTTTCACTTACGACCACAATTAAATAATACCTTTTGTACCTTTATCATTACATTTTCTCTCTCTTTTATCACAACCAACCCTCTCAACCAAACCTCAAATTTTAGGGAATTAACAATTTTTTTGTCCAATATGCAGATGAACAGTAACTTTTTATATCTCTTCTACTGACAACCACTATCAACCAAACCTCAAATTTTAGGGTTTACACTCAAATATTTATGGGGAACCTGCTGTGAATGCTCTAAGTATAGTTTTGGAGAACAAGAAACCAAATCGGACCGAACCATTAAACCCTCAGAACTGGACTGTTTGGATCTCGAACAGTCCAAACCGGTCAACTTGCTTTCGATTGGTTTGAACAGTTTAATAACAACCCTAGTCGAAATTGCTTGTGTGCTTTCTGAAATCTCGTTACATTTTTTCTCTACTATTTGCCTTGTTTCTGGCAGGTTACTTGCATGGTATAAAAGATTGTGAGATTCAGCAATACGACACGGTAAGTTAACCGAATAATCATCACAGTTTTCGGTAAACTGATAAAAACACAAACTTTATTTTTTATTTTAAAAATTTTTAATTCCATTTTTATACATTTTGATTTTCAGGCAGTGAATGCCTCTGAGGCTTTAGGTCACCAAAGTCTCATTGAAACAGAAGATAAGAATTCAAAAGCCATTCACAGATCTACCACTAGGGTTTCTTTGACATGTCGAGTTGTATCCAAGGTTCGCAGGAATCTGTTCAGGTTTTGAAAGTGGTTTCAAGTATTTTTGGCCATTTTGATCACTATCCAAGTATGACAGGTTGATCTAATGATCCTGTATGGAAATTAGTGGTTTTAGTTGACCCGTAATGCACGAGTTCAATAAATAATATTTGTTTACAAAGGTGTCCGTGGGGCTCCAAGAACACCTACTGCAGGAATCTGTTCAGGTTTTGAAAGTGGTTTCGTACATTTCGTTTATATGATACGCTACTAGCTTGGAGATGATATATGCTTGCAGGTTTAGATCTTCATTTTCTTGGCCATTTTCTTCGATTTAAGTTTTGAACGAGCCGATGTCGTGTTACTAGCTGCTGGACTTGTTTATATCACCAATTGGTTTTTATGACTATAATATATGGGAGTGCAATATCCACTACAACCATACAATTTTGACTCATTTTAGCTTTCTTATTTTGGTAACACCACCCGAGCGAGAAGAAGCTATGGTTTGGTGGGGGGCAGAAAATGGCAGTGGTTACGACCACTGTGATGTGATGTCCCCCACCATTGACATTCTTCTACGACTACGCCCCTCCTCTCATTGATTGATCGAATGTAGATGATGAGCCCCATTGCATCGGTAGGCCTATCCCATCTTTCATGAACAACTGACATAGCGCTTTTGGCTTATAGTTGAGATAAGACATACACAAAGTATTTTTATGATCTTTCGTTAAGACGACTGTGTAAGAAAACAACAAAACATGTTATAGATCATTAAAATACCAAAACAACTATAGAGAACACTGATTAATTTTAATAAACTCTTTATACAACCTTATGGATTTTTTTGTACACTCTAATCATACTTTATAAGAAAAATTAACACTTTTGTTCGTTGTGGGGTATGAATCCGTACCCATTTAGAACCGAAAAACACGTTAATATCATTGGACCATGGTTATCTTAATATTTAAGTGACATCTTAGGTTGCTTGAGTAACTACTTGTCTAAATAAATTCTTTGAGTATTTCGTATGTTTCCTGACTTTAAATGTTGCACATTCGTTTGTTTATGTATGTATGTATTTTTTGTTGTTGTGGAATATGGTATTTTGGAGGTTTAATAGAGTTAAGTCGAGTTGTCACACCTTCAAGCTTGATTTTGGATATAAACTTGAAGCTCGAAACTTGACCTTAAGTTTGATAATGGCATGGTTTTTGTTGGTGATTTTAGTATTACCACTACTACCTTATTATAACTTGATCTACCCAAGACCAATAAAAAACATAAAATATTGACATAAGTTAGTAGGTATGAAGTGCATAGTCATTTAAAAATATTATAATTTATGAAAATATGGAACCTCCAAATGTTCTTAGGAGCATCCATGGATGGTTTCAAGGTTTTGCCTCTGGCTTGGGTCTCGTTGTCTGGTATGCAAAATCTTTTATTTTAATAAGTTTTACACTGAAAATTAACTAGATTTGCTTGAAGAATAAAAAGTTGATTGGGATGAGCTTCGATAGTTACTGGAGCATCAAACCGTGCTTCAGTAATGAATGCTCAATAGTAAGTAGTGCCAACAGTATCAGCTTTGGTAATCGCCTAGTTGGTAAAACTTTAGTCATTAATAGCAACTTTGATCATTGGTAACAACTTTGATAATTAGTAGCAACTTTAGTAGCTATGAAAAATTAACTACTGAACGTTTCATGTTGATGTGACCGTATGAAAGCAATTATAATCACCATAAGTTGAAGTCTTTCTTGAATTGCTGCAACACTTCAGGCCAACTGTTATGATGTTTTAGTCCCTACGTATATGAGAATTCATTTGGTATGCACAAAACAAAATTCACAATCTAATTTTCGCTCAAAATAACATCTCGTTCTTGTAAGAAAACATTCTTAATTATCCGACTAAAGATTTCTTATACCCATAAAATACTCTAATCTAATAAGTGACAAAGAACCACGATTTAGAGAGATACTCAGGCTCAAACAAAATAAAAAAAAACCCAGCAATTTTCAAACTCAAGCTTAGTTACTTAACCGATACTTCATTGTCATGATCAATTACTCATATTAAAAACCGTCAAACATATATATTTTCGATGATTAATCTCATCTTGTTCATAGATATTATTATTTTCATACACTTTGCCATATCTCTCTTTTGAGATGAACACCATTGAATTCAATGGATAGATCATATTCTATCCAATCACAACGATTTTATCATTTCTAATTCTCACCATGATCATAGATTCATACACACTTTTGTTATAGGAAAAACCCAATAAAAAAAAAACCAAACTTTTATCCAAAAGAACAACATGGATCAATAGTTGTACCTTCTGCAAATACAGTTGTACATCAAAATGGGCTTTCGGAGTTTCGGCCAAGTTGGTTGATGGACCCTGCGCAGGTTTGTCGATTCCTCGACAAAGACATCTCCTTTATTAACAACACTTCACCATTTCCACTTTCCGCAGTCTCTTACCAACAAAACAAAAAAAAAAGAAAATAAAAAGAAAAAAAAACCCAAATCCCTCTCTCTCTGTTCGCAAAATCTGCAGAAAATCAGCGGCAGTTGCAGCATCCAATCATGAGTTTTGCTGCCAGATTCAACTTCTAGCGATACAAGTATCTTTCAACACATGGTGATTGCAGTACCTCCGTTTATTTCCATCGGTAACTCCAAAAAGTCATCAAGACTCTCGATTTGTTGTTATATATATATATATTCTTGTTTGTTTTCTGCATGTGTTTAATCAAACTTGAGGTGGTTGTTTGAGGGCGATTTTTTATCCCCAAATTAGTTTTTCGTGATACCCTTTTGACCAATTTGGCCATAGAAGCTATACACAGGGATATTAGATAATTTGTTGAATTTGTCAAATCTTGATTTTGGTGGCATAGAAGATATTGAAATTTTGGTGATTGTTGGGTCAAATTGTTTGGTTTATGTAATGAGGAAAACAAATTTGTTGGGACAAGAGTACTCCTCATTTCATGAGTTGAACTATATTTCCAAAGTTTATGAAGATCAAGAAGATGTGTTGTTGAATCATAGTTGTCAAAGGCGTAAAGGGATTACATAAACATACCACTTTAGGGGTTTTAGACATGTTTTTGGCTTGTTTAGGGGTAGTTCCAGGTCATTTTTCAAACTTTTAGAACAATATGGCCGAAACTTATAGAACTTCAATTTGGCCGAAACTTATAGAACTTCGCCAGAAGTTATAGAATTTGCTTGAATGATTGGATGGGAGCTAATTTAATATGATTTTGTGGGCTCTGAGTTCTGACATTGAATCTCCACCAATTTTGTTGTTTAATTACTAGTTTTTGGGCAGCAAACACCAAATATGGATGTTGTGAACGCACTCGTGTTACTGCAGATTGAGAAAAGTTTCTGCTTTGTTTGAATGGTTAATACTAATTTGAGTAATACAGTATGTAAAGAAAACATGATAAGATATATCCTGCTGAATCTCAGTAAATTGTTGCTAAAAGTGAGAATTTGTTTTCATGACTTTTCTAGTAACGGGTTCTCATAGTTACAAAAGAAAATGTTGGCGGTTAATTCTAGTGGGGTCCCGTGACTTTTTTTAGAAACAGGCTTTCACAGATGTGAAAAAAATGTTGACAGTTCGTTTCTACTAGTATTATTTGTCACTCCACCAAGTTGTCACAATGTATTCAGCTAGAATTTTGTTTTATATGATCTTTATTTTTTCTTGATGGTATATTTCGTGCTTAAATTTGTTGAATTTTAGGTCCTTCATGGTGCGGTTCTTGTCATTATGAAGGCGTTGGTTGCTCTACGTCATATGGAGTCATTAGCAATTGGATGAGATCTCCTGAGATTCCAAAGACTTCTGATAATTCAGAATCAAGGTATATAAATAAACAAACATAATAGAAAAATGAAGAGTAAATTACTAACTGTCCTTTAAATTCACTAATTACTGAATGTCTCATTTAAAAAAAAAAATTATGCATGCCCATTGTCCTTTCACTTAACACCTGTTAAAAAACCTCGTTAAGTAAAAACCTTGTTAAGTCCCCTCACGTGCCCCTCACATGAAGGGCATATTGGTCCACATTTTTTTACAATTTCAAAACCTCGTTAAATCCCCTCACGTGCCCCCTCACGATTAATATGGGTAAAAAGACCAAAATGCCCCTCACGTGAGGGACTTAACGAGGATTTTTAACAGGTGTTAAGTGAAAGGACAATGTATGTGCATAATTTAAAAAAAAGGACACAGTCAGTAATTAGTAAATTTAAAGGACACAACCAGTAATTTTATATATTTATAAAGGACACATATAGGAATTTAATCAAAAATGAAATATTAAATGGCTTAAAACGAATAGTATCCCTATCAGTTACATCCATTATACAGATTCAAATACAAGAAGCCGTTTCTTGGAGATGTTCAATTCACTGGGTGGCACACCGGTCGAAAAAACCGTCTGTCAAAAGTTTCAGTTGCTGCAGATTATCCAGATTCGGTCCCGGAATCATCTAATTATGTTGCAAATAATGGATATCATCAACTTGAAGAAATTAAAAGTTGCAAAAGAGTTCGTGAAACTAAACTGACAAGTGCCGAGATGGCAAAGACAACTATTGAGGTTCTTTTCTTTAAATCTTTCACAAGATCTCTAATGAGATATTAAACACATATTAAGGTTAATAATCAGTTAATCACAAATTACGGTCTGGTTTTGTTGTTTAAGGCTAACAGCAGCGCGTTGATGATATTTCCTGGTACTGTACATTCCGAACCACATGAGCATATCTCATGGGTGGAATATCCATATGTAATTGATGACGGTGGAGGTCTGCTTTTCCATGTTTTTTTACTGGAATTATGTTTTCCACAAATTCTTATATTGTAGGTGTTTGATTTTGATTCTTTTCCATTTCTGTTAGATATATATTTCAGGGTCCCGGATGATGCAAACATTATGCAAGACCCTGAAGCAACTAACCCGGTGGTAAGACACTGAGACAAAATAACTTAGTTTAACTTAATTTATCATAGGGGGTGTTTGGATTTGCTTTCGGAAACTTATCGCCAATTGTAGTGTAAATAACTCTCTTGTAATGTTTGGATGAACATATTCTACTTCTGATTATCTGATTTTAAATATTCAGTTTCATATTATCTGCAACAAAACTGATTATTAGAGGGTAAACTAAAATTAATCAGTTACTTCATCTTTTGACCTAATTATTATAAATATCTCCGTTTCACACGGATATCCTTTTTGCCTTTTTGGTCAGTTAGTATATTAATTCTTAAATAATTAGGACTTTAGGAGTAGTTGAACTCTCAATGAGCTGATTATCTGATTGTTACAACTCCGATTGAAAAAAACACCTCCAAACACCCTGTTAGTTTACACTTGCAGAATGAAGATATTCATTATTTCTGTTACATTTTTTTTTTGTAAATATTATATTTATTTTAATACTTGGAGAATTGCGTATTTTCAGAATGTTCTGATTGGAATGGATCTTCCACTTTTAGAATTTCAGCCATCTGTTCCCGATACTCGTATTTCTGATAATTCTAATGATGACATTTCTTTCTCCGAAGATTACTATGAGGTAATGGGTCGACCACATCATGCTACCTTTCAGATTTTACTCAATCTTTATATAAATATTAGTTATCTTTGTTTGTATTAGGATGAGGGTTCCGATTTGTCGGGTCGCTTTATGGAATTGGGGGGATCGATTGATCCTGCTGGGGTCCACCCCATTTATTTTGCGAAGTGTTTGACAAAGGTGAGATGATCATAGAAATATATTTAACATTATTAACCTATAGTTTATTAATATAATGATTTAGCCGGTTGACCCGTTGTACTATTTTTTTTTTAATGATTTTACCCATTTGACCTGTCAGAGATAAAACATAACGTGATTCCATATGTAAACGCATTAAAAGCACCATATATAGTAATTTCTTTAATTTCTTTTAACAATCTACCTCTCTAGTAGGCTGCTAATATGGAATATTCTAAAAAGATGGATCATCCCTCAAATGGGGTTTCGGTTTTGGGATGCCTAAGTCCTGCTTATGTTGATGAAGAGTTATATCTAAGACGGCTATTCAGTATAGAAGATGATGATGGCTATGACCAAAATTGGAAAGGTTTTGCATTTAATTTGAGAAATCTTTTATTTCCATTTCACAAACCGTCTCTTTACTTTTTAATAAAAACGTCATTTTTAGCTCTAAAATCTTCTTAAGCAATCATGAATTTTCCAAACATTCAAACATATTTATTTGATTAATACAACTTCAAACAATGTAAGCACATCCAAAGTCCAAATTCTATTTCTACGGCCCATATTGTCAACAACTTATCTGATTCGGATTATTCAATAACATATAATCACTATCAAATATACACATCTAAACACAAAGTTTGAGACTTGTGCATTCATGATCACATATATTGGAGTTCAATATTATTTTGTGTACAATAATTTTCATCTATAGCAAACCGGATGTCCTGAAAATCCGATGTGTACAATGTACATAAACACACATGTGTATATAATATATTATTGCAGTCTTGAAAATATAAAATGTTCTTTTCTTCATTTGCAGATGAAAACATAAACTACAATGCCTCAATTTTCTACAGATTGGAAATTATGAGAGTAGAGTTGTTCTCCGTGTATGGTGTTCAGGCACGTATATAGTTTTTACCCCTTAGCATGTATTCACAGCCAATGAAATCCCTCTACTTCCTTGTCATTTACGGTTTTTGTCTACAAGATTATCTTGTTTTGTCATTATTGAGTTGTATTTTTGATTTTTCGTTTGCAACATATTTTATATGTTTGTGCAGTCAGCAATAAATTTGCAAGATTTCAGAGATGCCGAGCCTGATATTCTTGTACACTCGGTTCCTGATATCATTGCACAGTTTGGTGACAATACAATGGATTCCAATCTTGCTCTTAAATCTTTATGCAAAAAGAATGGATTTCATGTTGAGGTACTATTTACTAACTTTGTTATTTGCCATTTATGATATCAGAGTAATTTTTTTTTGTTTAATTTTAAACTTGAATACACGAATCTTTCTTGTTCCCCTATTAAATATTTAGTTTTTTCTATTTTACAGAAAGCGACTATAATCGGTGTTGATAGTCTTGGCATGGATGTTAGGGTTTTCACCGGGCTTGAAGTCAGAACTCACCGTTTTCCCTTCAAGATTCGGGTAATTAATTACACATTATAATTTGGTTAATTTGGGATTCTATCTGGTTTATAGTTTTTCTTTGCAATTCATTTTAGTGGTCCAATGTTAGAGTCGCTCTATTATGGTAATTAATAAAAAAAGTAGCATTATCTTTGGAGCCGAGGGTCTCAACACGAGCAGTCTTGCAGTTCCCTAGGATACATTTGTTTCATTTTATATCTTGTTATCTTGTATGTGATACCTTTCTATTCGTTTAATGGGTCATGTTTTCGGGTTGACGGGTTGAACTCGTCACAAACCCAAAATTTGCCACAAACCTGGATCTGAAAAAGAAAATCATGTCAGACAAGTGAACCCAAACACGACATGTGTATTCCCGGTTTGACATGAAGAAGACATGTTTAAACTGAATTTTGTATTAGTTTTTTTTTTTTTTTGCATATTACGACTTAATAATTAAAAATTTGCAACCCAAAATACTAATCTATATAAATCAATTTGGTTTAAACCACAAAGCCTGATGCTCATCTCTATCTTTAAAAACTTGGTATAAATTACAATCGTACATTTAAAAAAAATATATATAAAAGAAACGGGTCAACCTGAACATGACCCGTTTAGCTAAAGCCAAAGCCTTTTAGACCAAGCCAGACCCACGAAACCGAAACTGGTCCGAACCTATTAGCCTGAAGCCAAACCAGTGAGTTTCATGTCGGATTCCAAGTTCACAACCCTACTTATTTTATTGATGTTTTTTCACGGTATTTCTTTCCGGTCATATCATCCATTTTTATGCATCTCCACACCAAATAACAAATAGGATCATAGGCTTTGAACATCTCCATGCATCTTTAAATGTTATTTAAAAAGTTTCATGTAATTCAATGTCATTTTCTTGTTGTGAAATTTGCAGGCAACATCAGAAACAGCTGCAGAGAAACAGATCCAGCAGCTCTTGTTTCCCAGAGCTAGACGCAAGAGGCTAAGCAGGACCCGAACTGCTGCAACTTAACTATATAAACACGTAACGTGAAATGTTTGTTAAACTTTATTTCTTATGTTTAGTTTACTTGAATAAGTCTTAGTTGATAGGTTGACTTCTAGTTTAGTATCCTCTGTTTTTCCAAGAAAATAATGCTATAATTTTATATCTTTTAATAAATTTCCCATCTGTGTTCAACTTATAAGTCTTTGTTGATACTTGATAGGTTGACTTCTTTATCATACCTGTAGTAAGTCAAACATTGTAATTTCTTAGGATAAAAGGTGTTTTTTTTTTCTCTTCAATTTCTCTTTCTAAGCAGTTGTCAAGCTAAAATTTCCTGTTCATATGGTGGCACCCTTACAAATTATTGATTTAGTTCTGCAGAGATTCCTATATTTTCATTGTTAGAAGGGTGTCTTGGACATTTGACTAAAAGTCAACGCCTATTATCAAATAGGTTAGGGGTTTAGTTGTGGTTGTAGATAAGTAAGAGGGCTGAATATGTAACTTGTACCCTTCTGTGACACTACTGCCCAACAAATTTCATAATATAGGATTGAGTATAAGCTTCATTTGCTTCCCAGAACCAGCAGACTGAGCAAACTGCATCCGTGGTGATCACGTACCAGAAGTCAGTTGACCCGTTTCATGGACTGCCAAACTAGCTCCAATAGCGTATATTTAAGTTGTTGCAGTTAAAAGGCTCGTAGTTGGACTTTGGGTTGGGTCGGCCGGTCCGCCTTCAGGTGTGCACCGGTTTACTTGTCAACTTGCATAACAAGTTGATTACACCATGAGTTAACTTGGTGCTTCATTGATAGCTATACATTCCTCATCTTCATGCTACTAATAACAAAACCACAGGTAGTTGGAAATATAACAGCAAGAACCTGGTGCAAGTCTTGCCACTCTATTTCATGATATGTTGCATCAGTTAAAGGAGTGTCTTTCCATTGAACTCGTTTGTCTTTTGGGGTTGCCAATTTCTTTTTTAACAGCCAAACATATATAGAAACGGACTAGTAAGACGCTAGAAAAATATACAAGAGTTCAAAAGGAAAAACTCCCACGGAAATAAAACAAAACATGAAGGATCATACATATATTTTACTAAAACTTAGGGGTGCAAACGAGCCAAGCCGAGCCAAGCCCGAGCTCGGCTCTATTCGAGCTTTATTTTTGAAGCTCGAGGTCGGCTCGTTTATTATTATTTTTTATCTATGCATTTTTATTATACTTAAATTTACATATATTTACAATTATACTTTTTATATTGAAAATAACACGTATTATTTACATATTTTATCATAATTTTATATATAATAATAATTATGTATAAAAAAATACATTTAAAAGATTAAATAAAAATTATATAAATAAAAAGCTCTTTAAGGCTGACAAGCTGGCTCGAGCTCGCTATGTAAAGCTCGGGCTCAAGCTCGTTTATTAAACGAGCCTTATTTCAAAGCTTGAGTTCGGCTTGGGCTCGTTAAGGCTTGGCTTGTTTCGAGTTTTTTATCGATTCGATCTCGAGTAGCTCACGAGCGGTTCGACTCGTTTGCAACCTCTAATCAAACTTGATAGAGAACATGCCACCTATGACTCACTATGAACCAAACCATTTCAAAACCTTATTTCATAGCATGACTCAATTTCATGTTGACTTTGTGTGTGGAAATAGACTGGATCAGTTAGCTAGAAAATTGGATCATTTGACTGTAAAGTCAAAACAGTATATACCCACTTTAATCTTTCCAATTTTTTATTTAATCGGAATTTGTTTATACATATATCAATATTTGAAATATAAATTGAATCATTTGACAATCAAAATCAAAACTGTATATACCCGCTTTAATCTTGAACATAACTCCAGTCTGTAAGAAGTTAACCATGGATGCTAATTGTGCAGAATGGGATTTTTACGCAAGAAAATGTGAGAGTCAAAGTTTCATATTTCCGAAGAAATGACCCGAAGAAATGACCCGAAGATCTTTGTCAACGCATCTTCTTTATGGAATTGCGTAATTAATAGTTTCACATTCTCTCTTCTCTCTATATTGAAGTAAATGAAGATATGGATTTTGATCTGTATAGTTTTTTAGCATGTTATTTTAATAAGCTGTGATGTTTTGTTTTAATACATGTTTGACAAGGTCTATAATTAACTAAATGCATAAAATGGTTTAATTTTGTAAAACTTGGTAAAAATTCTCAAACAGGTTTTCATATGTATGTTTCATGATTTACTTTGCTTAAATCTTATAAACCATAATTTCTCAATCTAATTTATATAAGTTGAGAGTATGCCATAATCGTTCTCGACTCTTCTTTCTTTCATCTGGTGTGTCTGAGCTCGGGGGGGGGGGGGGGGGGGAGCTCTTGAAATCAACCTCTCTATCCGTTACGACATATGTAAGACTGGCTACATCTTACCCTCCGCAGACCCTAACAATAGTATTTTCCTTTTGGCGGAACTTCACAGGATAGGACGCCCTTTTGTTTTTTAAATTTTAAAAAAAATTTAATTACTTTTTGTTGGAGAAAGGTGCCCTTTTGTTTTTTATTTATTTGTTTTGAACGACCGGCCTATTAATTAAATTGGTCACCAATAGCGGCATTATTATATTAGTTTAAAAAGTATCATACAACGGTTTATTTAACTAATCAAAGATTTATTATCATTCACAACCACCTCCAAAACACACAACTCCAAACCTATAACTATCAACCTCCCAACTAGTTTTTATTTTCTGTATCCATTAAAGTGTGGCAAATTTAATTTTACCAAAAACAAAAATCAAACTATCTTATTTTTTACTAACCACAACCGAGGTCAGATGAACTCCCATTAAGTTCATTTCAATTTTCAGTAATTTTGGAACTGTCTTGTCAAACCATAAATAGGTACATTTAGGTTTAGTTTATGGTTTAGCTTTAGTTTATGGTTTAGCTTTAGGGTTTAGTTTTTAAAGTTTAACTTCAAGGATTTATCTTTAAAGATTTAGCTTTAGGGTTTAGTGTTTTCTTTAGGGTTCGACGAGCCGATTCTAACACCACCAAATGAGTTCAATTGGAGTTCGATTGAGCCCGATTCTTACAATTCACACAAAACTATAAAATATCTAAATTAACACATGTCTTTTATAAAATTTAAACTTACAACCTTATAACCTTTTGATTACCTTTTAATTAGAAAATTACCACCGTGTCACCAAAGTATCCTCTTCCTTAGTTCATTGAGATAGACACAAATATAAACTAATGATATATAAGATTTAGGATTCCATTGATCTATCATTTTACACCTATTAGACATTGACACAAATGTAAACTATTTGCCTACTTGATACAAGGACCACTTCACGCCCATTAGACACACATGTTGCCATGTGTCTTGTTATAATTGGTTTTCCATTTTATAACACCTATTTTAATCTCCTTAGCTCATGCCACTAATATATTTACATTGACTTCAAACTTTGTAAAAAATGGCTAACACTTATAGTAAATATAATGGAGATGTATCACAGGATGCTGACACGTAATCACCACTTAATCACCACATTAATAAAGCGCTTGAACAATTAATCGGTAAAGTGTCATTTAGATCAAAGTAAATATAAAATCTATGAAATGAAAACTACATTAAACTATTGTTTACCTAAATATATTTAAAGATAACTAAGTTAGTAAAATTTATTAAAGAACAATTTTATTTCTATAAAGTTTTAAAAGATGATGCAAAAATGCATCCTCTATATTCATGACCAGGCCCTTAATAACAACAATATAGTGGAAAAATTGCATAAACTCAAGTTTCTCAAAATTATTTTACAATTATTTAATAATTACTTTCAATCCAAGGCCCTAATTTCTACAAGAATACCAATCTATTAACATGTGAGCTTCAGTTTGACTGCTGCTTCAACAACCCTAACATCTTGTTAATGGCACCAACATAAGCCCTCACACTGGATATTACAATATCCATGGATGCACCTGTTCCACTGCCAAACATATGTTCATTCATATAGTTAAATTTACAGCTTTCTCATCTTATAACTAGTTAACTACCACTGAAATTCACAAAATATAACCTAGAAACGATTAGTAAACCGTTAAAACAAGTAAATTAGGGATGACACTTTCTAACATGACACGAAAATAACTAGGTTTGAGTTGTCATATCTAACGGGTCATGTTAGGGCCGACTTGTTTAACTTGTTTATTGTTTATGTTTGGGTTGACATGTTTAACCCGTTGAATTAAACCGATCAACTCGTCAACCCATTTAATCAAACATGTTAATCCATTGGACTTATTTCGATAAACGGGTTAACGGGTCGTGTTCAGGTTACAAGATTTCAAATAAGTATGTGTAGGGTTGATGGGTCATAACCTTAAGACCACATACATAAATACCTGTATGTTCGCGCAATTTTTTCACCAGAAACATGAGTTTCCGTGTGATCATTTTCTGTAGCGATCACCACACGTGTGCTGGCTATGGCGTCAATGCCAGCCGTTACTGCAGACATCGAGTACTCAAGAAGTTTTACAGGAGCCTGCAAAATATATATCAGAATCAGTTACATTCAAGGAGTTTGGATATGTTTCTGTTTTTCATTTTCAAATTGGTAACAATTTAAACCTTCACAATGAGATCAACCGCCTTATAAGCAGCATCAACTGGTCCTGTTCCAGTAGAACAAGCAATGTGTTCTTTCCCATCATCACATACTAATTTAACTGTTGCTGTAGAAAGACCTAAAGTCCCACATGTAACCTGTAGTTTATAATTAGTTTAAACAATAAAAATTATACGTGCGAATGTGGGCCCCACCGACCATATATGTACCTGTACGTCACCAAATTTCCAAACAACTTTGGGCTGGAAAACCTCATCTGATACCAACGCTATTAGATCGTCATCTGTAATGACCTTTTTCATTTCAGCAACGGATTTAAACCGCCAAAAGAGATCATTAAGTTCCTTCCCTTCAATGTCATAACCAAGCTGAATACAAAGATAGAAAAGAAGTTCAATGAATAGTTACAAAAGAATTCATATATGAAAATCAATGAGTTAAAACTTAAAGTTACATTCTACCTCAAAAAGTTTAGTTTTCAAAGCGTGGCGTCCGCTGTATAAAAATATTTGAAAAATCATTAGCCTGTTGTTATTGTTATATAATGAAAAAAAAAACTTAAGTAGGCTTAAAGAATACCTTAGTTTTCCAAGTGTGAGACCAGATTCATTAGACCTAAAAAGTCCAATATCTTCAGGAGACATGATTTCATATGTACTTTTGTTCTTTAGCATTCCATCTTGATGGATTCCACTTTCATGAGCAAAAGCATTAGCACCAACAATAGCCTTGTGAGGCTGAACCTGCAATCCACTATATTCCTCCACCTAAATAGAAATACTCAAAGTGAGCAAAATGATTTTTAAACTTAATAAATGAAATAATTTTTTTAAAAATGTACCATCTTGCTAGTCATGACAATATGTCTTGTATTGATCCCAGTGTAAAGTCCTCCCAATAATTCTCCTTTGCATTTTAAAGTCATTACCACCTGTTTTCATGTGCACTTTTTAAAACCAAAATCTAGGGAAGAATTGGATTACATTAAACTCACCTCTTCTAAAGAAGCATTACCAGCCCGCTCTCCAATTCCGTTTATTGTTACTTCTAATTGTCTTGCACCGTTATAAGCCCCCTAGATTTGACATATATTAGCATATGTATGTAGTGCAAACTATAAAGTAAACGAAAAGATTAAAAACTTATACACATACCTCTAAAGTATTGGCAGTAGAAAGTCCTAGATCATTCTGGCAATGGGTAGAAATGATGACATTCTCGATACCAGGTGTATTGGCCTTGATGTCAGCAATGAGTTGACCGAATTCACGAGGCCAGTTATAACCAACGGTATCGGGAATGTTAAGAGTCGTTGCACCCGCTTTTATAACCTCACCCAGTATCTCATATAGAAAGTCCCTCTCTGATCTGTTAAACATAACACAAATAAACAAGTGTTCAACTTCTGTACTTATTCTGACAAAAAAAAAAAAAACACAATACATTTGCAAGAACTTGCAATTTTGATCATGAACTGATTAGTCCATCAGTACATGATTCTTTTTTGACAATTTTTGCAACAACTAGCAATTTTGATAAGAACTCATAAGCCAACAACTTTTTAAGAATATCATTGTGTGATTTTCAAACTCACTTGTGGCTCTTAGTCTCCTGTTAAGATCAACCTTATTACCTAACAACACCGGTAAACCTTAGTGGAGACCGAGGGGACGACGGCCCCCCGGGTTTTTTCGGCCGTAGTGTTAATTTTTGCGGTTTTTGAATATTTATTTTTATATATTGAGAACCGCCCCCTCAAAACTTTTCACCGAAGCTTCGCCAATGCCTAACAAATCCAAAAGTCTTGGCAGAAAGCAATCCTTATAATCTCTCTTTTTCTACTCTTTGAGCATGAAGCTTGTAGCTCCACTATAGCTATTACATTGGGTCAAAGGCTTAACTTAGATCGAAGTTTTTGTAATCACTCTTTCCTAATCTTTGAGCATGAAGCTTGTAGCTCCGCTATAGCTGATACATTGGGTCAAAGGCTGAACTTAGATCGAATTTCTTGTAATCTCCATTTCCTAATCTCCGAACCCGAAGCTTGTAGCTCCACTATAGTTATCACATTGGGTCAAAGGCTTAACTTAGATCGAAGTTTTTGTAATCACTCTTTCCTAATCTTTGAGCATGAAGCTTGTAGCTCCGCTATAGCTGATACATTGGGTCAAAGGCTGAACTTGGATCGAATTTCTTGTAATCTCCATTTCCTAATCTCCGAACCCGAAGCTTGTAGCTCCGTTATAGCTGCTACATTGAGTCAAAGGCTTAACTTAGATCAAATCTAAGTCACTACACAAATCCCTACAAACCACAAACCTTAATCCATATCATATAACATTATCCACAATTCCACATAGCAATCCAAAACATCAAAATTCAAAACCAAATGAAACAAATTGAGCCAAAATCAAGAACCAAATACCACAATGTACCTTCCAGCATCTTCCGGACTAAACTCAACATCCTCACATCCCAAACTTCTCGCATAAACCACCATACTCCTCGCCTTCTCGACCACCTCTTCTTTCGACATCTTAAGCTTATACCTCATATGAATCTCACTAGTCGCAATAAACGTATGAATCCTCGGAAACCTCGCGTACTTCACAGCCTCCCACGCCTTATCAATATCGTTCTTATTGCACCTCGCTAGGCCACAAACCACCGGCACGTGACCACCGTCCTCTCCGGCGACGTTTCCGACCTCCTTTGCGATCAGTTTCACGGCGTCCAAATCGGCTTCCGAAGAAGCCGGGAAGCCGGCTTCGATAATGTCAACGCCTAGTTTCGCAAGTTGACGGGCGATATCGAGTTTTTCTTTTGTGGTCATGGTGGCGCCCGGGGACTGTTCGCCGTCGCGGAGGGTGGTGTCGAAGATGCGAATGTAGTTCGGGTCGGAAATGTGGTTCGGGGTGTAGTCCGGCCGGAGGGAGGAGAGGATTTTGGAGGGTTTGTGGGAGGGAGAGAGTGAGGGTTTGAAAGATAATATAGTACGGATTGGGTTTGAGGCGGCGGTGGTGGCGGTGGTGGTGGTGGTCGGAGGGAAGAGAGTGGGGATGTGAGAGAGACGCGCCGTCGTCATGGTGGAAGGAGTGTGGGTGGAAGATGAGGTTTCACGGGAACTTGTTGTCAGTAAAATGGACCACTGGATATAAAGCAATTTTAGGGGTGGTTTGGTAATTTGATTAATTTGCCGTTCAGAAAGTACTTCAAATATTTATTGTCGAACTGGTGTCATGTGCTCTAATGATAATTAAAGTAAAAGGTCTTGAGTTAAGTTTTATTTAGGACAAAAAAAATAAATGGGGGTAAGGTTGGCTACGAGGTTTTCTTACCTAAAGTGAGTTTTCTCCTGATGTGGATTGAAAAAGATCGAGTGGGTAATGTCACCATCAGTAATTTAAATTTGGCGTTTAAATAAAAAATTATTTACTGAGATTTAATTTGAGAGTTCTATCTTGAAGAGTTGTTGCGTTTGTCGGAGAAAACACGCCCTAACAAATGGTAAAACCGGATACATTAAAGTTCGAACTTATAGCTTCTTGGGAATGAGTCAGTTAGCGTGCCTGGTATGGGTCTTGGGTAGTGGTCTTGGCAAAAACAAAAAAATCGGGTAGCCATCGGTTACCATTCCGCCTCCCACGGCAAAAGTACCAAATCGGGTACTTTGACAACCATTTTCGGCGATTAACTGCCGATGCTACCCGAGAGTTGTGTGTGATGTGTGTGGTGGTCTCACCCTTTTAAAAACTACCCTATACTATATCCTCTTAAAACCACCATAAAACTTACAATTTTCTCTCTCATGTGTCATCCTTCTATTAGCTAAAAAAACTAAGGAAAAATTGTGCCAAATAATCCTAATTTTTTTTATAGTTTTTGAGTCTTAATGTGGTATTGAGTCATCATTGTATATTTTGGTGTGAGTTTAGTTAATTATTCAAGTCTTGTATTTAATTATGTGAATGTGCTAAAAATTATTCGAAATATTTGTTATAGGTTAGCATAAGAGTCTAAGGGGATGTTTGATGTAGCTCGAGTTATACGTATTTCTAGTGTTTCAAGAGACAATGAGTAGAGACAAAGCTAAACGATGCATTTGAGCTAAACTCGAGACCATGAATTACCGCTACTTAATTATGTGGCATACGGTTGAATTAACAAAAATAGAATTGTGTGTGGACCATGGAACTCACGTGACCTAAAGTAAAAAAAACAAAAAACAAAAAAAAAAAAACAAATATGATGGATCTTTGATCTCACGTGAACTTCCAAAATTAGGTAAATGGCGGATGGTCTAGTACACATGTGGGTTCATAAAAACATGAATTGGGCTTGGTGATCCAAAAATATGGGGTAGAAGTAAAGATGGTTGTTTCACGTGGCTTATGAAGAAAAACAAAAAGGCCACAAGGATATATTCTACTAACCCTACGCATACAAATCAATTTGAAACAAATAAAAAGTGGAGAACAGAAAAAAAAAAAAAAAGGGAGAGCAACAAATCGATGGAAGTAGGTGGGGAGCAGAACCCTACGAGAAGAAAAAAAGGATTCGACACAGAGATAATTTCCAGCCGGCGAAAGGTTTTGCGGACGAACTCGGAAAAGACGAGAATCATTCAGTTTAGTTATTTTAGTTCTTGAACTTTATTTTTCATAATTCTAATTTTTATTTATACAATGATGTTTATAATTATGATTAAAAATTTTGTTTTCTTGACTATAGTTGGCTAAACCTTTGTTGCTACTTAGACCGTTATATGAAGAGTGTTTGACATTTGTAGTTTTATTTGGTTTATGGATTTCTCATGTTGGTTGATGTTCTAGTAAAAAATTATTTAATTTACTGATTAATGCGTATAAATGCTTCAATTAGGGTTAGAATTAATCATCTAACTTGCTCAATCAACGAATGTCTTTCGGTTTGAGTTGGGTAATCAATTGTATGACTTTATGTTGGTAGTTGATATGATAGCAATTTAGTTAATCATTGTTTAGGTTGTTAGTGAAAATCTTGATTCTTGTGTGCTGCTAGGTTTAGACAAGCCGGGAGGTGATAAACCTATTGGGTAGTCGGGGTTGTTAGGGTTTTAGGTTAAATTGCCTCGGGAGAGGGATTCCCTTTTAATTCCAATTTTACATGCTATTCCATATTAATTCTGTAAGTTAGTAGTTACTCCTTTCATCGTTAGGTGTCTGGAATAGGAACAAGCCGGAAGGTGACCTGTTTGCTCGAGTACTAGAGTATCCGTTAGGAACAAGCCGGGAGGTGACCTAACCAATCAGTGTGCGTCTTCGATTCTTAGGATTCCCTACTGCGTCACACCCGGTAAATGATCTAGGGTCCACTAGGGTTTTCTTAGAGTTGTCATTAAGATCCTAATTCCATCATAGATTTCCATAGCCGAGTAAGATTGCGAGTGTTGAATAGGATTCAAGGTCTAGGTAGTACTTCTCTCTCATTCTGTCAGTTTCCCTAAGCTTTCATGTTTTCGGTAGTTAGTTGTTTAAGTCAATTAAGTTAGTTAATTTTTTTAAACCTTTCATAAAGAAAAATCACTTAAATTTCAATTCTTAAGTCCTAGGTTGGAGTCTAGCTTCATAGTGTCCTTAAGTTCGATATCCGGTCTTCATTAGCTATTCTACAATCATATAGGTACACTTGACTAGGGTTCGGTTCAGTTTAGGTAGTTTCGGTAAAATTATGTGTGTCTAGGTATATGTTTTATTATATATTTTATTAGTATTTTTTAGTGTCATTCCGAAATATCAAGTTTTTGGCGTCGTTACCGGGGACACTTGGCAATAGCAAGATTTACTTAGCTCGTGATTAGGAAATTTGAGTCTTTTCTAAGTTTTCGTGTCTAGAGTTTTAGGTATTTAATTCTTGTGTCTTTTCAATTTTTATAGGTTTGTTTTTCTTATTTTAATTGTTTTGTATTTATTTTGTTCTGTATCTTGTTTTATTTTATGATTTTTGCCATGGCCACAATCGATTTACCGAGCTTCATTAGAGATATCCGACAGTTCACAGAGGAGATGGCCACATGGAGTGGATACGATCCACGGTTACCTCAGGGCTTGGAGGTTGTGAAGAATGTTGTTAGCCTGATAAAATGGCTTCATGAAGAAAACACGCCACATAGTATGAGCTGTAGTGGACCACACCACTACAATGATTATTGTCCGGTTCATGTTGGTATAGGTAGAGCTATATGTCAAAGGATATTCGACGAGCGAGAAGAAAGAGAAAGACGTACGGGGGAGTCATCAAGGACACTATTTGAGGAAATCCGATATCAGGAGACGTTAATGGATGCTGAAGTCCCACCTCCGGTTAATCATGGTATACAATGGATTTGTGAT
This sequence comes from Deinandra increscens subsp. villosa, assembly GCA_039602395.1. NCBI lineage: Eukaryota > Viridiplantae > Streptophyta > Magnoliopsida > Asterales > Asteraceae > Deinandra > Deinandra increscens. The sequence continues at coordinate 89,886,757 of JBCNJP010000023.1, read as the reverse complement.
GATGACTGTGATCTGAACCAATGGACAAATAATAGTTAAACGGACGCCACGAAGATCATTGAAAAGGAAGATTCAATAGTGAAGGAGAATGATCCGGAAGATGAAATATTAAAGGATGATGATGAGGAGCTTCCTACGGATGATGACACGGCTGATGGGGATACATACTCTTTAGATCCAATTTGGGATTCGCCTCAGGATGAGGACAACATTGTGTGGGATGAAGATTGTGAGGATGAGATTATTGCGAGTGCAACCACTAATGAGGTAGCTGAAGACGGATGTGAGGATGAACTTCAACAGGGTGATTCGGATTATGTGTTTGAAGCACAAATGGTGGAAATGTTTGGTGAGGAGTGGACGACGATGTCACCAGAAGCGTTGGATGAGGATCGGTTTGACCCGGAGGGTGATTTGCAAAAGCTAGAAGAAATATTATACGGGGAGCCGACCATTAAGGGTGAACACGTCCCACTCAAAGAAGAATTTTGTGAGGGCCCGGTGTTTGAAAAAGATGATGAGGTTTTAGAAGACGTCCTACTTGGTAAGTTAACTAGTAGTGATAATGATCCTATGTTTAGTCCAAGTGTGGGGACGTTAGAGGAAGTAGATTGTAAGAATGTCCCGATATTGAGCTTTATTACAGTTATTAAGTTAATTCCGGGTAGGTTTAAACAATGGTGGGTTGACTGGTTACTAGGTGTGATTTTTGGAGGTTGGTTAGTTAGTGCCTTAGGATGTTAAACAATCTGATGATTGGGGGCATGGTTAGGAAGAACATTAAGGAGAAACCTCCTGATAGAGTTGATTGAAAACTTGGGGAAGCCCGAGTTGTAAATTTATGTAACTTATTTATTTGATTCTGCTTTATTTTGTATTCCGGTTTTTGTCGTTTTGAGGTTTTGTTCTTCAGTGTTTGCAGGAAATTCGACCGGTTCAAGATGATGAAATTGTGTGGAAGAGTCCAAGTTCCAAGTGAACACCTTTCAACTTGCTTTATTTTTTTTTCTTATTTATTTTTATTTTTCGTGATTAATCGTGGTTTCGTCGAGTCTTTGTGTTTTGTTTTGTTACAGGTTCGATGAAATTCGCATTCGGATGCTCATGGATTACAATGAAGAACCTGCGGACTAAGCTCGCCTGTCATTCATCCAAATCACAAATCAGGGGAGTTTGTTCAATTCGTTTTTTTTATTTTTGTTTTTCGTTTGCATTTTTTTTTCTTTTTATCGTTCATGTGCTTTTATTTTTAGTTTTATTTTTTTATTTTATTTTAATCACACATTGGGGACAATGTGTCGTTTAAGTGTGGGGATGGGAAGCCTTACGTCTTGAGTCTGCTTGTTTTTATTTTTAGTGTGTTTTGTTTTTTTGAATAAAAAAAATGAAAAAATTTAAAATTTTTAAATTTTTTTTTTGAAAAATTAAAAAACTGTTCATGATAGTTACTGCAACATAATGAGAAATGATAGTACAACTGGGGATTAATTGTTTAATAAATGTGTATAATTGCTATATCTTAGTTAATAAGTTGTATTTTAGCTAGTTTCGATGTATTGGTAGGCTCAGCTGACTAATTAGGCTTAAAAAACCTTATGCATCATAAAAATAATAAATCAATAAAATGTGCTTAATTGATAAGTAGATCATGAAACATAGTGGGTTCCCTCCTTAGGTTGATTGAGGATTACGAATCTGTTTAGAAAAATAAATTATAAAAAATCCATCCTTAATATTTTTCATGTGTATATCTTTTTAGTAATATTGACACACTTTTATCTTTTTTACGAAAGTGATTCGGTAAATAGTGGCGCCTCTGCAAATTAATTCCATTTGTTTGAGCTAGTAAAAATAGAATAAAATACCGAAGCCTATGTGTTTCCCTTTGGGATAACGACTTGGAGAATACGCCTCTAAGTTAGGTAATGGACTAAATACTCTATGTGCTACCCATCGGGCTTGCTACTTGGTGAATGCTCCTCTAGGTGAAGTCCATATGAAAAAAAAAGGAAAAATAGCTCAAATAAAAATTCATCCATTCATTCATGCAATTCCACTATTTAAAAGATATATGTGTGTACATAAATATTAAGATGCCTAAGAAAAGGAAAAAATGGGATTAGGATGAATTGAAAGGCTTGAGTGTGGGACCCATTAGTTGATTGATATGCTAAAATAAAATTAAATTAATGCATTTGAGGCTGAACGGTTGGTGGTTAAGTTTAATCGAATAGAAATAACGGTAATCGAGCTAGGCATCTGAACTGAGTCATTAATAAGTTAGAAACTGAATGGCCTGGTTATGATTCCATTACGGTATTTTTTGGGGCTGAAAAAAGAGTAAGTGTGAGGATGTTTGATGTGTTGCAAACACATCTTGTTTTCCCATGTATTTTGTATAAATTGAGTCGAGTTTGAATCATTTTTATTTAGAATTTTATTTATTTTATAGTTTTTAAGTCTTAATGTGGTAGTTATTTATTTTATAGTTTTTAGGTCTTAATGTGGTATTGAGTCATCGTTGTATATTTTGGTGTGAGTTTAATTAATTATTTAAGTCTTGTATTTAATTATGTCAATGTACTAAAAATTATTCGAAATATTTGTTATAGGTTGGCATAAAAGTCTAAGGGGAAGTAAAGATGGTTGTTTCACGTGGGTTATGAAGAAAAACAAAAAGGTCACAAGGATATATTCTACTAACCCTACGCATACAAATTAATTCGAAACAAATAAAAAGTGGAGAACAGAAGAAACAAAAGGGGAGAGCAACAAATCGACGGAAGTAGGTGTGGAGCAGAACCCTACGTGAAGAAAAAAAAAGATTTGACACAAAGACAATTTCCAGCCGCCGGAAGGTTTTGCGGACGAACTCGGAGAAGAAGAGAATCATTCGGTTTAGTTATTTTAGCTATTGAACTCTATTTTTCATACTTCTAATTTTTATTTATACCATGATGTTTATAATTATGATTATGAATTTTGTTTTCTTGACTATTTTGCTACTTAGACCGTTATATGATGAGTGTTTGACGTTTCTAGTTTTATTCAGTTTATGGATTTCTCATGTTGGTTAATGTTCTAGTAAAAAATTATTAAGTTTTGATTAATGCGTATGAATGCTTGAATTAGCGTTGTAATTAATCATCTAAACTGCTTAATCTGAGAATGTCTTTCGGTTTGGGTTGGGTAATCAATTGCATGACTTTATGTTGGTAGTTGATATGGTTAGCAATTTAGTTAATCATTGTTTAGGTTGTTAGTGAAAATCTTGATTCTTGTGTGCTGCTAGGTTTAGAGAAGCCAAGAGGTGATAAACCTATTGGGTAGTCGGGGTTGTTAGGGTTTTAGGTTAAATTGCCTCGGGAGACGGGATTCCCTTCTAATTCTAATTTTACCTGCTATTCCATGTTAATTCTATAAGTTAGTAGGTACTCCTTTCATCGTTAGGTGTCTGGGATAGGAACAAGCCGGACAGTGACCTGTCTGCTCGAGTACTAGAGTATCTGTTAGGAACAAGCCGGGAGGTGACCTAACCAAATAGTGTGCGTCTTCGATTCTTAGGATTTCCTATTGCGTCACACCCGGTAAATGATTTGGGGTCTACTAGGGTTTTCTAATGTTGTCATTAAGATCCTGATTCCAACATAGATTTCCATAGCCGAGTAAGATTGCAAGTGTTTAATAGGATTCTAGGTCTAGGTAGTACTTCTCTCTGTCAGTTTCCCTAAATAACCACTTAAATCTTGAAATGATAATTCGAAGGTCTTAAAAATGAAAATTTAAAAGACAAATCTGAAGTAACAATGTAGATTTCATTGAGACGGTCGTTTTAACTGGTTATAGGTCTCGTAACTCTTAATGGAACAAAAGTTACATCAGTTTTAGTAATCGTCACTATTCTACCAGCGGACCAATTGGTATGTTGGTTGGTATGTTGCCAGCGGACCAATTGGTATGTTGGTTGGTATGTTGCTAGCGGACCAATTGGTATGTTGGTTGTTATGCTGGTTGAAGAGTGCCTAGCGTACCAATCAGCGTACCAACAACGTTGGTATGTTGGTTGAAGATTGCCAAGCGTACCAAGCAGCATACCAATCAGCGTACCAACAAATTCATCCAGCGTACCAACACATTCAACCGGCGTACCAAACTAAATTTTTCGAATTTTCACGAATTTGAAGGTTTTAGACTGTGATTTGCAGCAGTAGGCAACGAAAACACACTATGAACATTCGGAGATCAAATTTAACACCAGAAACACTCAAATTTGATTTAAATTGATGAAAAAACTGAGAAACTCACTTTCTCTCACTAGAAAAACCCAATTTTGATCAATTCAAACCAGCAGAGCAACCTGGATTTGCTCTGATACCACTTGTAAGTACATGGAATGATCTTACTACTGGATGAACCAATCAATCTAGTGCACAAGAATGTAAATAAGCTTTGTTTTATTGATTCACACAAAGGAAAACAATTACAAAGCTTTGGTTTCTCTCTCTAGAACACACACACAGAAACACACACTTAGCAATGACTTAAATGACCAGAAGTTCTAAGAGTTCTCTCTAACACAAAGTATTTATAGTGACCAACTTACGAACCAACATACTAAGCTACATACCAATTGGTATGCTGCAACATACCATCAGGCATACCAATTGGTATGTTGTCCTTGGTAAGTTGACACTAAGACTCACGAACACACGCTCATTTAGATACAGTACATGAGACACATTGCAGCATAGGATTATGCTCTAACATTATGGACAATTAACAATTTACATGTCGTAGGTGATTGCTACCGTGTTAAGAATCCCCGTACCAAGAAAAGAGTATTGACTCTAAGGGCAATAAAAGGCCGTTGATATTGCCATACCCATTTGGCACCAACACCCATGGCAAAATATTTGTGCAACCATTGGTACCTCATCATGACAAGCACCATTGCTCTATGTACAACAAAACATGTACTATATACTGCCCTGTTATGCTCAAAGAAGATGGAGAACGGACAGACTTCTCTGTCGGTATTCAAACTAATGTTATTAGATTTTCACGGGTTTTCCCCAACACATGCATTCATGACATCTAGGATGCCTTGCAGGAACGTGAAAATAAGAAAAGCTTAATCGAGGGACACATGATTCTAATTACCCTTTTAAGGCCATTTGTTGTCGATCATGTCTTTCACCCCTTAATAGTATTAAAAACAAATAGTTGTTTTGACCTAGCTCGTCTAGGATTAATACTTTGCCTTTCACTGATTTTATATTAGACTAATAACATAAGTTGAAGTTTCTTTATGAAACATACTTGGTTCTAATGATTCTTTTTTGTGACTTATTCGTGTAAGCAAGACATGCATAAAAGGATACGGCCCAACTGGATCCTATGATCCACCATGCGATTAAGTTTCTTGAATGATTATGTGTCATGCTTTCACAAACTCACACCAAGTCCTTCACTCATTCGAGTGAACTGTTAAATGTTTTTCCTAGGGTTAGACAATCTTGTGTTGGCAAGCCTGAAAAGGCCATATAATAAGAATCATAAAAGTTAATTCATAACTATGACGATATTCATAGTGAGTATGCTTATGGCTATAAGCATCAATGAAAATTCTTGAATTGTACAAGAACATTTCATAATGAAGCCAAAGAACCAGTTTAACAAATACGATCACACAATTGTAGGTCTGATCGTAATAAAGAATACCTGAAGCTTAACAAATCCTAAAATCATCTTAAGATATGTGAAAGATGTTTTTCACTAATCCGGCCCTACATGAACAAGCCATGTGGCCTGAGCACATGATAGGAATTAAACGATGCTTGTCAACGTTTGAAAGATGATATATAGGAAATATTTTCCATACACACCCCTATTGAGTATCACTCTCTTCAAGACCACTCGCCTGATAAATCTAGTATCCAATGTCGTTAAAAATGACAATTTATTCACGTTAGATGCTACATATAACAATGGATAATACTTCCACCATCCATATGGAATTCTAATTCCATACAGAAGAAAGAGTAGTATTCTGGCTTCTGAAAATGGAAGTTTAAGTTCCTAAGTTATTTAACTGGAACTAGAAGTGAAGGTCGCTGATCTTGAAATAGTTCAAGAGTCACAAATCCATTGTTCGCATATTTCCTGACCAACAAATGGTTGTTGCATTAAGCAGGAAATACATATTTAAACACACTTGCAAATTCAAAATGCAATATCGGATCTTCAATCTGAGAATGGCTTAATGCCATAATTGATGTGTTTACATAAAGGCTAGTGGAAGCACTATATCAATCCTCACCCCGTATGATGATGATATACTGAAAGATAAAATAAAATCCTTATGTGATTATACATAATGTGGATTTTATGGTACAAAGAATTTAAAAGAAGTTTCTTAATGGATGGGACAGATCACTGTACAGAGTTACACTGAAGTTCTCACTGTATAGAATTACACTAATTAATGACAAGGGAGCAGATCACTGTACAGAGTTACACTGAAGTTCTCACTGTACAAGGTTACACTATGGACACCAAAAGGGATAATCAATGTATGCAAGTTACATTGAGATCGTAAATTGTTGAGCACAATGCACTAAGTTGCATTGGTGTTAACAATCATCGTGTAGAAATACACTACTACAAGTTTTCATAATTGACCAAGAAATCTCTTGCTCATAATAATAAAGATTTTGCATTTTGGCAAATTCCACAACTAAATCTAAATTAATTAGCCAACTCAAGTGACAATAAACCACTGCTTTTCTGAAAAAGTTCAGAAAGATTCTTGAC
>JBCNJP010000023.1:89856279-89879444 GCA_039602395.1 Deinandra increscens subsp. villosa | reverse complement strand
TTCACTTTTTGCAAATAATAATCCCACCTTTAGATTTAGCAACTTTCACTCCCAATTTGTCAACATTTTACAAATAACAGTCCCGCCATTAAAAAAATCTAACTCCGTTAACAGATGCTGACGTGGAAGCTGATGTGTAATTTTTAATTTTTATTTTTCTTTTTAATCTCAAGTTTTCACCTTTTTACAAATAATAATCTCACCTTTAAATTCATTATGTTTGACTTTTTTGACTTTTTGGAGTCAAACTTCATGTATTTTGACTAAAAAATTGGACCCGAATTTGAGTTTGTTTCTGTTTGTGATTGATTCCAGTAGTTATAGTTTATCAAAACGAATCTACCGTAGGTTACGAAAACAATTTTCATTGAGTTTTGTTCATAATCGCCAAATGGGGGTGGTGAACATGTTCTTGAGCTCATCAATGGTGAAATCTTTAATCCTTAACGGTTTTCTGCAAGTCTGGTTTCATTAGCTTCGGTTTGAACTCGTGAATTCAATGGTACAATCGGTTTCGAATTTCGTTCATGTTTGTGTGATTCACCATTGATGAGCTCTTGAAGAACACCATTCTTTAATAATGGTGAATCACACAAACATGAACGAAATTCGAAACCGATTGTACCATTGAATTCACGAGTTGAAACCGAAGCTAATGGAACCAGACTTGCAGAAAACCGTTAAGGGTTAAAGATTTCACAATTGATGAGCTCAAGAACACGTTCACCACCCCCATTTCGCGATTATGAACAAAACTCAATGAAGATTGTTTTCGTAACCTACGATAGATTCGTTTTGATAAACTATAACTACTGGAATCAATCACAAACACAAACAAACTCCAATTCGGGTCCTAATTTTTGAGTCAAAATACATGAAGTTTGACTCCAAAAAGTCAAACAGAACGAATTTGTCCAAAATTGAGCTCGGATTCGAACCCAAAAGTGCATATAATCAAAGCTGGCATCGCACGTGTCACTCGTCTGATTGTTTCGCGGATTTGATGGTGGCGATGGGGTGGTTGTGGTGGTGAGGTGGTGGTAGTGGTGAGGTGATGATGACTGGATATTGAAAAAAAAATAAAAATTTAAAAAAATCCATATCAGCTGCCACGTCAGCATCTGTTAACGGAGTTAGATTGTTTTAACGACGGGACTGTTATTTGCAAAATGTTGACAAATTGGGAGTGCCAGTTGATAAATCTAAAGGTGAGATTATTATTTGCAAAAAATGAAAAGTTGGGATTATTTGACGCAATTTTTTCCAAAAACTAAGGCAGGAGGGAGTGGCGTCAAGATTGCCGCCGGCGTCGCCGGCAAACACCGCCGCCAGGCCAGCGGCGCCGCCCAATTTGATGGTTTGCTGCTTCTTTTCGCCGGAGAGGTTTGTTGGTGGGGCCAGGGTAAAAGAGCCGTTGAACGGCTATGTGATATTAAAAAAAAAAAAAATTTCAAAATTTAACACTATATATATACCCACTACTTATCAAATACACACTTCATCTCATCTCAAATACCCACATTCATCTCAAATACCCACTTCACCACAAACTCCAACTTCACCTCACAATGTATCAACCATGGTCTACGACGAAGAGGTTGCGTTGGCTAAAGCTTGGGTGCACGTCTCCAACGATAAAGATAGTCACTCAAAACCGCTTAGTTTCCGGTGTCAAGTACTTGAGCACTTCAACAAAGAACTTGGTGGTACCAACAAAACCAAAGACCAGTTGAACTCGAAGTGGCACAAAATGAACGACAAAGTCAACAAGTTCGAAGCTGTGTACTTCGAGATTGAACGAAAAGCTACACTAGCGGATCTTGAATCGGGTTTGATGTTAAAGGCGTTGCGCGAGTACCGCAAAGTTCATGACAAAAAGGGTTTTCAACACGTCGAGGTTTGGACGATAATGAGGGAGCATTTCCAACGGGCGTCAACTTCAGGGAGTAACTAAAATGTTTGTGATTTATTTGTAATGTCCTTTTTTATTTAAATAAATGTAATGTTTTTTTTAAATAAATGTAGTGTTTTTTTTAATAAATGTAGTATGTTATTTTTATATATAAAATACAAAAACAAATAAATAAAAACATTAAAATAAACCCACCTAGATTTCTTCAAAAACCTCACCACCACCACTCAAAATCCTTCAAAATCATTTTTTTTCTCTCTACTGCGTGACACACTCCTATTGGTTCTCCTCCAACTTCATCTAAGGCTACCCGTAGTGGGGCGTGGCCGGGCGTCAAAGGGCTCTATAACGGCCCCTATAACGCCCACCCCCACTACGGTGGGGCGTTATAGGGGCGTTATAGAGGGGGATCGGGCGGGGGGCGTTAGCCCTTTAACGCCGGGAAGAGGGGAGAAGGTGGGGAATATAGCCGTTGAATAATAATTAAGTAATGATGGTGGGGCTTTATGAGGGCTTTATCCACTACATCATAAAGCCCCATAAAGCCCCTTGCCCAGTCAGCTGCCACGTGTCAGTTAATGCCCCATTTGAGGCTTTATGGGACCTTAACCACTACACATAGCCTAATTCAAATCTTCCCCACTCCCTCCTCCCTAGACCCATACCCCACCTTATAACAGGCGATGTAGCGGATGTACCGATGCATGATTTATCATTGGGACAAATCCACGGTCATAAAGCATATTTGTGTAGGGCGATATAAGGAAACAATGTTTAAATTGTTAGTATTTCAAATGTACTTTCCTTTTGAAGTGGTCTCATATGCTTTTCAATTATTTATTGATATTTAGTTAAAGAGTTTTTTTTTTTTTTTGTGGAACGGTCAACGTATCTCTCGAAAAACCTGGGAAGTATTTACAGCGGTTCAGCTCATTTCAGGAAAAATTCATTTCCGTAAACGATCGGATGGTAAAACCTGAAAACTCAATGATCAAATTTGTGATATTTCAGTTCAAAGTCTCTGCTCATCGCCAATAACCACTAAAACAAGTACTCGTGGTTAGTTAGAGAGTTCTTCTAGAAGAGTTGTTGGGCTCGTCTATTTATTAATATTTTTTAACGATATATTTATTAATATTTAATATTTAACTAGAGAGCTTGTCAAGAATGGAGTTTAATTTTTAAACCCAGGTCATTGAATAATTATTTAAGCTTGACATTGCGTTGTTTGTTAGGTATGTTTTTATTTACTGAAAGATACTTTATTAGGTTGGTTTGTTTGTTATTTATATGTTTTTATAATTAAATTTGTGTGTATTTGTAATTATATATTTATTTAATATATAAACAAAGAGATTTTTTATTTGTAATATTTTGTGCATATAGAACAAGTGGCTAGAGCATGTGTTGGTATGCTTGTTTTGATATTGGCCGCTTAAACTAGGGGTGAGTAAAAAACCGAAAAAAACCGAATCGTAACCGAAAAAACCGAACCGAAAAAACCGAAACCGAACAAAAAAACGGAAAAAAAACCGAACCAAGACTTATGGTTCGGTTTCGGTTTTTATGGAGAAAAAACCGAACCGAACCGATATAACATATAATTATAAAAAAATTTATTAGTTTACTAACCTACAAGAGAATTATAATTGCAATGTTAAACAAAAGGTTCCCTGGTGTAGTTGGTATATCACGTTTTCTCAAGCCTTGTGATCCTAATTTCGATCCTTTTCTCTATCAAAGTTTTTGTTTACTCTTACAGTTTCACAAATTTCATCTCCTTCTATAATTGTTTTATTTTTTGTCATTCAGTTTTCCTTATCCCACATTGGTCCCTAAACAAATTCTGATGCTCCTCCCCCTCTATATAATGAAGAGCTCACAACCTGATCTCCTAAATACACTTGGGCTTTATCCATATGGATGTGAGCAAGTGTTATTTCTTTTTTTAATCAATTTATCTTTATCCCACATTGTTTCCTAAACAAAATTTTGAAGTTCCTCTCCCTTCTTTATAAAACAGTCCAGGACAAGTTATGTTGATGTTTGTTAAAGCCAAATTTCCTACATCTGATCTGTATCCTTATGTTTAATTTCATTGAATTTTAAGGAACTTAAAATATGATTTTAGCTATCTAACTTAATTTTTTCGTGTTCAATTTTAAATTCCTAAAACAAATACTTAAATGAAGTTATTACAGGCAAAAACCAGCATGCACAAAAAAACATGCACAAAAAAACAATTTGGCCATCTTTATACTGCTAACTCACCTCAATGACTAATAACCGACATCTAGTTATGATATACCTCAATGACTAATAACCGACATCTAGTTATGATATGTAGTTGATTTCAAGTATAAAAAAAAAACTCTACATGAAAACTGGAACCATATATGGCTAATAAAGCACACAAAATAAAAGGGAGTGTTTGAGTGCATATACAAACAACTTAAGCTTGTGTTTGTAAACAGTGTGATATATAATGGTTCTCTCCTGCAATATCATTATAAAATTATTGTAACTACGGAAATTAAACAAAAGCTCCTTTACAACAAATGGTTTCTTCCTTGTTGTTTCGTGTGAAAGGTATCCAGTTCGAGTCTCCCTTCACACATATTATTTCTTTTACTTATCAAGTTTCTGTTTACTCTAATCCCACAATCCCACATCGGTTTCTTCAAGAAATATCAAGCTCCTCCCTCTCTAGATAATTACTTTGCTCTACTCCTACAATCCCACATCGCCCTACTTAACAATTCTTAACCTCATTCCTCTCTATATAAAGAAATACAATATATAAAGAAATACAATATTGAGAATCTTTAGACCTTGGTTTGATGGATCCAAGCTTTGCTTGAGCTTGGAACTTCAAGGTTTTTCAAGTTCAAGGTTTCGGTTAAAAACTGAAAACCGAACCGAACCAATTGCACAGAAACTGAAGAACCAAACCGATCGGTTTTTTATATCTTAAAAACCGAAATTTCGGTTTCGGTTTTGGTTTGAGTTAAAAACCGAACCAAACCTGAATCGAGCACACCCCTAGCTTAAACATGTTTGCTTTGCAATTTTTTATGCACATAGTACAAGTGAGTGTAGCATAGGCTGGATATATCATTATCTGTAGTGTGTGGAAGTTTAAAGCTGAAAAGTGTGTCACGCAGGATGTGGTGATGTGGTGTGAAAGTGAGTGGGTTAGTGATAGTGTGAATGGTGATTATTTGATTTGTTAGAAAAGAAAGACAAAAAAAAACAAAATTGCAACACCCGTGACTAGAAGTCTAGAACAACAGAGGGAAGGAAAACGCCTGGAGGGTGGTGGTGGTGTTTTCAGGCTGAAGAGGCAAAAACGCCCCCACCACGGAGCACTATAGATAACCTGATGACGATTTTATTCCGTTATTTTGTGCTTCTTCTGTTAAAGTTTTGTGTGTGAAGTAAGTTTCTCTAATTGTGAGTTTGAGCTTCAATTTTGTTGTTCAGATGATCAATTAAAGTGATGGACTGTGTTTCATGGTGTTAGATCTTATTTTTATTGAGATTGTTTGTTGACGTTCTCACTTTTGCATTTTCATTTTTGTCGATTGTCAGGCTCGGATGATGGTTATCGATTTTCGTTCTTTAGAATTGGTGGTTTTCAATTTTGGTTTTTGTTGTTCCAATTGTGTTTGCCTTTGAGTTAAAACATTTCATTGTCTTTAGTAGTTTTTGTTTCCTTTTCTTATGTTCACTCTAGAATCGCATTCCAGATAACAATATGGGTATCTTTTGTTTGTTTATTGTACAGCATTTTTCTTCTATACAGTTGCCATGTTTATTGATCTGCATATTGTGTTGTTTTTTTTTTGTTGTTGTGGTTTATGCCATATTTACACTATGCTGCACTCCAGATACTTGTGTTATTGCCTTTTAAAAATGTGGTCTGCTTATGTTTCTTATTCACTCTTTGGACTGCATTTTGTATTTTTTTTAGGCTATTGGACCGATTTGGCTTGCGATTTATATTGCAAGACGATTTTCTGTTCTGTCATGGTTGGTTTTGGTTTGGTGATTTTAAGCAGTGGACCATAAGCACCACTCTTATACCATATTATAAATCATAGAATTGAAAACCTGAATGTAAACTGTTTTTTATTGAAATTCTGTGTATTTGCTATACAAACACCACTTGCAACCACTAGCCCCCAACTACTTGACTTTTGGGTAGATCTCTTTAATTTACCTGTCCAACAAATCAGACCATTTCTTCTCACACCATATAGGCAAATACATCCAAAATTGATAACATATAAACAATTTAACTGTTTAAATCCTAACCAATATTTCATGAAAAGGGTACAGGTAATTGTCACACTTACACTTTCTTCAGGTCATATCGGGTTCTTCGTTTTGACTACGAGAGTTCAAGGATATTTGGTCGTTTTCTTCTTTGACCATTCTCAGATGTTGCCTTTGCCGATTTAACAGGGAGTTTGACCATTTGACTTTGTAGAAGAGCGGGTCCCTTTGTCCGTTTCATCATCACTGCTATCTTCTGAATCAGATTCACTGCTAGTGGCATCAAGAGAAATGACTGGTTGAGAACCAACAATGGCAGATTCGGCAGCAGCAACGGCCTCGGGGGTATTTAGATCAGCAACTCCCAGCATTAGATCCTGTTAAGTTATTCAAGTGACCAGGATCCAATTAGTAAAATACGCGCTCATAATATTCAAGATTTCTTAGAGATAGCAAAATGGACGGGTTGGATAACGGGTCAAAATTGGTTCAGGTAGAAGCATGCCATTGCTTAGTACAGGTTGAAACAAGTCCACAAACTATCTTTTGAACTCCTTTATAACTAATTAATGCGCAAGGCATGGTTAGAAAAACCGAAAAACTCATATTTTTATCAAAATAATCTGAATCTTTGAGAAGAACTAGGAGGTAGATAGAATATAAAACATAGTTCTTCTTAAAATACTCGCTCATAATTATAAGGTTTGTCAGAGATAGCAAAATGGACGAGTTGGATAACAGGTCAAAATTGGGTTCAGGTAGAAGCATGTCATTGCTTACTTACTACAGGTTGAAACAAGTCCACAAACTGTCTTTTGAACTTTTTTATAACTAGTTAATGCACTAGGTATGGTTACAAAAACCCATATTTTTATCAAAATAATCTGAATCTTTGAAAAGAACTAAAAGGTTAGAATTTTTTTTTTTGAACAGCAACAAAGAAGATGCTAGGAATCGAACCAAGTACCTCTCATATACTAAGAGATTAGATAGAATATATAACATAGTTTAGGAAGACTTTCAACCCGTTGACCTCACCCTTTTAGGTTATTTTTTTTAATTTGACCAGTTTCAGATAAAACACAATGAAATTTTCCCATTTACAAGGGCAAAACTGCCACTTCTACCACACATTGAAGAGTAAAGGTTGACTTTTACATACCATTTCAATGTATTCTGTTTCATCACCCGTGAGTGCCTCAATATCATAGTTCTTGGAGTTCTGCGTATAAAGTGCACATTTTGGTTAGATGTCTACACAAAGACAATGAAGAATGAACACAAGAAGCGTATCCATACCATTGAATCTTGCTGCAGCTTCTTATTTGATTCTGCCATGATTCCTAAAAAGTCCCTCACTTTGCCTATAACTGAAGCAATGAAACCCCTTTAGTACACCATAGAAGGCAAAATCTTTTTATTTCATCTCATTAGTCTTCTATACTTGAACCAAGTAACTGATCACACATGTTGTTTCATATGGATATCAATCTATCCATCTGTGTTTAACACAAATACCAGATTCAAAAAATAATTTGCATCAAAATATCAGTAATTTATCACATTTTAATAACAGATTCAAACAACAATTCATGCATCGGCACATAATTTGTGATTCATCAAATCACGAAAGCCGAAATTGGATCAGAACAGAGTTACAAATACAAGGTAATAACTCATCTTCCTAGAACTCAATAGTTGAGCAACTAATTGTGTAATCGACAGTTGCAAACAACAAGTTTTTATAATCCTGACCACAGATCACAAGATTAAACAGATATAAAAACAACATTCTAACAATAATCATGCATCAATATACTTGTGATTCATTAAACCACAAAAGGTGAAATTGGATCAGAACAGAGTTACAGATACAAGGTAATAATAATTAATCTTCCTAGAACTCAATAGTTGAGCAACTAATTGTGTAATCAACAGCTGCCAGCAACAGGTTTTTACAATTCTGACCAGAGATCATCGAGTTAAACAGATATAAAAACAGCATTCAGACGGTTATCACGCTCAAATGACAAAAGCCTAAACTGGATCAGAACAGAGTCACAAATAAAACGTAATAATTCATCTTCCTAGAACTCACTAATTGAGCAACTAATTGTGTGATCAACAGATACCAGCGATGGAATGGGTTTGGAATGGTTGTTAAAGTATTTAAATGTTAAATCTTATGTGTATAAAGGTGTTGATATGTGTGGAATTGAATAACTACAAGAAATTGATGTTTTGTAGGTTAAACAAGGAGATTGGACATGTTTTGGAGAGAACAAATGGAGTGGAAATGAAGGTATTGAAAGATGACATGATAGAGGGCTGAAATACGAAGATGTGGCCTAAGGCGGTGAATATATTTGAATTGAAACGAAAAAGTTATGAAGATAACAGTTTATTTTGGGTAGAATCTGTCAACTGTAGGCTACGGATCAGTCGTAGCCTACGGTTTCTGTCAGGGAACACTTCGTTTATTGAGTTAAAAATCAGATTTAAAGGGACTTTTGACATTCTTTTCTCAACACTTCGTCCCCAAGAGTTCCAGAGGCAATTTTGGGGGAGATTTCTTGAAGATCAAAAGCATTCTAATCATTCATCATCATCCATGTATTCCGGATCATCCAAGCAAGCGATCATTGCTACCATGAGCGGCTAATTTCTTGTGAGTCCTTCCGGATGTAGGGTTGTTTGCTTTGACATTAGACTTTCGTTTTCTTGTATTTTTGGGGTAATCTAAGCGTTCGACGCTTTTTGCTACGATGTGTGTTTGGATGATTGTAAACGTTTGATATTTACTTCACTCTTTATCTTGAACCATCAGGTTCTTGGTGCCATTGGCAATCGGGATTTATTGGGTAGGGATTGGGGTTGGTTTGTATTGAATGATCATCGAGTGATAACCTGCAATCCGAGTACTTAGTCCTCTTTTATCTCTTTCACTCAATCACACACGAACCATGTCTATGTGGTTCTTCCGAATTAGAAACCATGGTATAATGTTGACTTAAAACGTGAAACCCGGAAGGATTACGTTTTCTCCTATTTGTTACAACTTAGTAATCTAATTGCAATTTGGTTTTGGGTAACGTTAAGCAACAAATCCATCATCCATATTTCACTTTCTTGCATTTTACTTTTATTGCTTGGTTAAATTACAATTTGCTCCAACAAACACACTTCCACATACTCCATGTGTTCGATACCCACCTACCACTATCTAAAGTAGTCAAATTAGGATTATATTTTAGTGAGACTTCAACCTCACATCAAATTTTGGCGATGTTGCCCACAATTGGGATACATTGTCCTCAAGGTATGGGCATTTAGATCAAAGCGATGAGGTGTTATCTCCTGGATAAAGAGTGAAATTTCTTCATCCCCACACTTCGGATACATTGTCCTCAATGCATGGGCATTTAGATCAAAGCTATGAGGTGTTATCAACATGCACGTATTCAATTAAACAACTAGTTACCCCACCAAAATTACGAAACTAAAAACACGCAAAAATAAATTAAAAAAAACGCGAAAAAACACATGGACCGGGTTAGTGCTCAGAGAATGTTTAGTGCTAGTGCAACTTCGGGTCTCCAAAGACCCCCTTCATTGTATCCAACCAACCTTCAGGAGCACAACCACCTCCCGAGCAACCCTCTCCTTGACCCTGATCTTGAACCGCACCCTGATTCGGGTCTACCCATCACGAATGATGTATCGATGGCTCTCGAGCTAATGAGCTATTATTCAATCTCCCCCTCTTATCATCCACGAACCTGTCATTAATCTCGTGTTGAGCATTAAAAGCATGCACTTGATTCCAGTGCTCACCAAGTGCTTGAATTTTCATTAGTTGTTGCTCGGCAAGATACTTACTTTGATCAAACATAACCTGTTCAAATACAGTCCACCCATTGAAATCATCGGGTCTTCTTCTCTTTATTCGAGCAAACACCTCTTGTACAGTCCACCCATTGAAATCATCGGGTCTTCTTCTCTTTATTCAAGCAAACACCTCCTAACACTTCCTGATCCCAACCTGCATAAGGCATGCCCCTGTGCATACCTGAACGTGTTCCCATCTCTACCTCATGACCAAAATTAGCTCGAGCTTCCATATCAATCTCATCCGAGTCATTATTCGTACCCACCTCATTATCATTGCTGAAGACCTCATCCGTCTCGTCTGGTGCCAAAATTCGAGCATCATACCTCAATGCCCGCAATTTTCTTACATGTATCTTTGTGCTTTAACTTGAGGTACCGCTCGGTTGTTGAAGACTCCCACCCAAACTTGCTCAAATTCTTTAGAGTAAAAGGACAAATATCCTTACTTGTAGCTTGGTTATGCATGTTGAAAGCCTCATTTTTCTTCAAAAGCGTCGTAATCAACCGAAAATTTGGGATAATCTTCTTCCCTTTACTAACTCTTGCTTCCCATATGTTCATCATCACCAAGTACATGAAAGATAACTTAAGTTTCCTGGTCATTAACGAGTAGACAATGGAAATTTCCTATTTCCGAATACCCTTCCTATCCCCTCTGCGGGGCATCACATTTTGAACCACAAACAATAACATCAATCTAACAGGCAACTTAAGGTTCTCTCTCACCCATTCACTTCCCTTTCTTGGTTCAAATAACTCCTGCAACATGTCAGACCACTGTGAATGCCTATCCGGATGTTTACAAAGAAGGTTTGCATCCAGATACGTATAATCAGCACTCGACCACGAATCAAATTTTGCAATCTTCTTAAGCGTTGCCCTTGACATGACTACTCGCTTACCATTAACATACCCCTTCAAACTCATGTCCTTCGGTGACTTATCCCAAGTACCCTCCAACGAGGCCATCCACTCTTGGATCGGGTCCGTGTATGTGCTCGCGTTTTCTCCATCGTAACACTTTACAGCAGCTTCACATCCCAAAGCTTCAAACCTTGCTATAATCCCAAAAGGTCTGAAATCATGGTCTGTGATATCCCGTTCACATATGAATGTCTCCCTCCTATCTTCTAAACCATTTATCTTCTCATTAAAAAAATTGAATTTGAACTTCCTTCTCAAATTTGGACAATGGACGTCTCCTCCAAGTTCGTCTAACAGGTAGACGATTAAGATTATATTCCTCCCTTTCCATTTCTTCTCTTCTTAATTATAATTTCTTTTTTTCTTTCTTTCTTTTTACGGTTTTTGTTTACTTTTCTTGTTTCAAGGCATTTGTCCATTGGTTATCGAGTTTTGTAGCACTCACAACCACAAGCAGGTGTGGAGAGGTTGATTTTGTCCAGGTACGTTTGAATTAATTTTCGGTGTTGGAGACAACACCGGGTTTAAAAGGGAGTGGGAGAACATTTTTAGAATTTTAGTCTTTATTTGTGAAGAAAAAAAAACAGGGGTACCGTTAGCTATGGATTGATCGTAGCCTACGGGTCACATTAGCGACCCATTACAGGAACATTCAAACGTAACATTAGGCTACACCTGAACAGATACAAAAAACACACAAAGGACGACATAATTGTTGAGTCGTAAGCTACGGGATTTCCGTAGCCTACGGCACAGTGGGCCACAAAAGCAGCACGTAGCAATCGTAAACTACAGTTGCGTTGTAGCTTACGAATTGGTCTAGATCGAAAAAGTGGCACCCGCGTGGGTTAAACCCGGGCTGAACATTCTGCAGCCAGAATTAAAACTCGATTCTTAAGTCTTAACCACAATCGCTGTCAACATAAACCCTAAAACCTCCATAGCCTCCATACCAGCTAAAATCATCATTCCTCCACCAAATCGAACAATTCTTGAGCCTACTTAGTTTTTCAAGGAGAACAAAACTCTATCATTTTTTTGCCACGATTTGCAACCGCTAGCAAGAAATCAGAGGCAAGAGTGACGAACCCTAGAGTTAGAAATCGTCGCGGTTCACTCTGAAGTGCAAGTTGTTACAAGTGAAGCTTAATCTAGAAATTTTAAACATCACAGGTACATGTTTGACCAATTCTTCTCCAGATTCCTGAGGTAGAGTGATAGATGCACGATTCATGCTAGAAATTATAACCTCTACACTTGAAATTGAGAATATGGTTATTTCGCTTGTGATTGATTCATGAGTCGGGGATGATAATTAAATTTTGATGCTAAATGCTTGGTGTTTGTCACATGGGAGTATGCTATGGCTATTTGATGATATATTTGGGCATGATGAACATGTTTAAGACATTATGTTGTCCATGAATCATTGGTGAACATTAATTTTGAATGTGTGTTTCCTAATTACATGATGATGTTTTGAGTGTGGGTTTCAACAAGCAGAGTAATCATTGTTTTAAACAAGTGTGGGGAAGCTATTGGATTCACACACATGTTTAAGTTTTCAGACGATGAACTAATTGTTGTTGTGTTTGGTGTGTAGGATGGTTTGAACAAGAACATCGACAGGAAACAAAAAGCAAGGGGAAATCAGTTGCTAGTTCCTCAAATGCACTTGTAAAAGTACAACAACGTGGTGAAAAGAGAAAAACGGTGGTACAAGAACCTGAAGATGAAGAACCTCACCCGACACAATTAAGAAAGAGAGGAAATATAATCTTAATCGTCCACCTGTAGACGAACTTGGAGGAGTGGTCCATTGTCCAAATTTGAGAAGGATGAAGGATGTTTAAATTCATTTTTTTTAATGAGAAGATAAATGGTTTAGAAGATAGGAGGGAGGCATTCATATGTGAACGGGATATCACAGACCATGATTTCACATCTTTTGGGATTATAGCAAAGGTTTGAAGCTTTGGGATGGGAAGCTGCTGTAAAGTGTTACGATGGAGAAAACGCGAGCACATACACGGACCCGATCCAAGAGTGGATGGCCTCGTTGGAGGTTACTTGGGATAAGTCACCGAAGGACATGAGTTTGAACCTTCTTTGTAAACGGACCCGATCCAAGAGTGGATGGCCTCGTTGGAGGTTACTTGGGATAAGTCGCCGAAGGACATGAGTTTGAAGGGGTATGTTAATGGTAAGCCAGTAGTCATGTCAAGGGCAACGCTTAAGAAGATTGCAAAATTTGATTCGGGGCCGAGTGCTGATTATACGTATCTGGATGCAAACCTTCTTTGTAAACATCCGGATAGGCATTCACAGTGATCTGACATGTTGCAGGAGTTATTTGAACCAAGAAAGGGAAGTGAATGGGTGAGAGATAACCTTAAGTTGCCTGTTAGATTGATGTTATTGTTTGTGGTTCAAAATGTGATGCCACGCAGAGGGGATAGGAAGGGTATTCGGAAATAGGAAATTCCCATTCTCTACTCGTTAACTTAAGGTATCTTTCATGTACTTGGTGATGATAAACATATGGGAAGCAAGAGTTAGTAAAGGGAAGAAGATTATCCCAAATTTTCGGTTGATTACCGGAAATGAGGCTTTCAACATGCATAACGAAGCTACAAGTAAGGATATTTGTCCTTTTACTCTAAAGAATTTGAGCAAGTTTGGGTGGGAGTCTTCAACAACCGAGCGGTACCTCAAGTTAAAGCACAAAGATACAGGTAAGAAATTGCGGGCATTGAGGCCTGATGCTCAGATTTTGGCACCAGACGAGACGGATGAGGTCTTCAGCAATGACAGTGAGGTTGCTACGAATAATGACTCGGATGAGATTGTATGAAAGCTGGAGCTGATTTTGGTCATGAGGTAGAGATGGGAACAACATGGCCATGCCATATGCAGGTTGGGATCAGGAGGTGTTTGCTCGAATAAAGAGACCCGATGATTTCGATGGGTGGACTGCAATTGTACAGGTTATGATTGATCAAAGTAATTATCTTGTTGAGCAGCAGCTAATGGAAATTCAAGCACTTGGTGCTCGTCAGGAGCATTGGAATCAAGTGCATGCTTATAATGCTAAACAGGAGATTAAAGACAGGTTCATGGATGATAAAAGAAGGAGATTGAATAATAGCTCATTAGTTGGAGAGCCATTGATACATCATTCACGATGGGTAGACCCGAATCAGGGTGCGGTTCAAGATCAGGGTCAAGGAGACGGTGGCTCGAGAGTTGGTTGTGCTCCTGAAGGTTGGTTGGATACAATGGAGGGGGTCTCTAGAGACCCAAAGTTGCACTAGCACTAAACATTCTCTGAGCACCAAGGTCCATGTGTTCTTTTGCCTTTTCTTTTAGTTTTTTTTATGTGTTTTTAGTTGTTTCGTAATTTTGGTGGGGTAACTAGTTGTTTAATTGAATAAGTGCATGTTGATAACACCTTATAGCTGTCATCAAAGGTTATATATCATCTGTCCAGAGATCATCGAACTCAACAGATATAAAAACAACATTTAGACAGTTATCACACATAGATATGTTAGTGAGTACATTAGTGACTCATCATATAACGAAAGCCTAAACTGGATCAGAACAGAGTCACAAATTAAAGGTACTAAACTACTAATCCATCATCTAGAACTCACTAATTGAGCAATCAACAAATTTAAATATTTGTGATTCTTCAACTAATTGTGTAATCAAGAACTTACTAATCGAGCAACTAATTGTGTAATCAACATATAGAAATATTTGTGATTCTTCAACTAATTGTGTAATCAAGAACTCACTAATCGAGCAACTAATTGTGTAATCAACATATAGAAATATTTGTGATTCTTCAACTAATTGTGTAATCAAGAACTCACTAATCGAGCAACTAATTGTGTAATCGATGGATAGAAATATTTGTGATTCTCCAAATCACGAAAGCCTAAACTGGATCAGAACAGAGTCACAAATACAAGGTACTAATTCATCTTCTAGAACTCACTAATAGAGCAACTAATTGCGTAATCAACAGCTAGAAATATTTGTTAATTCATCAAATCACGAAAGCCTAAATTGGATCAAAACAGAGTCACAAATTAAAGGTAATAATTCATCTTCTAGAACTCACTAACTCACTAATTGTGTAATCAACAGATAGAAGTATTTGTGATTCTTCAAATCACGAAAGCCTAAACTGGATCAGAACAGAGTCAAATATACAAGGTACTAATTCATCTTCTAGAACTCACCAATTGAGCAACTAATTGTGTAATCAACATATACCAGCACCAAAATCACACAATTCAGACCACAAATCATCTATCAAACACAAATAAACACACATACAAATCAAACGCAACCTTGGCTACGAGGAGGAGCGGCAATAGCAGGCTTCGTATCAGGAACGGCATTAGCTTTAGCTGTCGCAGCTTCGAGCTTCTTCAACAGATCATCGTCATCTCTTTTGCAAAAAAGGAGAGACGATTCTGAACAGAAATCAGTGAAACGATTCAGGTGATTATTAGTTATGAATTCAGTAACGATTTGATTTTATTAGTGTGTTCGAGAAACGTACCTTTGGAAGGAGAGTTGTGAACTTTGTCTTCTAGGTCAAGTAGAGCTTGACTGTTTCCGGTACTGTGCTCCATTATCGCTCGGTAAAGCTACTGCGAGCAGCGCCGTGAGTGTTCGTTAGAGATACGGGCGGAAGACGGCGGAGAGAGGAGGACGACGGCCCGGTAGCGACATAGGTTAGGGCTTAAGGAGGGTTTCTTTGATGCTTTATACTTTTATGCTAGAAATTTATTTTTTATTTATTTAGGACATGCGGTATACCACGTTTTAGGGTGGCGATAACTGAAAATATGATTGTTAAACGGTTCGTATTGGTGAGTGGGTTGTGGTTGTCAACCCAATCCGGATCTAGAAAATTTGACTTGAGCTTGAACTCGAGTGGGGGTTGGATAATCGTATGAGGCTCGTGTTTTAAAGGTGCAATAATTTTAAAGACATGGAATTGGACGGTCGTATATGGCTTATGGTTTAAAGGGACTAATTTTTTCGGTTTAAGTGTTTAACTATCGGATGTTGATTAAAATATTTTTAAAAAAATATATAAACTGATTAGTAGTTACATGTTATAGAGGAAAGTGTCACGATCCATGTAACTATGTAAAGTAAATAATTTTATTACAAGAATTAAGTTTTGTTTATTGTTATGATAATTATCGTCAAGACATGAAAAACAAATTATATATGAGGGCCCATCTCTTAATACTGTATAGAAAATACAAGTAAATACAAGTATTGAAGACATTTTTGCTGATAATGTGACACGACACAAATGAAGTACGAAATTCGAACCGAACATAAAGCGTACGGGTTTACTTTATGTATTTTTACAAGATTACATGTGTAGGTCATATATACATTCATTCTTCTATTATAAATTTATAGTTTTATAATATCAATATTTAGTAAAATATTTTTTTTAAGTTAAATGATTATACTCGCTCACTTTTTTATATATGTGACTATCTTTGTCTTCTGTCAATCACAAGCCAATAGCCATATAGAAATCATATGATTCTTGTAGCAAGTAACTTCCTTACTATCATTTTGCCAAATATATATGATTCTTAAAAACTACTTACACTCTCGAAAGCATCAACACAACTTTGATAAAACTACTACACTCTCATAAAATTTGAAAAATTTCAATGTATTTTATGAATTATTTTAAATATTCATAAAATTTTAAATTTTTCAATGTATTTTATGAATATTTTAAATATTTTTTTCACACCTCTGCTAAAACCTGATAACGGGATCCGGCCCATCGCTGTCGGTACCATCTGGCGGCGGCTGGTTTCTAAAATTGCTATGAAGGGGGTCGGGAAGGATACGGCTAAATATCTCGGGGACTTTCAGTTTGGGGTTGGGGTGCCTGGGGGTGCTGAGGCTATCTTGCATGCGGTTAACCGGTTGGTCGCGGGGAAACATGACGACAGCTCGCTGGCTATGCTTACGGTTGACTTCTCCAACGCGTTTAACGTTGTGGATAGATCGGCCTTACTTCGTGAAGTGCGTTTAAGGTGCCCGTCTATATCTCCATGGGTCGACTTTCTCTATGGTCAGTCTGCGCGGCTATACTTAGGGGGAGATCATATTTGGGCCACTACTGGGGTGCAACAGGGGGACCCTTTGGGCCCTCTCCTGTTTGCCCTTGTTCTTCACCCCCTTGCGCACCAGATTAGGGACAAATGCCGTCTTCTCCTTCAAGCGTGGTACCTTGATGATGGCACTCTTATTGGGGATTCCGAGGAAGTGGCCAAAGCTTTGCAGTTTATTTCGGAGACCGGACCCTCCCTGGGCTTGCAACTCAATATCAAGAAGACGGAGCTGTTCTGGCCGTCCTGTGATGGGAGGAAGAATCGGCCGGGCCTCTTCCCCTCGGGCATCAGTAGGCCATCCTTAGGGGTTAAGCTCCTTGGAGGGGCAGTCAGTAGGGATGGTGGGTTTATCGAGGGGTTGGCGTCCAAGAGGGCTTCTAACGCTGCCGCTCTAATGCACCTCCTTCCCAAGATTCGGGACCCGCAATGCGAACTCCTCCTGCTTCGCTCTTGTATGGGTGTTGCCAAGCTCATTTTCGGCCTGCGGACCTGTCCCCCCGCCCACATGCAAGGGGCGGCCTCCTGCTTTGATCAGACCCTGCGCGAGACAGTTGAAAACATTGTGGTCTGTGGAGGGGTTTTTTTCGGGGATCTTCAGTGGCGGCTCGTTTCCCTGCCTATCCGGCACGGAGGGCTCGGGATTTCTTCGGCTTTAGAGGCCTCATCTTATGCTTTTGTTGCGTCCAGGGCCCAATCTTGGGAGCTGCAGGACCATATCTTGCGGGAGAGCGGGGTCTGTGGCGTGGACTCGGATTATACTTTCGCCCTGGCTGCCCTGCATGACATCGTACCGGGTTTTGATCTTAGCGGTTTCTCTGACAAGGACACCGCCCCCCCAAAACCCCAACCTGTTTTGGCGAATGCCCTTTTCAGCAAAATCGTGTTGGATATGGAGACCCGGTTTAATATGAATGCCAGGCAAAAAGCGGTGTGGAGCTGTCTTCGTCAACCACATGCCCAAGATTTCCTCCATGCTCTCCCCATTGACGGGCTCGGGCAACGCATGTCGTCGGTCGAATACCGATCTATCCTCAAGTACCGGCTTATGATACCCCTATTTCCCGCGGACGAGAAGTGCCCTGTTTGCCGCAAGCCGTGTTTGGACTCGTTTGGGGAGCACGCGGTTCACTGTAAAGATCTCCCTGGGTTCAAGTACCGTCATGACTGGGTCCGGGATGTGCTATTTGACATTTTTAGAAAGGCAGGGATTTCAGCCAAGAAGGAAGCCCCCGTCAACTTCTTAACTGACCCAAAGGAGGGGCGCTCGACCCTTAGACCGGCGGACATCCTGGTGTTTGGGTGGTCCAGGGGGAAGCACGCTTGCATCGATCTGACCGGGGTCTCTCCCCTTGCGGGCTTTGGCTCTGGAATTTTCACGGCGGGTCAGGCTGCTGCTAAGGCGGCTGCGGGTAAGGTGGACAAGCACGAGAAGGCATGTCTCGAGAATCAGCATGTGTTTGTCCCCTTTGCTTTTGACACGTTCGGGCACCTCGCGTCAGAGGCTGCGGACACGCTCGGGCGGATCCAGAAGGTTATGCATGGACATATAGTGACTTCTAGAGCTAAGAAACTTGTTTTTATCCGCTTAGGTTTTGCTATTCAAAAAGGGCTTGCGGCGCAGCTTGTTGCCCGTTTGCCCTGTATGTCGGACTGAGTTGTAACCGTTATTAAGTGACGCTATTTAAAACAGTTATGATGGTGAATTAAAAAAAATTACTTCGTTTTTGATAAAATTCATATTGAAATGTCTAGCAAAAAATAAACAAGATTGTATGTTTAGTTTTTTTTTTTAATAACATGTAAAGTTATATGAAAAGAATCAAATCAGGTCTTAATTTAAACATGATAACAAAAATCAAGGATAAAACTTATTTATTTCATCTTCGTATAGTAGATACAAGAGTACAAGAGGCTGTTTACAAGACTCAAACTCGTAATATAGAAGATACAAGAGTACAAAGATACAAAAGTATAAGAGACTGTTTTCACGATTCAAACTCGTAAACTGCATGTCATATGAATTATTAGGTCTTTTTAATGAAGCATCACTTTCACAAAATCTACTAGTACACATCTCCCAGCCACTTTGCCCTGGGTAAAAAAGTCAATTCATCCATATCAAATCCCTGTAAACAATTTACAGTTTACACCTGCTACATACATATATACCCTTTCATCAAACATATAACATTCAGCAATAAAGCTCAGTTCTATGATCCTAGAGTGCTTTTCATAGATGAATGGAGAGCTCAAACTGGGTAGATCTGTCATTCTGTTGCCATAGTTACCACCTCTGCACGTATCAATAAACAACGCCAAATCAATATTTTCACGAGCGCCATGATAAGATTCGAGAAGATACAAATATGTGATAACGAGTTGTGTATACCGTAATTGAAAGTGTGACCCATAAACGAGCTTCGTTTAAAAAAGACACGCCTGGTCTTGGAAAGCACCTCAGAGCCTTGAGGCGGCGCCTCATAAGTGCGTCTCTTATCTTCCTGCCATGCTGACATGGACCGCTATCTGAGCCAAAATGTGGCCCCACAAAGTTAACCTCAGTTTTCCTACTTCTCATTTGTGTTGTTGTAAGAAAGCCACTGAATATCCTGTTCACAAAAGATAAATTATTTTTATGTCAAATAAAAATTATATAAATAGCAGGCTCGAACTCGTATTAATAAGCCCGCGGCCCATGGCTCAAGCTCAGGCTCGAAGCTCGTTTAGTTAAGATCAAGCTCCAGATTTTAGCGATGCCGATCTAAAAATGAAAAGGTTGCAGTTTTTATCATGACATGATTTTCTTGAAATGTTAAGCAAACAAGCAAAAATAGAAAACAATGTACCATGTAACAAAGGCTATGCGATAACTGAAACGCTTCCTCCCATCGGTTGACTTTTACGAGACCTTTGACCAGGTTGACCAAGACACTGAATTCGTGAACACCACCTTTACTTATCATATCTGCGTATAACTCGAAAGCTTTCTCAACCCTGTGTGAAACCAAAAGACTCCCAATCATTGAAAAGTACAAATCTTTATTAATCGAGGAAGATAACGAGCTGATTTCTTTGAGTAACTCCAAAGCCACTTCCAACTTTCCTGCCTTTCTATAACTATCAAACAGAAGTCTATAAACTGGAATAACTGGCACGAGATCATACTCACTTATATCATCTAATAAACCAATATTAAGCAAAAAATCCCGATTAAACCCTTCAATAACTTTTCGATAACTCACTGTTTGTTTGGGCCAATACGTCATTTTCATCTCTTCTAAAAGCCCGTGTGCTTCATCCAAAAGGCCCGAAGCACAACAATGATGAATCAAAACTTTGTAAGTAACATAATTTGGTGCACAACTTTTAGTACCCATTTGTTTAAAAATTTCAAGACTTTTTTCCACTTTACCAGCTTTTCCAAATCCATTAATCATAGCTGTATAAGTAACAACATTCGGTTTACACCCTTTTGTCTCCATCATCTCCATGAGTCGATAAGCTTCATCTGTCTTCCCAACTTTACAAAGCCCATCAACCATTTCTGTGTAAATTACAACATTAGGCGGGCAAGAAGCTTGAAGCATATTAGATAATACCCGTGAAGCAAGATCCAAACGATTATCCTTAAACATTTTATCAATCATAGCCCCGTAAGTAAAAAGATTCGGATTATAACCATTTTTACACATTCTTGTATACACGCCTTCTGCTTCATCTAACTTCCCGTCTTTTAACAACCCATCAATAAGAGCATCATACACAATGTTATTAGGTTCACAACCTTCTTCAGACATCACATCCAAAAGTTTGACCGCCTGGTCAACTTTATGCGCTTTACACAAACCGTCAACCAAAGCTCCATACGTTACAACATTTGGTTCCCACGTGTTGCTTTCTTTACCTTTGAAGTACATGTCTATATCGGGAACTTCTTTACCCTTCATTCTTGTGTAGATTTGCAACGCTTTTTCACTTTGACCGATTTTACAGTGACCATCGATTAGAGCCGTGAGCGTGACAACATTTGGAGAGCAACCACATGATAACATCATCTCGAAACAACTCATTGGCGTTAGCAATCTTGTTAGCTTTAAGATAAGCATGTATAAGCGCAGTATAAGTGACCACATTTGGAGCACAACCATTTGCAACCATTTCATCAAACCAAATACGAGCTTGTGGAACTAATCCAGCTTTACAAAAAGTATCAATCAACATTGTATATGTATAAACGTTAGGGACTACACCATTCTTTTTCATTTCCTTGAATAACCAAAACGCCTTCTCGAATTTAGAGGCATCACACAAAAAGTTAATCACTTTATTATACGTACTGTTGTCTGGTACAAAACCGTTCTTCATCATTTCTTGAATAACGTTATAAGCTTTCTCAAACTTCCCCGCCACACAAAGGCATTGCGCATAATTAGTAACGTTGACTTTATTCAACACAAATCCTCCCTCTATCATTTGACCATAAGCCATTTCAGCCAAGCTTAAACTATCCAGGCTCGGCATCTCGTTTTGACCACAAATCCCTCCAATAAAGATGTTATATATTACATGACCAGGTCGGACACCGTATTTTCCTGTTTCTTTAACCAGCTTATAAGCATAAGCAAAATCTCCCGATTTACAATAAGCATGAACTAGAGAATTATATACTTTAGGACTCGGGTAACACCCTTCTGCAATCATCATACTAAGAATTCTCTTACATCTACCCAACTTCCCTTTATTCAAACACCCACAAAGCAAAGTCTGGTAAGTAATGACATTAGGACAGCAAGAATCACACCTCATTCGGTTCAAAAACTCCATAGCTTCTTCGAAAAACAAACCCTCACACAACCCACCTATCATTCTTGTATATAACACAGTATCAGCAACAAGTTTCCCCCTTTTCACCATATCAACCGCCTCCCTCCATTTCCCAATCTTACACAAAGAATAAGCAAAAGAACCAAAAGTATGCGCATCCATTTCATAACCTACATCACCCATTTCCTGATAAACAAGATCAGCCGATTCTAGTTTATCCGCTTCAAGAAATACTTGAATTAAAGCGTTATAAGTCACTCGAGAAGCTTTGCATCCAAAATCTTTAAGCCTAACGAGCTCCTCGAGTGCTATATTCCACGAACCATTTCGACAATACTTTCGAATCAATACATTAAGCAGTTTTCCAAGTACTTCATTGTCATCATCCTTAATTTCCTTGAGAAAATAGTCGGGTATTTTATCGTTATTACATTTCATTATATCTAATAAAGTATCATATACTGCTAATGTGTGACTATACCCAATTTGTCTACCTGCCCAAATGAAAAACTTTATACCTATTTCAGCATTTGGAAGTAATTTCAACACATCAACCACTAGTGAACTGCTCAGTTTCTCCCTAAACTTGCTAAGAAATTTATAAGTTTCATCGCCAAAATCCCCTTTATTATCTCTAATTGCATTTGAAATAATATATGCATCTGAACACTTACAAGATTCAATCTTTTTTCCTGCAGACAAAGAACCCTGCAAGACTGCAAATTCTTCTTCCAGATTGGCGGATTTTGCAGATTCAATTTGAGGGTCCGAACTGTTTTCTGGGGAAATAAAATGGGGATCGATCAGTCCCTCTAAATTATCCGTGGAGAAAGTGCTGATGGGTTGCTTGAAGAGGGTGTGTAATGAGGTTTGGCGGGAAATTTTAGGTAAATTAGGGTTTGGGATTGTGGAAATTGAACTGGTGATTGAGGAAGAAAGCTGATTTGGTAGATGGAGATAGATCTTTACCAAGCTTCTTCTCATCCTGTCTGGAAATTTAAAGGTTTGGGTTTTGTGGAATTAGGGTTTATACACCATGGCTACCAATGAACGCCTTTTTTTTTTTTTTTTTTTTTACGGAAAACATATCGTAATATTTTTTTAAATCCTATCTAATTTACACCGGATTAAATAATATCAGCTTGTTCTTAACTAACATGTTA
>JBCNJP010000023.1:89665179-89855779 GCA_039602395.1 Deinandra increscens subsp. villosa | reverse complement strand
TTCGTTTTTGATAAAATTCATATTGAAATGTCTAGCAAAAAATAAACAAGATTGTATGTTTAGTTTTTTTTTTTAATAACATGTAAAGTTATATGAAAAGAATCAAATCAGGTCTTAATTTAAACATGATAACAAAAATCAAGGATAAAACTTATTTATTTCATCTTCGTATAGTAGATACAAGAGTACAAGAGGCTGTTTACAAGACTCAAACTCGTAATATAGAAGATACAAGAGTACAAAGATACAAAAGTATAAGAGACTGTTTTCACGATTCAAACTCGTAAACTGCATGTCATATGAATTATTAGGTCTTTTTAATGAAGCATCACTTTCACAAAATCTACTAGTACACATCTCCCAGCCACTTTGCCCTGGGTAAAAAAAGTCAATTCATCCATATCAAATCCCTGTAAACAATTTACAGTTTACACCTGCTACATACATATATACCCTTTCATCAAACATATAACATTCAGCAATAAAGCTCAGTTCTATGATCCTAGAGTGCTTTTCATAGATGAATGGAGAGCTCAAACTGGGTAGATCTGTCATTCTGTTGCCATAGTTACCACCTCTGCACGTATCAATAAACAACGCCAAATCAATATTTTCACGAGCGCCATGATAAGATTCGAGAAGATACAAATATGTGATAACGAGTTGTGTATACCGTAATTGAAAGTGTGACCCATAAACGAGCTTCGTTTAAAAAAGACACGCCTGGTCTTGGAAAGCACCTCAGAGCCTTGAGGCGGCGCCTCATAAGTGCGTCTCTTATCTTCCTGCCATGCTGACATGGACCGCTATCTGAGCCAAAATGTGGCCCCACAAAGTTAACCTCAGTTTTCCTACTTCTCATTTGTGTTGTTGTAAGAAAGCCACTGAATATCCTGTTCACAAAAGATAAATTATTTTTATGTCAAATAAAAATTATATAAATAGCAGGCTCGAACTCGTTTATTAAATAAGCCCGCGGCCCATGCTCAAGCTCAGGCTCGAACTCGTTTAGTTAGAATCAAGCTCCAAGTTTTAGCGATGCCGATCTAAAAATAAAAGGTTGCAATTTTTATCATGACATGATTTTCTTGAAATGTTAAGCAAACAAGCAAAAATAGAAAACAATGTACCATGTAACAAAGGCTATGCGATAACTGAAACGCTTCCTCCCATCGGTTGACTTTTACGAGACCTTTGACCAGGTTGGCCAAGACACTGAATTCGTGAACACCACCTTTACTTATCATATCTGCGTATAACTCGAAAGCTTTCTCAACCCTGTGTGAAACCAAAAGACTCCCAATCATTGAAAAGTACAAATCTTTATCAATCGAGGAAGATAACGAGCTGATTTCTTTGAGTAACTCCAAAGCCACTTCCAACTTTCCTGCCTTTCTATAACTATCAAACAGAAGTCTATAAACTGGAATAACTGGCACGAGATCATACTCACTTATATCATCTAATAAACCAATATTAAGCAAAAAATCCCGATTAAACCCTTCAATAACTTTTCGATAACTCACTGTTTGTTTGGGCCAATACGTCATTTTCATCTCTTCTAAAAGCCCGTGTGCTTCATCCAAAAGGCCCGAAGCACAACAATGATGAATCAAAACTTTGTAAGTAACATAATTTGGTGCACAACTTTTAGTACCCATTTGTTTAAAAATTTCAAGACTTTTTTCCACTTTACCAGCTTTTCCAAATCCATTAATCATAGCTGTATAAGTAACAACATTCGGTTTACACCCTTTTGTCTCCATCATCTCCATGAGTCGATAAGCTTCATCTGTCTTCCCAACTTTACAAAGCCCATCAACCATTTCTGTGTAAATTACAACATTAGGCGGGCAAGAAGCTTGAAGCATATTAGATAATACCCGTGAAGCAAGATCCAAACGATTATCCTTAAACATTTTATCAATCATAGCCCCGTAAGTAAAAAGATTCGGATTATAACCATTTTTACACATTCTTGTATACACGCCTTCTGCTTCATCTAACTTCCCGTCTTTTAACAACCCATCAATAAGAGCATCATACACAATGTTATTAGGTTCACAACCTTCTTCAGACATCACATCCAAAAGTTTGACTGCCTGGTCAACTTCATGCGCTTTACACAAACCGTCAACCAAAGCTCCATACGTTACAACATTTGGTTCCCACGTGTTGCTTTCTTTACCTTTGAAGTACATGTCTATATCGGGAACTTCTTTACCCTTCATTCTTGTGTAGATTTGCAACGCTTTTTCACTTTGACCGACTTTACAGTGACCATCGACTAGAGCGGTGAGCGTGACAACATTTGGAGAGCAACCACATGATAACATCATCTCGAAAAGCTCATTGGCGTTAGCAATCTTGTTAGCTTTAAGATAAGAATGTATAAGCGCAGTATAAGTGACCACATTTGGAGCACAACCATTTGCAACCATTTCATCAAACCAAATACGAGCTTGTGGAACTAATCCAGCTTTACAAAAAGTATCAATCAACATTGTATATGTATAAACGTTCGGAACTATACCATTCTTTTTCATTTCCTTGAATAACCAAAACGCCTTCTCGAACTTAGAGGCATCACACAAAAAGTTAATCACTTTATTATACGTACTGTTGTCTGGTACAAAACCGTTCTTCATCATTTCTTGAATAACGTTATAAGCTCTCTCAAACTTCCCCGCCACACAAAGGCATTGTGCATAATTAGTAACGTTGACTTTATTCAACACAAATCCTCCCTCCATCATTTGACCATAAGCCATTTCAGCCAAGCTTAAACTATCCAGGCTCGGCATCTCGTTTTGACCACAAATCCCTCCAATAAAGATGTTATATATTACATGACCAGGTCGGACACCGTATTTCCCTGTTTCTTTAACCAGCTTATATGCATAAGCAAAATCTCCCGATTTACAATAAGCATGAACTAGAGAATTATATACTTTAGGACTCGGGTAACACCCTTCTGCAATCATCATACTAAGAATTCTCTTACATCTACCCAACTTCCCTTTATTCAAACACCCACAAAGCAAAGTCTGGTAAGTAATAACATTAGGACAGCAAGAATCACACCTCATTCGGTTCAAAAACTCCATAGCTTCTTCGAAAAACAAACCCTCACACAACCCACCTATCATTCTTGTATATAACACAGTATCAGCAACAAGTTTCCCCCTTTTCACCATATCAACCGCCTCCCTCCATTTCCCAATCTTACATAAAGAATAAGCAAAAGAACCAAAAGTATGCGCATCCATTTCATAACCTACATCACCCATTTCCTGATAAACAAGATCAGCCGATTCTAGTTTATCCGCTTCAAGAAATACTTGAATTAAAGCGTTATAAGTCACTCGAGAAGCTTTGCATCCAAAATCTTTAAGCCTAACGAGCTCCTCGAGTGCTATATTCCACGAACCATTTCGACAATACTTTCGAATCAATACATTAAGCAGTTTTCCAAGTACTTCATTGTCATCATCCTTAATTTCCTTGAGAAAATAGTCGGGTATTTTATCGTTATTACATCCCATTATATCTAATAAAGTATCATATACCGCTAATGTGTGACTATACCCAATTTGTCTACCTGCCCAAATGAAAAACTTTATACCTATTTCAGCATTTGGAAGTAATTTCAACACATCAACCACTAGTGAACTGCTCAGTTTCTCCCTAAACTTGCTAAGAAATTTATAAGTTTCATCGCCAAAATCCCCTTTATTATCTCTAATTGCATCTGAAATAATATATGCATCTGAACACTTACAAGATTCAATCTTTTTTTCTGCAGACAACGAACCCTGCAAGACTGCAAATTCTTCTTCCAGATTGGCCGATTTTGCAGAATCAATTTGAGGGTCCGAACTGTTTTCTGGGGAAATAAAATGGGGATCGATCAGTCCCTCTAAATTATCCGTGGAGAAAGTGCTGATGGGTTGCTTGAAGAGGGTGTGTATTGAGGTTTGGCGGGAAAATTTAGGTAAATTAGGGTTTGGGATTGTGGATATTGAACTGGTGATTGAGGAAGAAAGCTGATTTGGTAGATGGAGATAGATCTTTACCAAGCTTCTTCTCATCCTGTCTGGAAATTTAAAGGTTTGGGTTTTGTGGAATTAGGGTTTATACACCATGGCTACCAATGAACGCCTTTTTTTTTTTCTTTTTTTTTTTACGGAAAACATATCGTAATATTTTTTTAAATCCTATCTAATTGTGTTACACGGGTGACTTTAAAAAAAAACTATAAATACAATCATAATATATGACAATTATGTATTTTTATATCTTTAGTAATTAAATAATTGGTTATTAAAATATTTTGGAATGCAATATATAAAAAATTGGAAATACAAATCACTTCCGTAATTAGGAGAATTTGCGGGAAAAATTGTTGAGGATGAATGTGGTGGTGCCACATGGCAAATTGTGATGCCAAAAACTTTTCTTTTATTATATATATAGAAGATTATAATTTTTTTTGAAAGACAATTTATTCATCATGACAAAACACACAGGAAACGTGTTTGCACATCCAAAGACAGCAATTAAAACATCACTAAACACACGCCGATAAACAACATACAAGAAACATCCAGCCAAAGCTACATTCTAATCAAATTCTTAGACTTGGATTGATTATTGATCTAGAAAACAATCCACACATGACACATTTATCTCTTCCACAGTTAGTTCATTGTCAACGTCTATGTAAAAACCTTATCATTTCAGGTCTTTCAAAGCCCCCTTAACTCAACAAGGATCGTAGACTGGACTGAATTCTTCCTGTTGTTATTTCCTGCAACGAATTGATGGGACTTCATTAGATCCCCGAGTAGATCTCCGACATTAAAAACAAAAATGGGAGGGATATTCATCCAAGCCCATCGTCGTCGGAACTTGATTGGCAATATTTGATGTGTGTGAGATCAGACACTCTTTGGCGGGTTGAATTAGATGAGAAATGACGGTTTAATTATGAAAATATGTTAATCAGGGGCATTTCTGACAAGTGTTGTTAGTTTAAGGTGGGAAACGTACATGTCATATAAAACGAGGCAAAACAAAAGAAAGCTGGTGATTTGCAGGCCACACAACCGTGTGTCTCTCACACAGACAACCCTTAGCAATTTACCAAGGACACTTGATCAGGATCCTGGTTCACAAAGAAGAGTTTACGGGCTTGTCCGATTCCCGTTGTTCGGGGAGATGGGGACATTACTGGGTTCCCTCGTTATGAGGTTCGAACTTAAGACAGTGAGTAGATTCGGAGTAACCAGTCATGAGCCGTTAAAAAAAAAACACCGACTGAAAAAATAGACGTGTTTGACGTTTTGTTCCACACCTGACTAGATCAAGGGTTCCATTAAATGTGTATGGGTGAGCTCTAACTAACTCAACCAGAAGTCCAGAAGTGTTTTAGATCAAACAAACACGTTAATTACCAACTCGGTTAATAATCAGCTCTGACCGGACTCGATAACTGAGAGTCGATTTTGTTAGAATTATATATGACTCGTGTTATTATTTGTTATTTATTAGAGTAAACTTCGTTTTTAGTCCCCAACGTTTGCATATTTTAACAATTTTAGTCCCAACTTTTTAAAAATCCCGATTTAGTGTCTCAGATTTCATTTTTTTTTCCAATTTTGGTCTCAACGTTAACAGTTGTTTAAAAAGCCTTTAGACTGTCCTCATGTGGTCCCACATGATGTGTACTTTTGTCATTTCCGTTTGTTTTAACTCATACTTTAAAACAAACGGAAATGACAAAAGTACACCTTATGTGGGGACGACACGAGGGCAGTCTAACGGCTCTTTAAACAAATGTCAACGTTGAGACCAAAATTGAAAAAAAATGAAATCTGAGACACTAAATCGGGATTTTTAAAAAGTTGGGACTAAAATTGTTAAAATGTGTAAACGTTGGGGACTAAAAACGAAGTTTACTCTATTTATTATTTATAAATCAATGGTATAATCATATGTGAAGGGGGAAGTGTGCCGGAACGAAGACGATGAACAGAAACAACGAGAACAGCTCCAAACTGAACTCCGTCTTCTACGCCCAGACGTATCACCCAATCCAAGCCGGTAGCATCGACGGCACCGACATTCTTCCCCACGATAACGCCGTTTACAGAGCTCTCTTATGTTCTTCCGCCGGCCTCTGTATGTCTTTTAATTCCAATTTACTCTTTATTTCCACTTCTTCTTCTTCTCCTTATTCATTGAATCCTTTCATCTCCTGCTGCAGATGATCCGTTGGGCGATCCGAACGTTATCGGAGAAGATCCTTATTGCACTCTTTTCGTCGGCCGTCTCTCTCACTCGACCACTGAAGACGCCCTTCGCAAGGTCTAATTTCATTTTGCCCTAATGAATTACGACTCAATTTGATTGCAATACGTTATTCTGAAATTGATAATGAATCGATAACTGAGTTGTTCAAAATTAGGCCTGTTTGGTTTGATAATTGGAGTAACTGACATTCGGAAAGCTCGATACTGATTTGTGTGGTTCTGCAATGATTTACTCATTTCTCCTGAATTTCGTTTCAACATAAGAACAACTAAAACCCTAGCTCAACATAGGCTCAAAATTAGGCCTGTTTGTTTTGATAATTGGAGTAACTGACATTCAGCAAGCATGATACTGATTTGTGTGGTTCTTTGGGTTTGTTTTCATCCATAGTTAGTGCAATGATCTACTTATCTCACTTGAGTTTCGTTTCAACATAAGAACAAGAGAAACCCTAGCTCAACATAGGCTCAAAATTAGGCCTGTTTGTTTTGATAATTGGAGTAACTGACATTCGGAAAGCTCGATACTGATTTGTGTGGTTCTTTGGGTTTGATTTCATCCGTAGTTAGTGCAGTTATCTACTCACCTCACTTGAATTTCGTTTCAATAAACATAAGAACAAGAAAAACCCTAGCTCAACAATCAACATGTAGGAATATATAGAACTTCAAGGGGTGGTGTCCTGGTAAGCGTTTTAGCCCCGCTAGTTGAGATCTTAGATTCGAATCCAGCTTACATTGTGCGTCTTACGTGATCCGTTGGTCGTATGGTATTGGTGTGGGGTTTCATGAGTTTTATGGTAGCATGTTTTCAGGTTACAAAAACACATATAGGATATAGGGAAACTGATTTTAAGTTTGTTCTTGCTATCGATTATCAGAATCTGCGTCGAGTGGTTGCCTTGTTACTATGAAATTGCTCAACAAATCTCCATGCTTCCATGGTGTGTTTCATTCTTGTTTGAGTGGAATTTTTTACAGACCACTGAATATTTGTTGTTTTCTTTTGTTTCATAGACTATGAATTGATTACTGATTTGTTAAAAAATTAGGCCTGTTTGTTTTGATAATTGGAACAACATTCAGCAAGCATGATACGTATTTGTGTGGCTCTTTAAGTTTGATTTCATCCATAGTTAGTGCAATGATCTACTCAGCTCTCTTGAATTTCGTTTCAACATAAGAACAAGAAAAACCCTAGCTCAACATGTAGGAATATGTAGAACTTCAAGAGGGTGGTGCCCTGGTAACATGTTTTCAGGTTACAAAAATAAATATAGGATATAGGCAAACTGATTTTAAGTTTGTTCTTGCTATCGATTATCAGAATCTGCGTCGAGTGGATGCCTTGTTACTATAAAACAAATTTATCTCAATGTTTCCATGGTGTGTTCCATTATTGTTGTTTAAGTGAATTTTTACAGAGCACTGAATATTTGTTGTTATATTTTGTTTCATAGGTTATGAGCAAATATGGAACAGTGAAGAACTTGCGATTGGTCCGCCATATTGGTAATGCATTTATAGTATATACTATGGTGTTTTGAAAGTGCTAACATACAATTGTTTGTTATCGTAATCGACTAAAGCTAGGATTTTCATTATATTTTTAGTTTCATAAATGCAAAATTAGTTTCACATCATGTTATAGACGCAAGTTTGTTCATTTGACCATGAGTACTTAAAACTCCTGTGCTCCTATTCTCCTAATTTTTCAAATTTATTATGTGTTTTTGAATTATTGATTGGTTGCTTACAGTTACCGGTGCCTCTCGAGGTTATGCCTTTGTTGAATATGAAAGTGAAAGAGATATGCGACGAGCATATGAGGTAATCAAATGAAACATTTTCATATTACTGCTTTTGAGTATGCATGCTGATGCAAAAATGTGTTTCCTCTCTTTTTTCTGAGTATGCATGCTGATGCAAAAACGTGTTTCCTCTCTTTTTTCTTGTGCAGAGAGCGCACCATTCAGTTATTGATGATTCTGAAATTATAGTTGATTACAACAGGCAGCAATTGATGCCAGGATGGATTCCAAGAAGATTAGGTCATCTAAATTTCACTTGTTGAATACTATTTTTAGGTATGCTACAATTAGTTGTTAAGACTCTTCTACTTGTTTAGGAGGGGGTCTTGGTGGTAAAAAAGAATCAGGGCAGCTTCGATTTGGAGGACGAGAAAGACCTTTCCGAGCCCCATTGTATGTATTGTCATCTAATTTACTAGAAATTTAAGCCAAAGCTTAAAATACATTAAAAATACACTTTGAGTGACATTCGACCTGTATGACCCATTGGAGATGACACTGACTTGTTTTATTTTTTTCTCTTCTCCTGTTGATATACTTGAAAAGGCGTCCAATTCCATTTGATGATTTGAAAAGGCTTGGGATCCCACCTCCCCCCGAAGGAAACTACATGTCACGATTTGAGGTACAATTTTTCTTCATTATTGCAATCATGAGAAGATATTAGTATGAAAATGGATGATATTTTCTGCACCGTTAAATGTAAACTTGACATTCAGTTGAACCTCTTTTTGTTTTGGCCCAAACTATGGGCTAACAACATACTGTCTTCCTTTTAGCAAAACATTAATACAAAATTGCCCCTTTGCCCACTTGGTATCACATTTAATTGATGGTACCATTTGGTTTTAAAAAAGTGCAAGGCACTCCGAGACATTTATATCCCAAAACTTGAGACATGCACATCACATGTGTGAGACATTAGCTCTATGTACAACCAAATAAGCTTTATAGTTTATATATGATCAAAAGTTGTCTCTCTCATGAGTTTAAATATCAACATTTTTATCAAGAAACCTTTGATCGGTTGTTTTTGCATATAGACCTCCTATAGACCCTAATCTTGACCTAGAAGTACACTAGGGGTCCCTTAAGCCCCTGAGGCGTTTTCCTGTGCGCCTCTTAAACCAAAGGTAACAACTTTAAAAAAATCTGGTTTAAGGTAAACCGGCATGGTTACCTGTTGAAAATGATGACATGGTAGCTAATAACTTATATGTTATTTTCTTGACATGACTTTGGAATATGGCTGTAGATTCCATCACCACCCCGAAGAAAAAGAAGTTACGCAGATAGGGAAGACAGACATAGCAGAAGCCATAGAAGATCAAGCAGTAGGGAACACGGATACGATGAAAGGCGATCTGCAGATGCTGAAGGTGGGTCCCGAAAGAGTCACAGACATGATAGAAGTTACTATTACGATGAACATGAAAGAAGATCCAACAGTCGTGACCATCGATATGATGGAAGGGAAGACAGTTCAAGAAAGAGTAGAGATTCTCAATCTCGTAGACATGACAGAACGTCTACGAGTCACGATCGTCGGTCTGATACGAGGCGTTCTAGTGACAGGGAACACCGATCTCACAAACGAGATAGACACGAGTAAGCTTTGTTTTGCATATTAAAGTCCTAGATCATATGCTATAACATTCTTGCTTTTATTAATTCACTAGATTAGATTTACAAGATACGATTATATACGGCATCCATAAACTCATTCAGTTGCATAATTTGACTGTGCAAGCAACTGCTTGTGCCCAGAATTTCAATCTGGCTTTCACATCTTCAGGATCATCACCTGCATATATAGAGTTGTAATATAATCTTTTAGAGATAAGTGGTTTCCATAAGCAATACCAAACACCCTCTAACTTGTAAATCTTGCATTTTGTCAAGTTTTAAGACCCATATAATGATATAAATTCTAAGTTTTTATTTCAAAGTACTCACCAGGAGTAGAAATCTTCCAGTTAGCTTTTGAAGGCGGTGATGATGACTCGCAGACAATCGATGGAGACTCCGATGACCTCTGTTGCTCTTCGAGAAACGTCTGGCTCATGGAATAACACAATTCGAGTGCTGGCAACGTGTTGCAGAGCTCCGGAATCTCATCATAACTGAAACCAAACCCTAGATCCAAACACCCTTTAAGCTCTTCGAGATCTTCATCCGTTAAACTCTTTGCTCTCACAAGCTCATCTTCTTCATCAGATGTCTTGACATACCCTTCAAGAAATACTTGATTCTTCCTTCTCTGGATTTGTGATTTCGGCCATGAATCGATGTTCTTGAAGGACCCGGACCCGTTTTCGTGATCGTATGATTTGTTT
The DNA here is from genome assembly GCA_039602395.1 of Deinandra increscens subsp. villosa. NCBI lineage: Eukaryota > Viridiplantae > Streptophyta > Magnoliopsida > Asterales > Asteraceae > Deinandra > Deinandra increscens. The sequence goes on along the minus strand of JBCNJP010000023.1, from coordinate 89,845,318 downwards.
GAAGATTGAAGATCCGGGTATTGAGATTCTTGAAATGGGGTTTCCATTTGTGTGGAGAAGTAGTTGCTTGGAAGGGGGTGGGCACCTTTTAAAGATGAATATTGGTATGATGTGCAAGTAAGTATAATATATCTCTTAAGAAATAATAATTGAAGTGTGAATTTTGAGTTTTAGATTCTTCTAGAGATAATAACGGTATGACAAATACTTGTGAACTATTTCCCTAAGATTTTTTTTAAACAAAATATTATTGTATTTAAATGTTACATAAATGGTCCATATGGTTAGGAGAATCATAGAAACTTAGTCTTTAATTACACTTTTTGCTTTTAAGATGGTTGCACCATCACTTGGAAGTGATGGCCCCAACCTCATTCCTATAGGTATTTTGCCCATTTATTCCCGAGACAAATAATAAAGAGTTTCTAGTTTAATGGTATCTGATGGTGTATATAATTGTGTCTCGTCTTATAAGATTAAGAGTTTAGATTCCGTAATAAATAACTATATAGATTTAAAAGTATGCTTAGATGAGTGTGTTTATTATTCTAACAAAAGAAAAAAAAGGAGAGAATTAATCACTATTCACACTTCATGCTACATGATGAAGATATGACAATGAGGTTGGGGTCCATGGGCCAACGACTCACATGGCCTAATCACCACATTGGTCAATTCCTAATGCACCAATGCAACAAACCACTCACTAGTTTGGTGAACTATCAACCACTACTTTTTCCAAACATATAACACCACTTATTGAATGTCATTCTACACTTGATAGCAACTTGCATAAAACATTAAAACTTAATATTGTAAAGTTTAATATTAAACATATAGTATTTATTGTCATTTAAGTCGCAATAATCTTGTTTGCTACACATATGAACATCATGTCACCCTAGATTGCTGATCTTAATCTTTTATAGTTTTACTAGGTTAGTAACCCGTAAAATATACGGGTTGAATTTTGATATATAAAATGAAATAAATGAAAAAAAAAATATGAGAGATTTCAAAATTTAAGTTTAGAAATTTTAAAAGACTTGAAGTTTAATTACATTAATTAGAAATTAAAATTTTATTAAATGTAAGGTTCAATTTTATATTTGGAAAGTTGAAATAATATATTGAATTTATTTTAAAATTTATATATTGATTTAATCTAGTGATGACATGTGGACATGATGATATAAAACCCCTAGAAAAAGGCCATGTGGCAACCATTTTTATTGCTTTATTAGGATTAAAGATTAAAGATAAAGATTAACTTAGAATATTGTTTTATTATACCCTTTCGAAAATAAGAAAAAGATCAGAGATTCGACTTGCAATTAGATGCAAATGGACCATATTCATTATTCATGTGAACTTATTTTATGACTTGTGCTTTGCCTTTTTGGAATCGAATCCATTTCAAACACGATGAATAGAAGAGGAATCGGGACACTTTGATGTGATGAGAGAATACGAATCAAGTAAAGGGTTAAAGTTCGATAGAGATACAAGGAGACATGATTACAACTTACTAGTAAAAGGTTTTCAGTACTAGGAACGATGATTTATTTGAATATTTAAATAATATGTATCATATTATAATTTTAGTTAGTATAAATAACGCCTAAATATTATCAAAAGTCAGTTGAAATGCGATATAAATCTTAACGAATATCAAAGCTCACTCACAAATGAATTTCTTACGAACGATTCCTATTATCTTAGTTTCTCAGGTTTCATGATTGATTTCAAGACATCAACGTTCTTAGTTCTTAACCCTCATGATTATCGGGTTCTTTCTTTGTGTTTTTGGCTTATGTGGAATGGTTTGAATCATATTTTGAAAAGTTGTTAATCTGATATCGTAAAACTACACTCATAATTCATTTTGAGAGTGTAAGTTGAGTAATTGAGTGTTAATCGATTGAAGAACTATGACTACGGTTAATTGTGGGTAATTGACTATTAATTGACCAAAGAACTACACCTATAAGATCATGTGGTATACAACCGTTAGAAGGAGGCGTGGAGACTTCAACGCGGGGACAACGACGTTGAACACCGCCCCCCTTAGGTTGGCGTTGATAAATGGTGTTGAAGATACCACGGCGTGAAGAGGGGTGTGGCTGAGCAGTTGTGACCGTTGGCTATTTTTTTTTCTTAAAAAAAGTAAAAATTATGTTTCAACACCAACTTTTCAACACCAAGTATACCACACTTGGTGTGAAAAGTGGTGTTATCTAGTCAGCGCCTACGTGACACTTTTCAACACCAACTTTCAACACGGGTATACCACATGCCCTAACACAGAGTGACATGTCATCCTTCCACAGAGTGACATGTCATGGAACACCAGCCCACAGAGTGACATGTCATGGAACACCAGCCCCCCTTTGTGTGGGTGCCCTATGGGGGGCTGGCTGCGTGGAGATCTCCATGACGTGGGGAGGTTTGTGTGGTGTGCTTGCTCCAATAAAAAAATGACACATATTTTTTTATTTAAACTATAAAAAAACAACCCAAGTCCATATAACACAACTCACACCACCATACGCTTTCAACTAAACTCACACAGATGAGTACAGTCATTCATTGTGTGAACAGTCATTCATTGTGTGACAACTTCACACAGACAACACTACACATGTATACATCATGCCCTTAGCCGTATCGAATATACTAATGTGACCTGTTACAAAATAAGTTGCAATACCACATAAAAAGGACTAAAGGAGGGATTTTGTTTAAAATGGATTCTAACCAAATTCAGTTTAAAATCTCAGTAATTTTGACCTAGTTCAAAATACCACATAAAAAGGACTAAAGGAGGGTTAGGAATGTTAGTTTTTTAATATTGCTACTTGATTTTTTAAAATTTTATATAGAGCTTATTAAACTCAAATTTTATATTCAAGCAGCGACAATCAGAGGAGGCTTCTCGAGTTTGGTCCAGTTATGAGCGCATGGGTCGAAAAGCTATCGAAGACGATTTAACAATAAGGCGTTGATTTCCTCATCATATTCGAAGAACGGCGTTGATGGTTAGTTCCTTTGGTGAATTCTTTCTTATAAACTTTATAAATTTTGATTCACCTTAAGCTTTCGTTCTATTTAGAAACATATTTTGATGATTTCAGACTTTATTTTCCTTTAATATAGTCGTTGCATCAAAGGGTATTTTTCAAGAGGAAATCTATTTTTTTATGTTATCCGGCGACGATGGCGGTTTCGGCGATGATAATTTTTGTTTGAGCCTTATTTTTGGCGGATCTTTGTTTGATGATTCTTTCATTCGTACGTAGATCGGTGTGATTTTGTCCAGATCTATGGTATTGTTTTTGCTCCGTTACGGTGAAGGTTGGTGACTTGAGTTTCGGTTTGTTCATTTTTATGGATCTATTAGCTTAATCTCACTTTTGGTTGATGGTTGCTTCAATTATGCATTGTTTGGCTTCGATTTTTTGTGCATTAGAACATTCACATCCCATTCCCTATAATAAATGTGTGTGTAAACCTTAAAATTTAAGGTGTAGTTATGAGTGGTTGTGAGTAGAAGAGAGATAAATATTTGAGGAAAAATTTGATGAATCCCTATATTTGGGAAAAAATTCAGTAAAACTGTAAAATTTGAGGATTGAAGAGAGAGAAAAGGTAATGATAAATGTATAAAAAAGTATTATGATTGTGAGTGGAAGAGAGATAAAAAGTAATGATAAATATATAAATTATAGGGATAAGGATAGGGAATGGGATGTGAATGTTTACTGTTATATGGTTGGTTGAATGATTTGGATATGATGTTGAACTACAGATTAAGATTGTATATGTGAATAATGTCAGCGTGAGTAGGTTGTAGGTTAAATGATTCGACGATGATATTACCGCCCCATCTATGGCATGTTGTCGCCAACTTATGAGCCAATTACGGTTTGGTAGTCTTACATGACGGAAGTTATATCCTGAAGTACATTGTTGTTCTTTATGTTACTTCTGGATCAGTTTGTTGTTTGCTTGATTTATGATACTTGGTTGTTAGAATATTTTTGTTTATGTTCTTTAAACTTTGGTCAAATGGTTCCTCATTAAACTTGGGACAAACAAAGTTCATTGCTGCTTCTATATGCTTTATGTTGGCTGGAATTGAATATCTTGAAATGGACTTATGGTCAAAATCAACTTTGTATATACGGGAGAACTCTGCTTGAAAAAAGATTTTATAATCCTATTTTTTAAATCAACTTAATTTGTATATGTCACACCAGTTTATAGATTAGTTTATAGATTTGAGTGTGTAATCAACTTTATATGTAGAACTTTGAACATGTACTATACATTTGCAGGTTGCCTAATAGGCAAAATGTGTAATTGTTGGTGCAGATCGAACGTTGTCAGGCTAGGCACAAATCAAATTTTTTTGTCTGAATTTTTATGTGTTTTAATCTTTTTTTCCCAGTAATTGTATTATGCTAGGTGATAAACTGGTCTGTGGAACAAGCAGAAGGAAGTTGAGGCTCTTTGTCAAAGAGAACATGATGCAGGTGCAAATGGTTAGTGTTCTTGATTTCATATTCATTGGTATGTCAATTTTGTGCTATTTTAGTTTCTATTTATTTGTAAACTTATTGAAATATTTTTTTGTTTATTCACTTAGATTTTTTTTGTATCATTGATCAAAAACTTCATAATGGGGATAGCTTTTTCAAGAATTGAATATTATGAGTTTGTAAGAGATGAATAGATGCTCTGTTGGTAGTTGTTGTTTTTTTCCAAGCTTATTGAATAATTTTTTTACCAGTAAATTACATAAATGATACCTGTTGTAGACAAAGATGAAGATGGCACAATTGATTTCCATAAATAGCGAGAAATGGTTACAAAGCCGTTCATTGTCGCTAGGTTAGGCCATTTGTTACAGGTAATTCATGTCTTCTCTTGCTAAGAAAGGGTTTTTGGATAATGGTTTTGCATATTTGACATTCTGAGCTCAAATATGGACTCTTCTTTTAACTTACAAACACCACTATTCGCGGGGCTATATTTCAGGACGTTTTATTTCTTCGTTAAATTAGACATATTCAACATGTGAAGGCTCCGCTGCGAAGCGCGGGTCGCCCCACTTGTTTGAGAACAAAGTGGAGTTGTTTATAACCATTTTTTTAACAACAAATCTTGTAGTGACGTGTTTGATTGTGTTGTTATGTTTGGTTAATTATTATTTTGTTGTGATCACAATCGGGTGTAGGTGTTTTATGTTAGTAAGTTTATTCAATTTGGTTGTTACTTTTACTAGACATGAATTATGCTTTTGTTGTTTGAAATGTTAACAATTAGGCTTGAATTCATGTGTTTGATATAGGGATGTGTTTGAAAGACATATCTTTGGTTTGATACTCATCAGTCCACTATCGGCCTCATAATCGTTAGCCTTTTGATGTTGTGTTGAATTTTATTTATATGTTGATAGTCATGTAGTACACATCCCAACACGTGTTCTTATTTGGTCTTTGAATCATTAAGTCAACACGGCCAGATTTCCTAGTCTCACAATTGTCCACTATTTCATATATTATACAATACTATGTCTATGTAGTTGTTAGTAAAGTGAGATCATGTTATACTATTGCTTCCTAATTTCAAACTTGAGTTTAGGTTTGTGTTTCCATTTATTCAATCTGACTTTTGAGTATATGCTGGACCTAAATGTACTCTTATTATTTTTACAAGTGAATAATTTGAGTATATTTAGGTGTTTAATGTATGTGAGCCTTGTAGGACAAATTATTTGATCACACATCAATCCATCGTCCCTTTCATTTGGTTTTTATCATTGAGAAGCAAGGTGTTATTGATTGCAGAGCTTAGTTTTGTTGATGATTATGTTTTGTACCTTATGTTATCTTATTCATTCAGTCTAGAATTGTTGAATCTAAGTTGAATGAATGATGTATACCTTAATCATCCTTTGTTCATATATGTTAAACGAGGCTATGTCTATGTAGCTTACTAGTATAGTTCGTTAAGACATGTTATACATTATGCTATCAAATCTAATCCCGAATGGGATTTCTTGTTCTTTCTCGTGCTCTTATGTGTCGTTTGTTCATTTTTCTTAGTTTATTTGAAAATTAGGTTAACATTAGTTTAGCTCAAACCAATCAAATCTTTATGTTTTCTTTTTCTTAAATCTTAATTAAACAAAACTATATAATACTAACCACATGCTACTCATGGATACAATACTCTACTTACCTAGCTATCTAGGTTGATTAAGTTTTTTCACGACTTGACAACGATCATCATTGTGTTATATGTATAATCGTGTAACATAACCTTTTAGTCATAGACTCGAGACTTTAAACGCTTAACTTCTAATTTAAACGTTGTTACATCATTTTTTTTTTGTTATATAGAAAACCCAATTCACGGGAGAATAAAATGATATAGAATAAAATGATTTTTTTGTTAAATAGAAAACCCAATTGATTTCAAGCCGATGATACCATGGAACAATGGTATTTATACGGGTGATTTTACCGTTCCCAATTTCCCCAAATGCCTCCCGCAACGTCAAATTTCATCACTCCAAAGCATTTTAAGTGTGTTTTAATGCCATGTCTCTAATCAATTACTTAAAATAAAAATACATAACTAACTAAAACTAGTAAAGGCATGAAAAATCATATTATTAAAAACAACTACTTTAGAAGAACATAAATAAAACAAAAAAGAAATAAAGAATAAACTATGATTAATAAAATCTCTGAAACTGATAAAATATCGAAATTTGAGCCATTTTCAAATCGGTATTATGTCATTTCCATTGGTTAAACCTTCAACTTAATTGTTCCAATTTATTAGAAGGTTGTCGTAAATTTTGTTTAACTTTATTACTTTTAGCATCATAACCCAGCATTTGGATATCATCATATCAATGTTACGGTATTGTTCATGTATCAATACGTTGTGAAAATGTATACTAACGTGGTTCCAAAAATTTGCTGCCTATTATGAATTATCTAATAAAATATAATATAGAGTTAACTTCGCTTTTGGTCCCCAAGGTTTGCATATTTTAACACTTTTAATACAATTTCAGAAATTATACCATTTCAATGCTTTCAATGCATGAACTTTGAATTTCTTAACAATTTTGATCACTTTATACAACCCATCCAAAATCATCATTAATACGAAGGACATTTTTGTCCAATTAATAATTATTTATAAAAAGAAGCGATCCATATTAAAAAAATAAAAACCTAATAATCCTATCTACTTAAAAAGCAGCGATCTATATTAAAAAAAAAAACCTAATAATTCTACCTACTTAAAAACCATCGATCTCTCAACCCCTCTACTTGTTCGATCTCTTTACCACTAGTTGGGTCAATGTTGTCTGCATAAACTTTCTTCTATGTGTCTAACCAAGCTTGAACATTGATTCGTAGGTATGATATTTGGGGAAGAGATCGAACAAGTAGAGGGTTGAGAGATCGATGGTTTTTAAGTATGTAGGATTATTAGGTTTTTTTTTAGTATATATCGCTGCTTTTTAAGTAGATAGGATTATTAGGTTTTTTTGTTTTTTTTAATATAGATCGCTTCTTTTTATAAATGATTATTAGTTGGACAAAAATGCCCTTCATATAATGATGATTTTGGATGGATTGTATAAAGTGATCAAAATTGTTAAGAAATTCAAAGTTCAGGCCTTGAAATGGTATAATTTCTGAAATTGTACTAAAAGTGTTAAAATGTGCAAACCTTAGGGATCAAAAGCGAAGTTAAGTCTATAATCTATACTACTATTAAACACAAGTTTTTAAAGTAAAATATTATTTTTTAAAGTGTGCCACATAGGATAAATCCTATGTGTCAATTTGTGAGATTTTTAAATTAAATAATTCAATATAAAATTAAATTATTTTCACATAAAAACTATCCATATATATATTTATTTTAAAATAACACAACTTTAATTAATCATATCTCTTATATTTCTCAAGAAAAATTCGATCCGTAAATTGCTTTGGATTCGTGACAGAAAACCCAACAAAACTAGATCCATATTGCTTAGCTTTTAATCAACGAATGATGGTGAACAAATCAAAAAACAAAGTCACAGCCTTGGGTATTTACCCGGGTTACTGACTAGTATATAACAATACATCACATATTACTAAAATAAAAAGTAATTACAAAGGAAACTTACCAACACGAATTCAAACTTCAAAGGGTGGTTCATTTTTGTTGAATGGTAGAATTTTAAGTTCAATAGGATAGTAAAATAGTAGAAGATTAAAATTGTTATGGTATAAAATTACGAGGATGTATGATGTCTATAACATATTTTGTATTAACTAAAAAATAAGTTTTAAATAAATGAGTTAGCCGTTGGAAATGTTAGTGGGTCCCAACAAAATTGCTTCCACGCCAGTTTCCATGATCATGAAGGGATGCTCACGCCTCCTCCCCCTTCACACTTAGGGAGCCGTGTTATCTGGGCATGAGCATAGTTATGGTGGCCATCATGTAGCGATTATAGAAGGCCTAAGAGGCAAGTGTGTTCACCATTTGAGCTACAACTATGTCATTATCGTAGATCAAAAAATACACATACTAAACTCACACGACTTTTACACTGTTAACGCAATTGCTATTTATATAGTAACTATAATTAAGTGGCGCTCTCTTTAATTTGTTATTTATATAGACCTTTATGTCCCGATTAATTCCGTTATCTCTATTTTTAGGAAAATATAGATACAAGGTGCAATGAAACAACCAAATGACCACCTACTTAATATGAAAACAAAAACTTGATAACATTCAAGTGAAACAAAAGACATTGCTTGTTATAGCTATATGCGATTTTCAAAACCCAATTCATAATTTTTTTCTTAAAGAATGGAGTTAATAAACACTATTGATGTATTATTCAGACACTAATGATGTGTCATACTAGCCAACTTATATAGACCATATGTTAAAGTGAAAAGTCATCATACCACGTGTATGAAAGGAGCAAAATAGTTAGAGTGGTCTTTGCCATATCATACGAGGCATATGTTATGTCATATGTTTGACGAATATGGTAATAAAAGACATTAATTACTTACTACTTATTATAACTATGTGACTTTCAAAACCTAATTCACAATTTTTAAAGGTTAGAGCTATTAAACACCACTAATAATTACTCTTATTACACAATTACGAATTTCGGCCTTCCCTCCTGTTTTTATACGTGTAATTCCACTCACACGTGTCATTCATTTGCTTATAAATTACTCTTTTTTTTCCAAATCAATTTTCTTATTCTCTTTTTCCGTAACCGCCAAACTGCGTATACCTCTTCATCTTTCTCTTTACAATCGCATCCACTCTCCATTTTTATCTATCGCATAGACTATTCAATTTATCATTGTTGTCGTAATTTGGAAGAATCGTTATCGGCAAACTGTAATTTTCTTTACATCGTCCTCTCTACAATCCAAGGTACGTCTAATGAATAATCAATTTAATTCTTTCGCAGTCGTATATTCAACGTGCCATCGATGTTGTCATTGGGATTGTAATTTTACTGTTCTGAAGACCCATTATGCATGTTGTTCTTCGATTTGTGTCTGAAATTATCGATGTTCTTATTTGATTTGGTTTAGAAGTTTTTAATATTTGTAGTTTAGATTTGGTACTTTTGTCGGTCTGATCTATACTTGACTGAATAAATAATAAATAATGAAATCAATTAATCAATAAACCAGTATATCATAATCGATACATGTGGAATTATGTTACCAAATCATTGCCACGTTCTCACGAAATTGCTCTAAAGTCGCAGGAAAATAAATAAAGCTCATATCTTCATTACGAAACGAAGATGGTTTTGTCTAGACAAAATACCGTGATGTAAATGACTTCTAATTATAATAGCATTTAAACAAGTGGTTACCGCAGCAACGCGCGGGTTGTGAATCTTGTGCATCATAATAACCAACTTATACAAACCATATGATAGGTAAAAAATCATCATACCATGTGCGAAAGGAGAAAAGTAGTCTTATATGGGCCGTATTCAGTGGTCTTTGAACACGAGACAATCGATATGATAATAACTAATGTGAACACTGACCGAGTTATACGACCCGTATAATCATATTTAACATACGACCCACATGATACGACATTGGTAACTAATTTATTTTTGTATTTTTAACAAGGACTAATCCTAAATGTACACAAATTATATTTTTATTTACAACAAAATATGAACACTTAAAAAAAGAGAAAGAAATCACCTTTTTCTATAACACACGCCGACCCTTCAATCCACCCATCGTTCCCGAGCTCTCGTTGATCCGATCAACCGCTGAATCGGTGAAAATTTCTGCCGCGATCGCGACACCCATCGGGAATTCGAGACCCGATTAATCGATTACCCCTTACTTCCCGCCGTTGTTTCACGACTTTCCGTAGACCGACAACATGATCATCATCCTATAAATCAAAACCTCCCGCACGCCACAAAAGCAAAATCCCCAAATTCATAATCAGTTTCCCCCAATTACACCACTCATCCACGATCACCGTTTCTTCTCCGTCGTACAACTTGTCCGATTGATAATTTATCAGTAAATTTATCGGTAATTTATCGGTAATTTATCGGTAATTTATAAACCCTAGGTTTTGCACATCAGTTTGTAAAGCTTTGTAGGTTTTTGTTTTTCAATTCCTCTCGCACGATGGATTCGGAGGATGATATGCACGATGCGAACGATGTGGATTCTTACGAGGAAGATTATTACAGCGGAGATGCGATGTACAGCGAGGATGAAGATGATGCTGGATACGAGTTTTTGCATAACGATTCTGATGATTCTGATGACGTGTTAGTTAGTCGGCAACAGGTGAATTCAATTTTGGATACTTTTGAGGCCGCTTTCATGTTTATCACATTAAAGTATCATGATTTTGTTAGCGAATGGTTCGATTATATGGCGGTTGCAAAACATTATGCTTGTTTGCCAGTTTTAGTAAAGTTTTGTTGTTTTGCTGCTTTTAGAATTAGATTATAAGGTGATTAAATTAGCATTTATTGTTGATGACTTTTAGCTTTATATGTGTTATATGTTTCAGAAAAATTATACTATATTGAAGGAAGATGATATACTCCAACGCCAAGAGGACGATATCACTACGATTTGTTCGGTTCTTTCGATTTCAAGAGATTCTGCGTGCATGCTTTTGCGTCGGTATAACTGGTAAGTTATATAAGCTTTTGGTTTTATGTGAATAATAATTCACCGAGTCGAGAAATTTGGTGTTTTTATTAAGTTAGTTTGACGGTGTGCAGGAATGTTAGCAATGTTCATGAAGCATGGTTTGCTAATGAAGATAAAGTTCGAAAGGCTGTTGGTCTGTTGGACAAGACGGAATTTAAGCCACCGAAAGCTGGAGAGGTATGCTAGGTTAAAGATGTTAAATCTCAATGTGTAAGCTTGTATATTTTCCAATGTTGTATAATTATGCCCTTGTTTTCATATCTTTTGAAGCTGCCTTGTGGGATCTGCTTTGAATCGTATCCGCTTGATAAGACTAGCAGTGCTGCTTGTGGCCATCCTTTTTGTAATACATGCTGGACAGGTTCTTTTATAAACTCTACGAGTTAGTTGTTAGTTGGTTCTCGACTTCTCGATGCATCCCCATTAACCTCTAGTTCTTTTTGTCTTGTATTTTTAATAAAGCTGTTTCTTTGATACATGAAAAGCATTTCTCATTTGATTTAGGAGGTGTTTGGATTTGCTTCTGGAACTGATTATCTGATTATTGAGATTGCAAGTTGAAATAATCAGTTTTGATAGAAAGATTGTTTATATGTCAAATAATTCTTTTTGGATGATATTAGCTGTAAGAAAACTGAATATCTAAGGGTAAAATGAAATGACATATTTACACCAACAATTGCCACACTCAACATTTTATTACTACAATTACTTACGTTTGAAACAGACATTCAAACACCACCTTCAATTAGTATGTTCATGTCAACTGCAAGTTTGGTGGATAAGTTATGTTGATAATATTATAAGTTTTCATCTTATTATATGTTTACACATGGAATAATTATTTTTTTTTTCTTTTCTTTTTCTAATGTATCTTATAGCCTACATTAGCACATCTATCAATGATGGTCCTGGATGTTTGACATTAAGATGCCCCATTCCATCATGTGGTGCTGCTGTGGGTGTGAACATGGTCAATATGTTGACTTCAGATGAAGATAAGAAGAAATACAGGCGTTACCTTCTTAGATCATATATTGAAGACAATAGAAAGGTATACAATTGACCTTTTAATCCTGTTATGATATTATCTGATTATTTAGAGTAAGGAAAGTACTAGATAAAATAACCAAAAAAAGTTTTTGTGGAAAAGGAACAGTCTTCTACAATCTTTTTTTTTTTTACTTACAACTGATCATCAAATTCCATTTATTCAGTATCAGATAGATAATCACTTCTTAAACACACTTCCAAACAACTCCCACAACTGTCTTTTCCTGCACTTACTGCTTTCTGCTAGTTAACATATATATTCTGTTCTAATTTATCTATAGACAAAATGGTGTCCTGCTCCGGGCTGTGACTTTGCCATTGAGTTTGATCTTGGAAGTGGAAGCTATGACGTAACATGCCATTGCTCATACAGCTTTTGTTGGAATGTGAGTATTATGAGTTGTCTTCAAAGTTTGTGAAGGATTCATCTACGTTCTTCATTCATAGATATAGTTTTTTATTTTATTCTTATTACAGTGTACAGAAGAAGCTCATCGCCCTGTGGACTGCGAAACCGTGTCCAAGTGGATAATGAAAAATAGTGCAGAGTCTGAAAATATGAATTGGTAAATGTTATATTTGTTGAATGTTATATATTTGTAGAATGTTAACTTTTCTTGTTTTGATGCTCATGTTATGAATTTCAGGATTTTAGCTAATTCTAAGCCTTGTCCAAAATGTAAACGTCCAATTGAGAAGAACCAAGGTTGCATGCACATGACTTGCAACCCCCCTTGCAAATATGAGTTTTGCTGGTAAGTCTTAGTTTCATGCACAGCAGATCAGGGTAAAAAGTTGGTGACTTTAAATGGTTTGAAACAGGTCTGGTCAGATTTAGCCAAAAAACATTCTTGTCCAAAATTTGTGAACTTTTTGAACAATCTGTGTCAGATATGATACTTCAGTTTTATTCTTTTAGTAATAATATAATCTTCTGAATAAAACGATTTAACATGTTTTATACATTAAAATATACTTGGCAATCAACCAATTCACAAATCACATGTAATGGGTCAAAATTGCTACTTTTAGTATTTCCTGTTGATAAGTCATACACTTAAGTACTCAACTGACTTATACAACATTTCGGTGTGCACTTTTACTCACTGGTGTTCATTGTATTTCTATAAATAATTCTGATATGTTTTTATAAAAAAATTGGACATGTAGGTTGTGCCTTGGTCAATGGTCAGATCATGGAGAGAGAACTGGTGGCTTTTATGCTTGCAACCGTTATGAGTCAGCAAAGCAAGAGGGAGCGGTAATTAAACTGATCATATTTTGCTGCAAACCAATAATGAATTTCCAATTTTCTTTTCCTTGAAATTCTTATCTGTTCTTGCAATTCTCAGTATGATGAATCTGAACGTCGAAGAGAGATGGCAAAGAACTCTCTAGAGAGATACACTCACTATTATGAACGATGGGCTACTAACCAATCGGTATGCACAAATTGGTCAGCCAATATTCTTTTCATTGTTTGGCTTATCTTGGCATATTTGTGATGTTTTGTGTCATGGTATTGGTTGATCACTTGATTCAATAGGTCTTTAACTACTATTCATCTTATGCCATTTGATTTTTTGTTTGTGGTGACCGTTCTTTCTTAAAGCCTTTTGAATCAGTTAAAACACATATTTCTAGAATTATATGATGCATACCCATTTCTAGACCTTCTTTCATGTGGTTTGTTTAAAGTAAATTCCATGGAAAATCCGAGATCTCATGTACATGTTAAATTTCTGTTTATTTAAGAACTTTTAGTTTTGTGTTCTATCAACTTTCTGAAAGTTGTATATTTTTAGCGTTTAAAATGAACGCATTTTTAGTTTTTTTTTCAGATTTATGTATTGATATATGATACTTATGTTTTTTTTTATGACAGTCAAGGCAAAAAGCACTTGCAGACTTGCATCAGATGCAAACAGTTCATGTAAGTTGATATTCTGGATTTTTCTTGCATTTCGGAAGATTAAAATATCAGTACTTGGCTGTTATGTATATTGTAATAGAGAATACAAACGTAGAGAGTTTAGGGTAGAATAGAATTGGTAAGGCTGTTTCTCACTCTCTCTCTCTCTCTCACACACACACACACATATACATGCATATATGGTAGGGTTATTATCTGAAAACGCGCTAACACACTGTTAAAAGTTGAACAGTGGCCATTGTGTTTTTTTAACATAGTGGGTTAGCGTGCTTTTTGTACAGTGGGTGTGCTTTTTTACAAAGTAGGTTAGTGTGTTTTGTACACGTGTCAGCCTGCGGTTGCTTCCTACCCTTTTTAGATGAAATATACTTTTTATCAGAACTTAATCCCTATATATGTGTATTAATTTTATTTTGAAAGGTCTGAGGGCCAGTTATACATCTAGCGCTTGAATTTCTATTTAGCTTATAGTACTTTGCATATAGATTATTGTTCTTTAGTACCTTGTAAGTTTTCTTGGTAGCTAAGTATACATAAGATGCAGAAATGCCTAATAGCTAAGTTTTCTTAAGCGGTAAGGATACTTAATAGCGCTACATTTACTTGGGGACCAAGCTCACAAATTATTTTATACTAAATAAAGAAAATATTAATTAAGCAAACTAATTTCTGTAACAATCTTAGTTACACTAACGTAACCCAGTCAACCTTTTCACTATTATATAAAAGGACAAAACTACCTCTGAGTTCTGACAATATGTGTGATGTAAGATTAGGATTTTGTTTCATTTTGAATAAAATAGAGAACTCTGTGTCTTTCTTTTACGTCACCGGTTGCTTTGTCTTTACAAGGTGCTTACTTCTTAGGAGAAGAGTTTGATGATAACTATAATACGGTGATTATGAATAGAGATGATATGTTTCTAGTCAAGGGAATCTCAGAACTAAAAACTTCTCATTTAATTCAAGATGTTTTTTTTGGTAGTTCTTCAATATGAACCATTATTTATTAGGCATTTATGTTTTATTTTTTAAATTTGGAATTTTGTTTTATTTTTCTGCGGTTACTTGTGTCATAACACAATGTTCTAACTTTTACCAGCTTAGGCTTTGACCCAATGCATGTTTATAAGTAGGCTTATATAATTAGATAGTCAATGATAGTATATTCATTGCTAAGTAGGATTATACATAATTAAGTATATACATGTGGGACTAAAGGTTGTAAAATAAGTCATCTACCCTGATTATTCATTGCCATCTTATCATTAAATTAGAAAGTTGCATCAGGCCTATCAAATGTCGGTTTAAATACATGTATATTTATATTTGTTAGTAAAGTCCATCTTAGGATGATACAATAGTATGCAATTTACAAAATGGCATGTTCATATGAATGCTTTTTGTGGGATTTTGCTACTCAAGTGTATTGTATTTTAACCGGCAGTCAATATTATCTAAATTTGTTTAGCACATGTTTCATTTTATTTTTGGAAAATAGCAACCGGATCGTGCAGTGTTTGGTTGATTTCTTGTTTTCATATTTTAAAAATGCTTCATTTCTACGTGCGTCCTTATTCTTTCCACGTGTTCTTTTTCAGCTTGCAAAACTTAGCGAAAAGCAGTGCCAACCTGAGACGCAATTGAAATTCATCATAGAAGCTTGGTTGCAGGTGTGCTTACTTTCATAAATCTGCAGTGGTTTTGTTTTTTTTTGTTTTTTTGTTTCTTTATAATCTTGTGTTCCCCTGCATAATCTTAAATTTGCTAAACCCATATTTTCTTTTTTCTTCATATTACGGGTTGAAACAGGCAGGTCAAATTGGGTTGACAGACTTGACCTTTATTATCCATCTTTTCTTTATAAATAATTACTCCATTCTTTTTTATCACAGAACCAATAATCTTCAATATCTTAGATTTTTTTTTATAAAATGGTTTAGGAGGTCATGTGCATTAAGAGGGGACTTTGGGTGACTTATAATCTGTTTGATCTGTTCTCCTTTTTTTCTAAATTTTTTATTTTACCTAATACCTATATATGACACAACTCAAATCGACCCATTCATAAGTAAATGGGTTGAAATTGCTCTCTTTTTCTTTTCACTGATAACATTTTCATGTTATAAATGTATAGACTAATAATTCAAGAAACCGTTTTTAATTAGTATATGTATTTTCGACCAATGTATATGTTTTCTACCCTGCAGATAGTTGAATGCAGGCGAGTCTTAAAATGGACTTATGCATATGGGTATTACCTACCCGAGCATGAACTTGCAAAGAGGCAATTTTTTGAGTACTTACAAGGTATATTGAGATTCCCATGTTGAAAACAAAATGTTAAATCCTAAAATTCCTCACTCAGGTAACAGTTTTGAGATAAATTGTTCAATGCAGGTGAAGCAGAGGCTGGTTTAGAAAGGCTTCATCAATGTGCAGAGAAAGAATTACATACTTACCTCAATGATGATGCCTCTCAAGATGCATTTAACAATTTCAGAACAAAGCTGGCAGGTTTGACGAGGTAACTGTTTTCTTAAGTTTCTGTCGTGAGTTCTGAATCTCGTTAGAGTTGATCTTTCTACATATTTACTATTATTGTTTGCTTGATTATTGTGTTTATCTGTTAAATAAAAAATGATCTCGTTAGAGTGAATCCTCCCAAGTCTTTTTGTTTCAAGAAGAAGTGTCTGTAGGTCAACCTAAATTGTTCTTTAGAAAACAACACAAGTTTCCACATGTTAACCCGGACCTGACTGGCCCATTTCAACAAAACCGCCACCTGATCTGCAGTTCTGCACATCTGGCCTAGTTCTCATTTACTCTTTAAAATTAGGGGAACATCGGGAGTCCCTCTCTACATTTATTTTCAGTTAATTGCAGTTATAAGCAATGTATTTTATGCTCATTTTGTAAGTACATGTGCCAAAATGGGCAAAGTCCAGGTCAAAACATGTAAGTTTTTGGTAGACTCCGGTTGGACCTGAATAATATGCTGTCTAATATTTTGTAAATAATTAGTATGCCAGGTATAATTACAAAAACCTCTATATAAATGTAGGTCTTTTTAAATAAAGCAATTTAGGAGGTTGGATGGACCTGAGACACTTTGGTGACTCTCAGATCTCGGCCCATTTGACCCATTTCCCTTTTCAATTCCCCTTTTAAAGAAAATTTTACGCATTTTAACTCTAGATAAAATGTTAATCCAGACCACCACTTTCATAAGTAAATGTTGAAAGTTGCCACCTCTGGTTTTAGGCCTCTCATACTTCCAAAAACTACAAACAAGGGACTATTACTCTGTTTTGGTTTTAGTTTGAGAGACCATGTTACCCGTTTCACCTACATTGGATTGGAAATAAATTCATACAATTTATTTGTCTTTTCCGAAAGGATAATATTATAAAATACGAACGTAGTGAGTGCTAATAAGATCGTAATTTTGTTAGTACAAAACATGAACATAATGTAACTTGTTAAAGTAGTCGATCTATATTTTTCTGCTAAAAGCATGTATTTATTGACAATTGTAACAGTGTCACACGCAACTACTTTGAGAATCTAGTCAGAGCACTAGAAAACGGTCTATCAGATGTGGATGCACATGGTGCATCAAGCAAAACAAGCAGCTCAAAAAACGCAGCAGGAACAAGCAAGTCAAAAGGGACCAAAGGAAAAGGGTCCAACAAGGTTGGAACCACAAGCCGAACCGACGACTCAACCGGGTGGGCATGTGATCAGTGCACCTATATGAACCCAAAGAACGCCACTTCGTGCCAGATGTGCAACAACGGTCGGTAAAAACAGCTTGATAATCACACTCACCAGTAGTTGAACCACACTACTTGTTACCACCTTGAAGCAAAGATCGAAGGACTGCTTTGTGGTGAACTTGCAATTGTAATGTGGGTGCTGGGTGTATATAGATGCTACCTAGGCCATGGGTGGCTGGGGGCATGGTTCGATGAACCGGGTCATGGTTAAAGATGTAGATTGAACGACTTTGTTTTGAATTGAAGTAATGTGGATGATCTGTGTTTACTTTGAAATGGGGTTTTGTTATATAATGGACTTTATAGATAAACTTGTTTACATTAATGTTTTAGGTTTGAGTCCATCATCTATTCAATCAGCTAAGACTGGCCGTTTTCTCACGTTGGTTAGAGGGCGGTTTTGAATACTGATCTGTAGTGGTATACAAATCTGATTGGGCATGTATCGGTTTTTCTTGGAACCGGTTTGAGCCGAGGAATGTTCCGGTTAACCGGGTTAGAGGTATAGGGTGAGGAGCTTATTTCAGCCCCATGGCCTGTTTTTTGCTATTCTAGTTGGACTTAGGAGTGAGTTCATCTTCAAATGAATCGTGTTTATAAGAGTGTAGAAAAAATACCTAAATAAGATTTTGTTTGTAGAACATGACTGCATAAGATTTTACAAATATCTTAAGACGTGTTTAATATAGAATTGATTTTAAGCAAAGAATTGTAAGAATTATATTATATAACGAGTAAGTTAACCCGCGCGTTGCTGCGGGGTGTTAGTGTTAATCATCATGACCTTTTATTGTTAATTTAATCCGCGTATTGCTGCCGGGTGTGAATCATCAAGACCTTTTGTCTTTAATCATCAAAGCATTTTACTTTACGACGGGTTTCATTTTCTTTTTTATAGTACATATCTAGAATAAAATTTTTATAGTTCATTATTAATGTTAAGCTTTTATAAAACCTCATAAACATATAATAATAACGTTATCAAATTTTAAATAGGATCCTAATATCTAATGAATTACCAAAAGGTAATAACAAAAAGATAAATTATCGCATAAAAGAAAACACAAATGTAATATGTAAAAAGCCTCATAAACATATAATAACAACGTTATCAAATTTTAAAGAGGATCCTAATATCTAATGAATTACCAAAAGGTAATAACAAAAAGATAAATTATCGCATAAAAGAAAACACAAATGTAATATGTAAAATTCGAAAAAGAAAACCATTTTAAAGAGGATCCTAATATCTAATGTCTAATGAAATACCAAAAGATAATAACAAAAAGATAAATTATCGCATAAAAGAAAACACAAAATGTAATATGTAAAATTAGAAAAGAAAAAAAAGGCAGGGACCACATCATTCGATCTCATGAACATATAGGAAAGATGCAAACAACTTACCACCACACTAAACACACAACTATCAATAATTAATAAACACTAAAATATATATATATATATATAGGGTTAGGTTCAAATGAGAACTTTTTATTTTGAGAACTTTTGAGAACTAAATCTCAACCACAAATTTCAGGGGGGGACCACTACAATTCATGGGAGGGGGGATACATGTAATAAACATGTGGCTCAAATTAGTTCTTTTTAGTTCTCAAACCAAATTGGTTCTCAAATGATCCTCTCCCTATATATATATATATATATATATATATATATATATATATATATAAGTTCCGTAGTTAAAATTAAAAAAAAAATAAAATAAAACTAAAAACTGAATGAACAGTGTCGATTACTCACAACTCATCCTTTCCTAATTAATACTTAATTAATATTTATAGAAATTTGACTCCGGCGTTGCAGCGGGGTCTTAATCATCGATACTTGGTTCATGGGTGTCGATAATGTTGTTCAAGACGCAAGAGTCAATGAAGTGCAAATATTGATAAGACAATGTTCATAAAAGAAATAAAGAGTGCCAAAAGGCTAAATTAAGCCATCTATTACGCACGCAACTTCTAACGTATGTGTCAATGGGTGTTTGGACCAACTCCTCAAACCTATTATGCTTTGGTCATCAAAAAATCATGATAGAAATGAGAAAGAAAAAAAACACTGCATCTGCACAAAATTTTACAAATGCAATGGGTCTTTCACTAACTCCTCAAACCTATTATGCTTTGGTAATCAAAAAATCATGATTGAAATGAAAAAGAAAAAAAAAACACTGCATCTGCACAAATTTTAGCAAATGCACGCATAAGTTTTCCTACATTCCTCCTTACCTCCACTAATAAAAGGTAGGGTCATTGGTTAGAAAGGAATTCAAAATTATTTCTTCTTACTTGCAATAGGTCAGGCAATTCCCTGCTACCCTTTAGACAAAGGTTAAGTAAATGTAAGAACTTTTAAGCTTTTCTTGTAACATAAACAACTAACATTTAAGGATTTCATCCAAGGATGTTCCACTGCCAACACCATTTGGAAATTGAAAGTAGTTCTTGAGAGATATTAAAACTTTAGTCACAACAACTAAACAAAAACCTACTAAGTTTGACCGATGTTCGAAGGAGTAAAAACAAAAGACCAAAAATCACAAAAGCACTCTTGTTAAACTCCTAAAAAGAAAACAACTGTATTAAAAAAATAAACAATTAAATTCACAAAACTTATTACCCGAGTCGGATGTTGGAAGAAGTAAAAACAGAATGCCAAGAGACAACTTCAATCACTATATCAATATGTTAACTTCCTGAAGAAGAAACATTGATAAATTACACGTCCAAAGATTTATATAAAAAACCTAGAAGCCCAAAATCCAGGTTAACAAATTTATCAACGAAAGAAAGCATCTTCAAATCAAGAACAAAGTTCTCAAAAAAAAAAAAAACTTTACAGAGAACCGTAGCTGCATGTTCTTACAGGTGTCAACTACTTGTGTTTCTACTAACTATGTCAACAAATAGAGCCGGTTACCTATTTCAAAACCTCCGTGAACTCACAAAGGCCATGAAAATCAAAATACGAATTTGACGGAAAACGTTTTAAAAAAAAAAGTCAGTAGCAATTAAAATAAAAACTACTAAGTGCATATCTTAGATAAAAGGATGTCCAACCCAATTTGAAAAACGATAAACAACCATCGATTTCTTAATTGTTCTAATTGCACCAGTATTAGAGATGCATTATGAACTTTTAGACATACAACGAACTTCAATTGGCGAAATGCTTGCAACAAAATTAACCAAATTGTAACAACGAAACTCACATACAACAGCATCACTAACGTAATTTGATGAGAACAAATGGTAATTGAAGAAAAATAAGAGGGAAACTAACTTGTTAAAGGCCAATAAGAAGGTGAAAAAAAGCTACAGAAGAAGAACAGGAAGAAGAGTTGAAGAAGCAAATCGGAAAATCTTTTTTCCGTTTCCGGTTCTACTCATCGATTAGAACAGAGAAAAAAATGCCTAAAACGGAGATCGAAAATTATAGGGGGAGAAAAGAAGACGATGCGTACTGGCATCAAGCTACATAAGATAGATCAAGCATTCAACATCGACATTGCGTTCGCTGTAAAAACTCGCCGGAAGTGCTAAATTGCTGATCTATAAAGAATTGAAGATAGAAGATCATCAATGGAGGGGAGGGGTTCTGCGAGTGAGAGAATGGAAAGAAGATATAGAAATATGGACAGATGAAGACACGTGTGACGTGGGTTAAGGGCTTTACACGTACGTGTTGAACTAACAACCAAACCTAAAATAAAATGGTGAAAGATGGCAACTCATTTTTAAATGTACGTGGCCACCGTCTCTTTGCACCGATGAGAACTGTCCTTGTGGAGAGAAGAGTTTCATTATAGTGTACAGCAAGGATTGGCAAATTAATATATTACAATTAATATATATGTATTAGGCACGGAACCGTAGGTTCCTTTGCCTTTTGTATATATATACAATTTATTTATATGTGTGGGTCATGTTTGGTAGAACTTAGAAGTAAGTAGAGTTAGAAAAAAGTGGAAACTACTTGTATAAAGGTGTGAGTAGTTATGTTGGAAATAGCTAAAGGTGTGAGTAGTCATGGTGGAAGTTGATCCATATGTTGATAATTTATTGATTAATATAGTAATCTTAAAGATAAAAATAGGCTGTAGATATATTCACTCACCAAATTGATATATTCACCTATTTCCCACGATCTTTTCATGTGAAACGACCCCAAAACGACCGTTTCAAACAAAACGACCTCAATACGATTTGTGGAAAAGGGGGCCCCCCTGAATTTTAAGATTGTCTTCGTCGCGACACGTCACCTCGTTTTGCCTGAAACGACCGTTTTGGACGAAACGACCGTAGAAATTGGGTTTCTCTATAACCACTCTAAAAATATATAATGCATGAGACTCACTTGTGCATGGTGGGAAGATGTCAGACCACTTGGGCCTGATATATGCATTCTTACAATGCATTACGTAAGAGGGGTTTTTCACGACTCGAACCCGAGTCTTTGACCTCGATGTCAGTGAAAGTTTTTAAGTTAGATCCAAATTATCACATTTTAGAAATCATTAACCTTTTAATAATGGTTACTTCAAAATTATTCCCCGTACTAAATTACACAATGTCTAATATTCTTACATATCAGTGATTGAAACACATGTTGGTGCATGCTTAGTTTATAGGTAGAAGGATATCCCTAAGTTAGTTAAATTGTATAAGTATTAAGGAATGATCAATTTGGTATGTGTTTGTCAAATTATCAAAAGGAAGCCTAAAACAAGCCTTAAAAGGAACGATAAAGTTGTTGTCATGTGACATGAAGACTACATGTTTGAGCCGTGAAAACAACATCTTACATAAATACAAGGTAAAGATGCATACATCAATTTAGTACTTCAATTTAGTACTTAGTACATTACCTTAAATTGGATTTCCAAAACTTTGATGGTTTTCTAGGGTAAAGTACTAGAATCATACATACAAAAAGTTTAAAAAAAAGCTCACACACCTCCCATACCCTACCAATAGCTCTGCTATAAGTGAGATCATACTAGATACGTTGCTTGTTTAGTACGCTTCCCTCCTGTGAGGAACGGGCGTGTTGATGACGTGTAATATCTGAATCACTTCTGCCATAGAAGGCCTGCTTGAAGGTATTTGAGAAGTGCATACTAATGCCAGTTTCAAAACAGGCAAAACCTCATCTTCAGGATACTCCCCCATGCTCTCATCAACACATTCCAGCACATTCCCATCTTCCAGCATCACCTTAACTTGTTCCTCAAGTATCATCACATTATCATCCCCATACTCGACGGGCCGCCTCCCCGTCACCATCTCAAGAACCAAGATCCCGAACCCATAAACATCACACTTCTCGTTGACACGTAGGCTCTGACACGCCAGCTCAGGCGCCACGTAACCTAACGCACTCTGGAACCTGTTACTCATTACTTGCTTGTCAAGTTTCGCCACGATTCTGGTCAACCCAAAGTCTGATATCTTCGGGTTGAAATCATGGTCTAATAGAATGTTACTCGGTTTGAGATTGTAATGCACGATAGGCGGACGAAACGAGTGGTGTAAATGTGCCAGACCCTTGGCTGTTCCCAACAAGATCTTGAACCGCCTCGCCCACGAAAGGGGTTGACTTGACGTTGACTTTTCGTGTAACTTGCATTGCAAGCTACCATTAGGTGCATAATCTGTTACCAGAAGCTGCAAGTTAGGAGTCCAGTAATACCCTTTCACTGATACAAGATTAGGGTGTCTAGCTTTCGCTAAAACGCGAACTTCCCGGTCAAAATCTTCCGGATACTGAACCATGTTTGATACCACAAGGTTCTTGATTGCAAGATCTCTACCTTCTTCACCTAATGAAGCCTTGTACACATTCCCAAAAACACCCTTCCCAATCTCAGCTGCCTTGTGCAGCAATGTCTCAGGGTTGGCAACCCAAGCAGGGGCAATCTTGGAATCGAACCAAACAAGCTTCCCGATCGACAGGCTGCGCGTGGACCGAGACGAGCTTGAGCAGCTCTCG
Source organism: Deinandra increscens subsp. villosa (assembly GCA_039602395.1). Lineage (NCBI taxonomy): Eukaryota > Viridiplantae > Streptophyta > Magnoliopsida > Asterales > Asteraceae > Deinandra > Deinandra increscens. The sequence continues at coordinate 89,821,262 of JBCNJP010000023.1, read as the reverse complement.
ATCGCGTTTCCAACGAACTGAATTCGTTTCCTCGCGGAAATATTGAGTAAACTTATCACCAGCACAGCAATGCTAATCAAAACAGCTGCTAAAATCGCAATTATAACCGAAACACTAAGAAACTTATGATGGTTAGAGCCTTTTGAACGGCTTGTTTCGCCTTGGTGGTTCCCGTTTTGGTTCGGGTAAGCGAACGGGTCGAGAACTAGAGGCTTTGGGACATCCATTTTACATGGTCCTTTGAGAAAGGGTGAGCAAAGTCCCAGATTTCCCTCTAGACAACTTTCTTGTAAGCCTGGAAATATGCCTCTATCAGGAAGCCTGCCTTGAAGTCTGTTGTAGGATATGTTTACTGATAACAGATTGTCTAACTCGCCTAGCGATTGCGGTATCTCGCCGATGAGGTTGTTGGCATCTAGTTTCAGGATCTTGAGTCTTTTCAGAAGTGACATTGATCTTGGAATGAATCCGGTTAAATCGTTGTGTGACATACTCCTGCATAGTCACGAATTTGGCAGTTTTAGCCGATTTATCTCTAACGGGTCAAATAGGTAAAACAGAAAGAAAAACATAATAAAGAGTAAACGGGTCAAACGGGTTGAAACTCATATGTGTGCTTTTAATACATACTACTACAATAGTATTGCTTTTTAGTCATATTAGACTATATGTTTTTAAATAATTGCGCGTGTTTTGACCCGTTATCCAACCCGTCTATGTTTTATCACCAGATGCTTACAGGGAGACTTACAACAAGTAGAGGGACGAACACTTCCCGATCTCTTCGGGTATAGTTCCCGTTAACGAGTTTCCATCGACTTGCAGGATTTCAAGGCTGGCCGAGTTGCATATATCAACGGGGACCGGCCCGTGAAACGCTCCATTTCGCAGATCCAACACAGTTAGATTCTGAAAATACCCAAGCTTTAAGGGCATTCTTGTGTCAAAACTATTCCATGACAAGTTCAAGTATCTCAACCTGGAGAAAAGGCCCATTTCAGCCGGAATGTCACCGCTTAGCCCGTTTGCGGATAGATCCATAGACTCGAGAGTCTCAAACAGCCGGCTGGAGCCAGGAGGGACCGAACCGGTCAACTGGTTCCTCGAAAGATCAATCTGTTTCAACCCCAGCTCGAATAGTCCCTCGGGTATGCTCCCGTTGAACATGTTCCCTCTTAACCGGACCACGGAGAGCTTACCCGAGTGGATCAATGAGCTGGGAATACTCCCAGTTATATCATTACCCGAAAGGCTGATGTAAGTCAGCGACCCCGAACCACCTATCGTATCCGGGAGTGTCCCGGTCAACCCGTTTCCCGAAAGATCCAGATACTCCAGCCCGGTTAACCGCCCGACCCATTTCGGAAACTCGCCGGTTAACTGGTTACCGGAAACATCCAGCTTCTTTAAATGTGAGCATAAACCAAGATCAGAAGGCAAACCTCCTGAGAAATGGTTTCCTTGCAGCAACAGCTCTTTCAAGTAAGGCAAATTCGACACCCCGTTTGCGACCCGGCCCGTTAGCCCATTATGCGAAAGATCCATCGTTCTGACCCGGGTCAACTTCCAAAGACCCGTAGCGAAATCCGGGTTGCCCGAAAACCGGTTTTTGGAAAGATTAACATGGTTCAAAGAGGTACATTGCGAAATCGAGTTGGGAATCGGCCCGTTAAGGTTATTCCCGGACAACGAAAGTACTCGAAGAGACGAACATGTTAAAAAAAACTCACCCGGAACCCGACCCGATAACGAGTTTTTGGACAAATCAAGAAACTTTAACCTCCTACAGTTGGTTAAAAACGGCGGGATGCCGCCCGAAAGACCGTTATGCGAAAGGTTAAGGCTTTCAAGATTGTTAAGGAGTAATAGATGAGGATTAAGGCTTCCAGTAAAGCTGTTATGAGCAAGATTTAATACCTGCAGGCTCTGGACCTTCTCGAGGCCCCTACCGATCTTTCCCGAGAGGTTTAATCCGGTTAAGGACAGCTCGGTGACTCTTCCGGTTGCCGGATTACATGTGATGAAGTTCCAAGAACATGGGGAGGTGTCATCTTGGTTCCAGGATGATAGGTGTGATGATGTGTCAATAATGTCTGCTTTGAATGCTGTAAGTCCTAAAACATCATCTTCTTCTTCTTCATCATGAATGGCATTGCAGTAATTTAATGATGAAACTGAGATTAGTGCAAAGATGAAGAGTTTGAGAGGACACATTTGAAAGAGATGGAATGGAAGGTGTTGGTAAGGGAATATGGGTATGGTTTATGAGGATGAAACAGGAAAGAAACAGTTAAAAATGAAAACTTTTTAAAAGATTTTAAAAAGTTTAAAATGGGCCCACCTGACCCACATGTACTGCTTTGGTTGTCTGAGTTTTTTGTTTCTTGCTTCATCTTTATGTTTGTGTGTTTTTCCTCCATTTTAGTATCATCATTGGGGGTAGGAAAGCATTCTGATCAGGTTGTACCTTTTGCATTATATCTTGTATCTTACTGTTTGTTTGACATGGAAGTTTCAAGAAGCAGAGAGCATATCTCAGTGAACCAACCAACTGAGATTGATGTTAAAAAGTAAAATGTAAGAAAATCAAGAAATCCCATATTTTTTTAAGATAATATTCATATCTTATTATCTTTAAAATTTTCTAGTAAAAACATGTTTCTTAAGAATATGAAAGTAAATAGATCAACCTGTTAACTGATTTATCCGGCTTAACTATAACTCATTTATTTAAACATGTTGCAGATTCGACCCGAAGTTATATAATGTTGAGTGAATTCAAATTTTGTCATTTATATTTGTACGTTTTAAAAGTTTTGTCATTTAACTTTACTAATAACACTGGATGTTCTTTAAACTTCGTAAAAATTTCACTCATTGTCCTTAAACCTAACAAACTTAACACATTGTGTCCTTTATATAATTATATTGTATAAACATTTGGTGTCCTTTGACGTAATGAATAAAATTGGGTTAGAAAAACACTGAGTGAAATTTTATAAAGTTTAAAAAACATCCCAGTACTATTAATAAAAGTGAAATATAAAATCATATAAATGTAAATGACAAAAATTGTAGTTCACTCTATGGGCTTGTTTGGGATTGCTTATAAAAACTGCTTATGGTTTTTGGAGGAGGCAAAAAGTCAAAAATGCCCCTCCAAAAGCAGCAAAAAGCCACAATGTTATAACTTATTAGCTTTTGGAGGGGTATTTTGTGTCTTTTTGCCTTCTTCAAAAACCATAAGCAGTTTTTATAAGCAATCCCAAACATGCACTATATAATATTTTAAAGCAAACAAATACCATATGGAAATGGAAAATGAAGAAATGGGATGTTTTGAAATTTTTAGTTAAATGTTGTTGGGACCCAATAAGGCACATGGGTATGTTTTGGTAATTGCACTTGTTTGTCTCTACCTTCATCTTTGTACCACTGTGTTTTTGCTAGCATCAGAATTTGGGCACTTACATTCTTGTCAGTTGTCTCCACTATGTTGTACCTTTTGCATTACCTGTTGTACATTCTTGGCATTTAGCCTTTCCTTTCTTGCATATGTTGTTGTACATTGTGCAGTGGTTGGTGTACTATAGTTAGTTAGTTACTACTTACACACTGGTCAGAGAATAATTCTCCAGTGACCAAGATCTAGACCTTTTATATGATTTTATTTAAATTTTTAATAGAGGTAGTTACAAAAACTATATAAAAGGTTTAAAAAATAACATGTTTAAGATTTATGGTTATTATTTTATAAAAAAATTAGGGTCCAACAGAAACTCTGTTAAAAGTTATATTAAGTCTTACAAAATTACAACTTTAGCTCTTTAGTTAATAAATAATTATTTATATAATTAACTCTTATTAAAAGTTACTATATCTTTTATTTGTATGATTGTAGTTTAATTGTCAATTATGTACCAATGGGCATTTGTCCCAATGGTATGGGGATGAAGGTTAGAGCTGGGGACCTTGAGGTCTCAAGTTCAAACCTGACTCAAGGGGGTTTTTCTCAAGTAGTGAGTTTCCTCCTTGATGGTGTTCCTGAGTGAGCCAAGCCTGGAGTGTCAAAATCAGTATGGACGGTTGCAATCCCGTCTCAGGAAGGCTCACTCGGGTATTGGAGATTTGGGGAGTAGTTCCAAACGCCGTTCAAAAAAAAAAAAAAATTGTCAATTATGTTTTTTTTTCCTTTTATCATTTATGATGGTTTTTTCTATAAGTTTACCTTTTTATTATTTGTGAAAGTTTAATTAAAAAATCAAATTATGATCGTAAATAAATTAAATAAAAAAATAAGAATTCTATTCTATATATATATATATATATATATATATATATATATATATATATATATACATTAGCATGGTCCATTAGTGTTGGTTGTTTGACTTTTTCCATCGTAGCAGAAAAATAAGCAAACATCATCTTGGCGTAGTGGTTAGTGTGATAGTTTAACTCCCCTAGTTTGACCCGTCTAAGGTCTCAAGTTTGAACCCCATTACAAGTTCTTTTTTCGTAAGTTTGAACCCCATTACAAGTTCTTTTTTCGTTTTGTATTTTTTCCTGACTTTTAACTTTTTTGAGGTTTTCAATTTCCTGTTAACGTTTTAAAATATGCGAAATAAACAATCATCTCTTCAGCGTATTGGTAAAGCGTTGTATTTAAGCTTCGTCTCCGTGAGGTTCCGAGTTCAAATTTCACGAACATGTTTTCTTGTGTACTTCTTTGGAATTTTGTTTAAGGTTTATACGATGTTAGATGCATAAATAAATAAATGAGCATACTGGTAAATAATTTTTTTTTTAAACAATGATATTTCACCATAAACGCTCTACAAGGAAATAGAGCAAAAAGCCCAAGGATTGTCCTCTTCCTTTTTTTTTCTTTTCTTTTTTTTCAAATCTTATTATCTTTTTCTTTTATTTTCATGCTCACGTTTTTTTAATAGCAAAATTTTCACCAAATTTCACAAATTGTCAAGATTTAAATTTTGGTCTCTACAAAGAGGTTTTTCCGGATGGTAAGACTTTTTTGTTCTTATTTCTCGTTTGTGTTTTGATGTTTTCATGTAAGGTCCTCTTTTCGGTAAAAAAAATAAAAGAATACTTTTAAAGCAGTCTTAGATATTGCGTTAACTATATTAATATGTGTCAAAATGTATATAAACATATATATATTTTTAAGTTTTATATGTTTAAACGTCACTCGGGTGCTTATGTTATCCTTTTTTTATTCACAATTACTTTTAAAACAGTCTTAGATATTGTGATAAATGCATTGTTACATGTAAAACTTTATAAAACGTGTTTTTTTTAACGTTTCATATGTTTAAACATAAATTGACTGCTCATATCTTTTTCAGTTTTTACTCTCTTCTAGTTTTGCTATCAATGTTATGCTATAATATACATTTTTTTTAATAACAAACCTTTTGGAAATTTATTAATTAGTTTTTTCTTTACACATCACGCGGGTTGTTTAAAAACTAGTACTACTTAAATCTGGTAATAACGATCACACAATTCATAAAGAACATTTCAAACTTACATGAATTAAGCGTTTTAGTTATCATCTTAGATTCGTTAATTTATGGTAAACAAACTTACAAATAGCTCTGAAGGTCTCCCACATCGGCTAATGTTGTGTTATTAGTTCGGTAGATAAGAATGATTTGTAAAGAATGAGTTCACCAAAGGGTTGTGGATATGGGGCTTTGGGTTTGCGTGTTTTCCAAACCCTAAACCACTCCGAACAACGGAGGTTTCACTTTACCATCTAATTGATATAGGTTTCGTTTGCCGGGTTTTCTTGACCATTTAGTTAAAATAATAAAAGAAGAAAATCTGAGACTAAGCGGACCCATTGCGTGTAGAACCATCGATTGGCTTGAAGGTGGTGCACCTTTGATATGTCGGTTTGGATGCATACATATCTCGGTCTATCCTCGTCACTCAACCACAACCATTTTTTATCCTCCCTAACACTCCGTTTAGTGTCAACTTTTATGAAAGCATCAGCAACATTATCTTCAGTATCAAATTTGATCACTTTATCCTCCCTAACACTCTCTTTAGTGCCAACTTTTGTGAAAGCATCAACAACATTATCTTCAGTATCAAATTTGATCACTTTGATATCCTTATACTCGACAATCTCCATTAGGAAGTTTCGTCTCATCGTGAAAGAAGACTTGATTCTTTGATAAATAAATCGCTCCCTGATTATCATATTTTACTGCCATTGTTCCCAACTTCAATCCTAGTTAGTATTATAAGAGCATTCATAGCTCATTCCCTGTTCATGTTATTTTGGACGAATTTCTGTATATATCACTGTTGACTTATATATTAGGATTATTTAGTTTCAATAATTTTTTATTAATATAATAATAAACTTATTATATTTTTTGTATCGGATAAGAGAGTTGTAGTTTTATACAGAGACACTAAAAAATAACGAATATAAAGATGAGATTATATGATTTTTAGTATTGTTATTGTTATATAAATAACAAGGGTTAGGATCAGGAGAAAACTTAATAAAAGTGAAAAAACCAAAAAACCTAATTAAGTGGGGGTATTTTAGACATTTTGCGCAACAAAACTCAATGAAATATTTCAGGGATGCCCAGCCTCCGTATTTCCGATTCAGATTCCGGCGACTCAACAAATTTTTCCGGTGGCCTTGAACGAACTTCAAAACACCATATCTTGAGATATACCCAACAAAAATGGAATCTGAAACTTGCGTTGGATTCGTCTCAACGACCTCTATCAAACTAGCACCATTGTTGTAACGTTTCGTTGAGGTTAAAAAAAATTCCGGCGACTAGCTTAACGAAGAAGATGATCGGAAATTCACAAACTGAACAAAACTCGATGATTTTTTGCTCGTTGGATGCGTATTTGGATGCTGAAACTAACCAGACTAGTGAGAACCTCCAAATATCAACACAAATCTCTGATTTTTTATGGTCAAAACGTATGAACTTTGACCCGTAAAAGTCAAACGACGTGAATTAGCTCGATTAAGCCATTGATTTCGATCAAAAATGGTGTGGAATCACAGCCAAAAGCTCTGATGGTTCCCCAAATCTGTTTCAGATCATGCTTTGACATTTAAGCAACATTGTCGTAATGTTGCATTATGCAACAATGTCGTAATGTTGCAACATGCAACATTTATCGTAATGTTGCGCAACAATGTGAGAAAAAATTAACTGACATTTAAGCAACATTGTGGTAATGTTGCATCATGCAACAATGTCGTAATGTTGCATCATGCAACATTGACGTAATAATACCTGACTAAACTTAAGCTTGTGTTCTTCACCGGCGAGCTAGAGAATGCTGCTGACCAAGGCTGACGGGGGGTGTGTAGAGTTGTTTGCTTGATTTGTGATTTTTTTTCAATTTTCCATTTATGCCCCTCTGTGTTTTTTTTTAATATTAGATATATTTTCAATTTCAGTCCCTTAGCCTTAAGTTTTTTAGTTTTTACATAATGTTTGGTTTTGTGTGGAACCTAACCCTAAATAACAATTACGCATATTACGAATGAGCTCACGGGTTTCTTGGATATCTCATATATGTTTTTTAACATGTTTCAAGGTACAATATATGTTTGTTTGTAATGATAAATCGGTTGTCTTAAATACTTGATATTGTATGATTTTTGTCTTTTTAAATTCAAATTTATTATAATTAATAAGGTTGAAAGAAAATATGGGAAACCCGTGTGAAACTTTTGTTACTTTTTTCACAGGAATCATTATATATCCTACTTTTTAACGGTGAATATATATTTTTTAAAATTTAGTTCTAATATTCACTTATTTTGTATTACACGAAGACATGAGAACCTGTACTATTAAACCAAAAGTTCTTTAATAAATTTTAAATTTGTAACTAAATATATTTAGTAAATTTTAAATTTCTGATTAAATAGTTATTGTAATGGTCAACAGATCCTTAATTTTTACTTAGCTACTATAAGATAACTATTTAATATATTGTAACTTTCAGATTATTGGGTGAAAGGGAGAACCATCAGGCATTGGGGGATCCCGGGTGACCGGGGATTTGCTGTTCAATTTTTTTTAATATGTTGTAACAATTAAAATGACAATGGTGTCGATCCTGCTGCTTTACGACCAACCGATCTAAAACATGACATGGGTCGGTAAAAGGTAAACTAATGAACCTATACTGCAACATCGAAAATAAAATATCAGATCGATCAAACATAATTAGAGTGATTATTGAATCTATTACGTGATAAACAAAATCTATATTGCCATATCTCCAAAATTGATAAAGAATATATCATTCATATTTTTCAGATCTCTCATTATTTTTTTTTATTTACCTATCTTATAAACATAAATTTAACTCGTTAGCTATATAAGCTTATATTCTCTAGTAGCTTTCAATGTTGACACGTGGCCCTTTTGTAAGTACAACTTTTAAAACAAAACTCTTTCTCCATCATGTGGGACATGGCTTAGTTATATAATATTATTGAGCTTAAATTCCCATACCTTATTGTAGGGTGTGCATGGGTTGGTTTGGGTCGGTTTTAGCCCTTAACCGTAACCATAACCGACTTTCGGTTAATCAAATTTTCTTAACCGATCGGTTTCAGTTAAATCGGTTTCGGTTAATCGGTTTCATATATTGATATGGGTCGGTTTCGGGTCGGTTAACCATAGATAGAGTTTGGATTGAAAAAAGCTTAACCACCAGTTATGATTACTTATTTAACTTATGAAATCTAAACGTATTAAAAAGATTGAACTTTCATCTAAGTAAATTTTAAGCAAGCAAGTCAAGAAAAAACAATAAAATATAGTTAGTGACTTCAAGTGATAAAATGTGGATTAAAGTGGGGGATCCATGTTCTCTTAATTTCTACATATCGGAAGCTTTAAAATTTCAACCCACAAGCAATGTGGGATTGAATATATTTTAACTTCATGAAGCCTTTCGTAAATTAATTACACTTCTTTTCGTTGTTATTTCTCAATTCATTTTGTATCAGCATGTGATTTAATTTGATTAATAAGTATATACTGTACAAATGCTTTATGAAGTGATTTTAAAGTTCACGGAAGTATTCTAAATTGATGATCCTAAAAGTGAAGAGATGCTACAAAGGGCAAATTACTCTATGCAAAGGGTTGTTTCGGTTCGGTTTGGTTAAAGTTCGGTTATGAGACACTCTTAACCATAACCATAACCGTTTTATCGGTTAATCAAATAACCTTAACCATAACCATTGGTTAATCTCGGTTAATTCGGTTCGGTTATCGGTTAAAATTCGGTTAATGATTAAGTTTGCTCACCCCTACCTTATTGTTTAAAACTCATTGGTTTCCTTAGTTTTGTTTTTTATTTCTCATTGTTGGAAATGGAATGAGTCGTCGAGCCCTCGTGTATGTATATAGAAGATCGACTCATCAAAACCAGGTCACATGATAACAATTTTACCGTCGCTCCTTGGATCACCCCTCCATGACAACCATTTTTGGTTCAAAATCCTTAGGTGAAAATGAGACTAGATCAGAACTGAAAACCAAACTGATTTAAAACCGATCACGTTAGTGGGCCCCAATCATGAACCATAACCATTATCATGTTTGGTTTTGTTGGTCTGGACTTACTTTAAATCAGTGTTGCAGAAATCGCTATTAATCGACGATTAATCGCTTGACGTCCCCAATCGTATACGATTAATGGTTTGAAGGTCAGTTGGTCAACGACGGTCAACATAGGCCCTTGGCAATCTTGACTGTTAGCAAAAAAAATTTTGATTAAAAACAAAAAAAAAACCTCAAAAATCTTCACTGGCCAAGGAAAACGGAAATGATTCACAAGCTGAAATCCATCCATATCATATTGAACAAAACTTGTGAATAATCGCTTAAATATCCAGAATATAGAAGATACAGGTAGATGGTAATTCCAAATGGAATATAAATCCCTTTGAATAGTGGAAATCTTCCATCAACAAGCATGGACCTTAAAGATGTGAACTATGCATATGGAAAAGATGTTTATATAGTTGCAAACAATGAATACCGTGTGTTCTTAATAATATTTAGCTGGATTTAGTTTCTTTTTTCAGTCACATAAATTATGAATGTAAACATTCCAATAATTCATAGATATTTTATTTATATATAACTTTTTCTGCCAAACGGGAATGATGTCATTTTTTCTTTACACATCACGGTGGTTGTTTAAAAACTAGTACTACTTAAATCTGGTAATAACGATCACACAATTCAGAAAGAACATTTCAAACTTACACGCATTAACCGTTTTAATTATCATCTTAGATTCGTTAATTTATGGTTAACAAACTTACAAACAGCTCCGAAGGTCTCCCACATCGGCTAATGTTGTGTTATTAGTTCGGTAGATAAGAATGACTTGGAAAGATTGAGTTCACCAAGGGGTTGCGGATATGGGGCTTTGGGTTCGTGTGTTTTCCAAACCCTAAACCACTCCGAACAACGGAGGTTTCACCTTACCATCTCATTGATATAGGTTTCGTTTGCCGGGCTTTCTTGACCATTTAGTTAAAAATAATAAAAGAAGAAAATCTGAGACTATGCGGACCCATTGCGTGTAGAACCATTGAGTGGCTTGAAGGTGGTGCGCCTTTGATATGTCGGTTTGGATGCATACATATCTCGGTCTATCCTCGTCACTCAACCGCAACCATTTTTTATCCTCCCTAACACTCCGTTTAGTGTCAACTTTTGTGAAAGCATCAGCAACATTATCTTCAGTATCAAATTTGATCACTTTATCCTCCCTAACACTCTGTTTAGTGCCAACTTTTGTGAAAGCATCAACAACATTATCTTCAGTATCAAATTTGATCACTTTGAGCTCCTTATACTCGAAAATCTCCCTTAGGAAGTTTCGTCTCATCGTGAAAGAAGACTTGATTCTTTAATAAATGAATCGCTCCCTGATTATCATATCTTACTGCCATTGTTCCCAACTTCAATCCTAGTTAGTTTTATAAGAGCATTCATAGCCCATTCCCTGTCCCTGTTATTTTGGACGAAATTCCGTATATATCGCTGTTCACTTATATATTAGGATTATTTAGTTTCAATAATTTTCTATTAATATAATAATAAACTTAGTCAACAAACCTTTCTCAACCATTACCATGTTTGCTTTTGTTGGTCCGGACTTGCTTTCAATACACCCAATCATAAATTGAAAGAAAGTTGTCATCAATATATGGCAGCATAACCCAACCATAATTTGACATTAAACAACCAAAAGACCCATTTGTCCTAGATTATACAAGGCTAACATAGTCAACAAACCTTTCTCAACTTCAAAAGATTTTCACTATACACATTCTTTTTTCATGGGATCCGAACGGGTCTCTTCCAACAAACGAGTTGACTTATTTTAGGACAATTGTAACTAACTACACAAACGAATCGAAGTACCCGTACATATGTCGTTTGTTGAACTGTAGCAGGCTGGCGTAAGTCCGGTCCCACACTCCAACGTAAAGCGTTTCATCACCAGGACTGAGAGATACACCAGATATTTCCCCAAAGAAATCAATTTCTTGCCTTTTTTCATAGTTTAAGTTGGTGTTATAGACATGAACAAAATCTGCAGGTTCTGCAACCACCAAAAACTGCCCGTCTGATGAAAAACGAACTGATCGAACCGCACCCATGTTGCCTTTAAGAACCGAAACCGGGTCTGAAAGATTTCTTAAATCCCATACCCTGCAAGTCTTGTCTTGGTTTCCTGTCGCAAAGATTTTTCCATCTGGATGCCATGCAGATGCGAAGGAGTAGTCCAGGTGGCCTTCCACTGTGGCAACCGTCTGCCAAACGGGAATGATGTCATTTTTCTAACAAGAAATCATGAAAAGTAGAATATTATAGATCTTTTATATACACAAATTCTTGCCTTTCCACTTGTGGAATCTACTAGCAATCCATCAAGATTGTCACCGACTACAGTTATGAGTTTGCGATCAGGGCTCAAGGATGTATGCTGCAACAAGAAAAGGTATAAAAATAGGATGTCAATTCAGGTTATGTTTTATCTTTAACATGTCAAACGGTCTAGCTAAAAAAATTACAAAAAAGGAAACGGATTGAGCAAGTCAAAAGGGTTGAACGTCACCCATGATGCATCCATATGCATAAAAACCTTTCTATCTCGCTTTATTAGCAAAAAAAAAATGTTCAGATTATTATTGAAGTAATAGTATTTTGTAATAGCATTGAACACATCGTTTTCATAGTCTTCTAAAAGGGGAAGTGTTTCAGACTTCAGTAAGTGTTTGCAGGTCGCTCAACCCGACCCATGGCTTGTGCTAAAAGCATCCATGTTTTTGCCAGAACCCATATTTACCCGTCACCCGACGGGACTGACCAATCCATCTTAAGAAACTCACATTCACTGGCCAAGGAAAACGGAAATGATTCACAAGCTGAAATCCATCCATATCATATTCCCTCACACCACAATCGTTGTTCGATGCCATAAAATGCATTCCACCACTACAAAGCGACGGAAAGTTTAAAAAAAATAAAAAATCAACAGAGTGACAAAAATATTTTTTTTTTTAGTAAATATGCGCATCATAATTCATAAATTACCTCAAGGTATCATATATCTCAATAGCATTTGTTATGGCATTGTCTTCGTAAGTTGTTCTTGTACAAAAGCTAACTCCCTGCTTATCCAATCTCTGTATAATATAACAAAGCACGCAGAATACATTTTAGAGACGGGACTAGATTCAACAGAACTTGTGAATGATTTCTTAAATATCCAGAATATAGAAGATACAGGTAGATGGTAAATTCAAATGGAATATAAATCCCTTTGAACAGTGGAAATCTTCCATCAACAAGCATGGACCTTAAAGATGTGAACTATGCATAGATGTTTGCATAGTTGCAAACGTTGACTACCGTGTGTTCTGAATAATATTTAGCTGGATTTAGTTTCTTTTTTCAGTCACATAAATTATGAATGTAAATATTCCAATAATTCATAGATATTTTATTTATATATAACCTTTTCTGTCTAAAGAGTTTTTAGGGCAGTTCAAGATACATAATCCTTACAGACTCGAAGCTTATGATATTAACTTAAGACCTAATTTTCCCAAAAATAACTTTCACTAGATAAATGCTTCAAGATTTCTTGCAAAACTTTGTTCAGATACAAAAGAACGGCTGCAAGAACCATATTACTAGACACTTCCCAAAAGAATACCGACAAGAATTAATTTCAATTTTTGTAACAACTAATCATGTATTCTTGTATAAGTTCTGCATTTTGCCTATAAAAAGGTGGTTTTTCTTAAGCCGGGGGATTCTCTGGAGACTGGAGCAGCCTCTATATCCCATTGGGATAGAGGTAAGGTTTGCCCTCATTTCACCCTTCCAGACCCTACTGTTTTGAGTGGGACTTTATTAGGTATGTTTGTTGGTTTTGTGTAACAATAATATACTATACAAGGAAGGAAACATAACTAAAGATTAAATAGTTTTTTGTTTTGCATTTTTTGTACCGATTAATATAGTTTTGGAAACAAAAAAACCACAAGTCACAATGGTATTCCATATCAGTTTGCAAGCATTCACAATAGAATCTCCATCTCTATTATTTAACCAAATATCCTACTTTTTTAAAGTTTTTGTTAAACTTTGTATAATCTACCACATCCTATTTTCCATCTCCGTCTCTATCTTACTCACAAACAATTATTTTATTATATTTTCTTTTTCTTAAACAATCACAAAATCTTTTGGAGTTTACAAATATGTTTCTCCATATTTAGAGAATCTTAATTTATCAAACTCGATATTATAGGGATGGAGATGAAGATGGAGATTTCAATGGAGAAGAAAATAAAAAGAAAACTCTAAATTTTAGAGATGGAGTTAAAAAAATGAAGAATCCATTGTGGATGCTCTTAGTCATCCAAAATCACGATCAAGAAACTCTTAATCCAGATACAACTTTGTGGACTAAAGTTTCTACAAAATATTCCAGCTATATACACTTCGAGGAAGAAAATATTGAACTTTTGACTGAATACCTATGTCTTGTATAGTTGTATGATCAAATTACCTTACAAGCAAGCTCTCCTTGAAAGCCTCCTGCAACCAGAAAGTCATCATTGACTGCTAGTGTACTAATCTGAGTTTGCGTGAAGCCTTCCAATAAACTTCCAGCATGTTTCTGTGAGCCCCAAAATAATCATCAGCACAGCAGAATCCCAACAAGATTTAACATATATAAGAGGAGCGTTACGATAAATAATAAAGTACCTCAGTAGGTGCTACGTGCCCAGAAAAATTAAGAATTTCTGTTAAGTTCTGTGATAATGATGACCAATGCATGATCGAGTAGTTAGACATAAGATATACGTCATGCTTTGAGGTAGCCCATACCAGGTTTCTTAACTGTATGCAATACACAATGTTTGAAAATATCAAACGCATTTAGATCAATTATATCAGGTAAATCAGCCTTCTGTCCCATTCTACGTTCAGGGCTTTTGATTAATATCAATCTAATAGGAAACAAATTCTCGGAAAAACACAACGTTATAAACCTGAAAATGAAGGATTGTAGGCTTCACTGATTGTGTGTTGTGAAAGAACTCATAGTAGTTACCTCCCTTCGACTTTTGTTTGCATTTCTACACACATAATAAAGTTGCCAAAATATCAAAAGTGGAAAAACAATCCTTTTTACAAATACAAGCAGTAGGATTATGCATTTATAGTTTTATACCTTATCAACAGCATCACCCGACAAGGGGATATTCTCATAGTTTCTATACTGTTCGAGCCTTGTACGTCTATAACTTTCCCTTGTTATATTCAATCTTTCCCACGGAATACCTTGAATATCTTTCCCGGTCCTTGCTTGAGCAGAGGACGTATCCGTCACCTTTGAAAGCTATCAAACATTAAAACTCTAAATATATATAACATATCACACTACATTTGATGCTAGATTATGGAATAAACTTAACCCTACTGACCATATCATCATCATCATCATCATCGAGATTTTGATCTACACCGCCATTTTCTTCTTCCTCCACATCGTCAGCAAAATCCGACATTTCCCCTTCTTCCACCATGTAATCCATTTGATCAACTTCGTTGGGTGGCATCAAACCAATCACGATTTACAACACTTTGTCTTCCTCAAATATTCTATGCAAGTGGGGGAGAAAGCCAAAAAAAGGAGATGCAAATATGCAATTAACTTCCTTGTGAGAAACCCTCCAAAAAGAACATTAAATTAAGCTTCTTTAGGAACATGGATATTGAAAAATCCAACTCTAGAACAAGGTTTCCAAGTTCAATTTGCTAATTTGCAAGAAAAACACAAGTTTACAATAAAAAAAGGGGGCATCTTACATTGGGGCATAAAAACAAACACTTGGTGTGCATGTAAACTAAATGGTTACAATCTCTCCCAAAAGGGGAATTAAGATGACGAGTAACCGTATCATAGTGCAAAGTACGTCCCCAATTAAAGTATGCGCAAGAACCCTACGGATTGAACAAGAAAAATACTCTAATAACCGAATAGGAACATGAACCAGAAAACCCTGCTCGTAAATTGCTGAAAATTAGGATCTAAAACAGACCCATAAAGGGGCGACGATTGAAATTGAAGGAGAAAGGGGCACCTGATGTTAAGAAAGAAAGAAGATCTTTTGTTTCTTGATTTCTGCAACAGACTAGAGGGATCAATCAGCTGAATCTGTCTCCCAGCTGTATGTGAAAGATATGGGGAAATGGAAAAGAAAGCCCCACAGGTGATGTCTATCTCCTCATTTAACCGGCCTCCTCCATCTTCTCTAAAAATAGAAAATAAAAAACTATTGATTTTATCTACATATTCAAGATTTTTTAGGATTTTAAAATTTTTTTTAAAAAAAATAAAAATTAAAAAGAATTCGTAAAATCGGTTGGATTGGTTGAGTTGAGCGTGCTCGATTTGTAAACGAACTCAATTAAGAGTTCAACTTAAGAAGGGAATGGAAAGGAAAAAGAGAGAAACTAAAGATAAATCTTATTGAGTGCTTATATAGACACCCACCCATTTGCTAAATTCACCCATTTTCTACGGTCGTTTCGCTCCAAACGGTCGTTTCAAGGTCGTTTCATCTAAAACGGCCGCCACATGTCACGACGACGAAACCTTAAAATTCAGGGGGCCCCCCTTTTATCGGCCGTTTCATCCGAAACGATCGCCGAACGATCGTTTCATCCGAAACGACCGTTGATTTATGGTGGATTTAGTAAAATGGCTTGGTCGATATAGCCAAGCCCATCTTATTTAAGAGATGGAGGAGGTTAACGAGACACCCAATTTTTTTTATAGTTTTTCCAATATAGAACTAATCTATCTGATAGAAGTAGTGTAAATTACCGTTAAAAAAAAATACTTACTATTTAGAGATAGAAAATGAAGCTCAAATCAAGTCTTACTTGGAGCTCTATTAATTTAAATTAGCCGAGATTAGAAGCTTAGAGTTAGACAAGTTAGTTTGACTCAGAACCCCTGGACCCCTAACAATTATATAATTTGTTTTTCCTTAAATTATTATTATAGTAGGATAGCAGGATGGATAAAGTTAAAGTGTCTTTATATGTAAATAAGATTTATAATATGTGTCATTTTGGGGATAACGCGAACACACAAAACAGTTGAATTGTTATAAGATTTTGTATAGATGATTAATAAAGGATGTAAATTATAAAATGATATTAAAATAGAAAAAATTGCTATAGTAAATTGTGAAATTACTATAGCAAATAGTAAAAAGATGTTGTAAAATGTATATGGTAGAATAATGCTTTAATGCATAAAATTTAGAATTCAGTCAACATTACTTGAGTTTTAACATGTATGTTATGATAGTTGATGATGATTTCATGGTTGTGAACTCAAAAGGCAAAACTATCCATACACAAAGGCATCTATTGATCTACCCTTAAATAAATACCTCACTCAAGGGAACCTCGCTCTCTCGAGAGCGGTGCCCCTGAACCCCGCCAAAATTGATCTACCCTTAAAAAAACATTTTTAGGCCCTGTTTGAACGAGTCTTGGGCTAGTACGAGTCAAAGCAAAAAAAAGAGGGCCTCGAGTCAGAGGTGTTTGGACATAGGCTTCGGTCAGAGGTGTGGATCGAGTCAAAGCTTATATTAGACGACATCAAACAAGCGGAGCACTTACCGAGTTAGTAGTCAGCTTTTACCGGACCCAGTAGTCAAAGTAGGGGTTGAAGCGAGTGAAATGATGACACGGCTTACCCGCCACCGGAAAACAAAACAAAAAAAAAAAAAAAAAAAGAGGCTGGCTAGCTGGAAGTTCAGAAGTTCAGATCAAAATTTAAAGATACCTTTTATGTTATTTATGAGAAATTGCCTCTTTATAAACGAAAGACATCTCTTTTGGTCATTCTTTAATTTCAATCATCGCCCCTTTCTGGATCTGTTTTGGATCGTGATTCTCAGGTATTTCTGAGCTGGTTCTCTGTTTCATATTTCTGTTTGGTTATTAGAGTATTTTTCTTTTTCAGTCTCTAGGGTTCTGATGATAGTTTACATGCACACCAACTGTTTATTTTTATGCCCCAACGTAAGATGCCCCCTTTTTGTTTCATTATCTGCTTCCATGCTGTAGATTGTTTATTCTAAACTTGTGTTTTTCTTGCAAATTACAAAATTGAACTTAGAAACTTTCTTCTGTAGTTGGATTTTTCAATTTCTATGTTTCTAAAGTAGCTTAATTTATTGTTCTTTTTGGGGATTTCTTACAAGGAAGTTAATTGCATCTCTTTTTATTGGCTATCTGGAACTTGCAAATTACAAAATTGAACTTGGAAACTTTGTTTTGGAGTTGGATCTTTCAATTTCTATGTTTCTAAAGTAGCCTAATTTATTGTTCTTTTTGGGGATTTCTCACAAGGAAGTTAATTGCATCTCTTTTTATTGGCTATCTGGCACTTGCAAATTACAAAATTGAACTTGGAAACTCTGTTTTGGAGTTGAAATTTTCGATTTCTATGTTTCTAAAGTAGCTTAATTTATTGTTCTTTTTGGGGATTTCTCACAAGGAAGTTAATTACATCTCTTTTTATTAGCTGTCTGGCACTTGCATAGATTGTTTAAGGAAAACGAAGCGTCTTAAATCGTGATTGATTTGATGCCACACAACTAAGTTGATCAAATGGATGACACGGTGGAAAAAGGGGACATGTCGAATTTCGCTGATGATGTGGATGAACAAGAAAATGGCGGTGCAGATGAAAATCTTGATGATTTTGATATGGTCAGTCTAATTTCATTCCTTTTCTGGGTACTTGTCAATTTAAGTTTATTTCATAATCTAGCATTAAATTTAGTAAATTTAAAGTTTTAATGTTTAATAGCTTTCAAAGGTGATGGATACATCCTCTGCTCAAGCAAGAGCTGGGAAAGATATCCAAGGTATTCCATGGGATAGATTGAATATAACAAAGGAAAGTTATAGACGTACGAGGCTCGAACAGTATAGAAACTATGAGAATATTCCCTTTTCAGGTGATGCTGTTGATAAGGTATAAATGTATAAATCTAGTATCTTGCTAGTGGCGGTTTCTTAATAAATTTCTGCTGTTAAAAAAAAGTATAATCCTACTGCTTGTATTTATTAAAATCATTATTTTTCCCACTTTTGATATTATGGCTACTTTACTATGTGTGTAGAAATGGGAACAAAAGTCAAAGGGCGGTAACTACTACGAGTTCTTTTATAATACACGAGTAGTGAAGCCTACAATCCTTCATTTTCAGGTTCATAAATCATAACGTTATGTTTATTCGAGACTTTGTTTTCTATTAGATTGATGTGTTTGATATATTTTAAACATTGTGGATTGCTTACAGTTAAGGAACCTGGTATGGGCTACCTCAAAGCATGATGTATATTTCATGTCTCATTACTCGATCATGCATTGGTCATCATTATCACAAAAGCCAACAGAAATTCTTAACTTTTCTGGGCTCATAGCACCTACTGAGGTACTTTATTTTAATTGCAGTGCTCCTTGTATTTATTAAAAATCTCATTGAGATTCTGATGTGCTGCTGTTTATGTTGGGGCTCTCAGAAGCATGCCGGAAGTTTGTTGGAAGGCATCAGACAAACTCAGATTAGTACAATAGCGGTCAATGACTCTTTTCTGGTTGCAGGAGGCTTTCGAGGAGAGCTTGCGTGTAAGGTAGTTTGATCATACACAACTTGGGTGTTCAGTTAAAAAGTTTCACCTTTTCTTTCTTTAACTCAGATTAGAAACCCGTTAATTGGTAAAACATTGCGAAACAACAAAGATTTTTAGAAATTGTGTTTCCTATGTAGCTAAACAAAGATTTCAAGAAATTGTGAAGCATCTATCTAGTGAAAGTTTATTACTGGAAATATTAGGTTTTAACTCTTAAGTTAACATCTCAATGTTTGAGTCTGTAAGGATTATGTATCTTGAACTGCCCTAAAAAAACTTTAGGCAGAAAAGGTTAGATAAATAAAGGATCTATGAATGAATGGATTATTTACATTCATAATTTTCTAAACAAGAAACTAAATCCAGCTTAATGTTAACAAGAAAGTACTGTATTCAATGTCTGCAACTATACAAGCATCTTTTTGGTGATGGGAGATTTCAACTATTCAAAGGGATTTATTTTCCATTTGGAATTACTAATTTACTACCAACCTGTATCTTGTATATTCTGGATATTTAAGTGATCATTAATTCATTATAGGTGTTGTTGATTCTAGTTCCGTCTCTAATATGTATTCTGTGTGCTTTGTTAAATTATACAGAGATTGGATAAACAGGGAGTTAGCTTTTGTACAATATCAACTTATGAAGACAATGGCATAACAAATTCTATTGAGATATATGATACCTTGAGGTAATTATGAATTATCATGTGCATATTTACTAAAAAAATATATTCTTGTCAGTGTGTTGACTTATTTTTTTTATTTCTGTCGCTTTGTAGTGGTGGAATGCATTTTATGGCATCGAACAACGATTGGGTGTGAGGGAATATGATATGGATGGATTTCAGATTGTGAATCATTTCCGTTTCCCTTGGCCAGTGAATGTGAGTTTCTTAAAATGTACGGGTCAGGGCGGTTGAGTGACGGGTGAATATGGGTTCGGGCCAAAACATGGATGTTTTTAGCACATGCCAAAAGGGATTGGTCGGGTCGGGTTGGCCGACCCGCATACACTGAGAGCCTAAAAAACTTACCTGTTTAAAAGATCATATAAAACGACGGGTTCAATGTTATTTTTAAAGACTAGTTGATGCAGGTCGGATATTTGATAGCTAAACTAAATTCCAATAGTTATGTTAATTCATAAAGGTTCTAATAATTAAAATCTAAAAAACCAATACTTATAAGGGTACAACCCAATCCTAAACAGATAACTATTCAACTTACAAAAAATAAAAGATAATGATCCAAATAAAAGAAGAATAATAATAAAAGATATCTCCAAACTCTGAAAACTCCTCTAAATTATCACCACCTTTCATGGGCCCCCAACGGGTCATCGTCGGGTGCGGGTTCGGTAGTTAAATCCAGATGCTCCTGCATTACTATCATTTCAGTAATAATCTGAACATTCTTTACTAATAAATTGACATAGTAACCAAAGGGCATTTAGCCCGATGGTACCTAGTGTTTATCCTCACCCAAGTGGTGCAGTTCAAATCCGACAAAATGGGTAATAGGTGGAATTTAGTAGTGTGCTTGCCATTAAAAACGGTGATATAGTAAGTTTTATGCATACGAATACAAATATGGGTGACTTTCAAGTTTCAACCCTTTTGACACGTTAAAGATAAAGCATAACCTGGATTGACGTCCAGTTTTTATACTTTTTCTTGTTGCAGCATACATCCTTGAGCCCTGATCGCAAACTCATAACTGTAGTCGGTGACAATCTTGGTGCATTGCTTGTAGATTCTTCAAGTGGAAAGGCAAGAACTTTATCTATATAAAAGATTCATAATAACCCATAATAACTTGTTTCTCATATAAATTATTTTTTCAAATAATGACATCATATTCCCCTTTTGCAGACGGTTGCCACGGTGGAAGGCCACCTGGACTACTCATTTGCATCCGCATGGCATCCAGATGGAAACACCTTTGCAACAGGCAATCAAGACAAGACTTGCAGGGTATGGGATTTAAGAAATCTTTCAGACCCAGTATCAGTTCTTAAAGGCAACATGGGTGCGGTTCGATCTGTTCGTTTCTCATCAGACGGGCAGTTTTTGGTGGTTGCAGAACCTGCAGATTTCGTTCATGTCTATAACACCAACTTAAACTATGAAAAAAGGCAAGAAATTGATTTCTTTGGGGAAATATCTGGTGTATCTCTTAGCCCTGATGATGAAGCCCTTTACGTTGGAGTTTGGGACCGGACTTATGCCAGCCTGCTACAGTTCAACAAACGACATAGGTATGTGTTCCTCGATTCCTTTGCATAGTTATAGTTGTCCTAAAAAATGGTAAGTTGTCTGTTGGTAAACTTACCAGCTTACATTGACCCGTTTTAACATGTATTTCAGTGAGTTTGTTAACTCTAGTGGCGAGGAAAAGGAAAAGGAAATAGTACTTTAAGAGGCATCGGTTGACCGTCCGGTAAAGGCGGAGATTAACATAGCTTAAACCGTCAACCGCGAAGAATTCTAATGGTTTTTAGATTTCATGAGCAGATGTAAGATATGAAGTTTAAAAGTAAAACTTGTGTTGTATTAATAAAACATGTGTTCTAAGATTGGAATGTGTAAATCCAACTTTCTGGGTTATTGGGTGTGACAACAACTCCAATTTAAAATGAATGTTAAAATCCTTTAATTGATGGAATTAAAGAGATTTTTTTTTTTTCAATTTAATCCATTTCTTAAATAAAAACACATTAAAGATATAATTCAGATTTCAGATTTCATTAAACTTTACAAACAAAACACATTAAGAAAATGAAGCTTTATTTCTAAATGTTGATGCATAAATTCAAAATTTCGTTGACAAAAAGAATATTAGATTCATATGACATCCTAAAATAATTATGTACAAACAAAACAATTTGAGAAACATCAGCATTAAACACACACACAACAAAACAAGATTCATCACAAAGCCAAACCAGTTCTTCCTATCTTTCTTCCTCCCACACTTATAACAATCTCATCTCTCAATTTGTTATATTTTGTATGGAACTTTAGCTACATTTAGGTCATAAACCTTTACGGTTCGTGCTTCTCGATCTTGGTCATCTCGGTGTCGGCCATCTGAAGCGCAAGTTGCTCTAAAGTATTAGAAGGAAACGAAAGTGTTTCGGGTGGTTGAAGATGATCCCAGTTTTGGTCGGCATTTGTAGTCAACGTTCCATCGCATCCTATGTGAGTGACATGCTTCACATCCGTCGGAAATCCTATTTCAAGTTCCTTCTCGCTCTCAACGTCTTCGATATCTTTGTAAGCTGACCAAAACAGGAAGAAAAAAAAAGGAAGTAAGTTTATAGAACAGTAATTAAGTTTATCAAATGTTCTACTAAAATCACTCAAATTTTGTTTTACAGAGGAGATAACACCTCATATCGCACGAACCATTTGCATTTGATTAGACAACAATGGGATATGTATTGGTAATCAGTCTCTTTATAAAACGTCTCATATCGAGTCTTATCGTGTTTGCGGGTATTAGGTATACACGTTTATACGTGTTGAGATTGATGTCACCCAAAATCCGTCTTAAAGAGCTCTAACATAATTATTATACTTTTTATGCAAATTGAAGTTTACTAATTCAAACTATAACCTGTTGACTTGTAATAATTTGTACTATTAGATTGACCGATAACACTTAACTTTCAGTTTCGTTATAAGGACAATTTCAATAGCATAATCATCATATATTTACATTCGATTTAGAATCACAATCTGAAAATGGAAATCAAGTGTAAATGTGTGATGGTTACGTTATTAGGATTATAGTTGACAACAAAAACAAAAATTTAAAAGTGTTATTGATCAAACCACCAATATAAACTATTATCAACCAATAAGTTCTCGTTTAGATTACTAAAATCCAATTTTATAATTAATGATTAATGGTTAATGCCATTCAAACACCTATCTCGATATCCGTCCCAAATGTTTCGGGTTTGAAATAAAAAAGAAAGATTCTTGAAATCAAATCATGAAACTTTTTCACTTACCAAATATTTGAACAACACTTTTGAATGTGCTTCTGATCAGCCTATCCATCACCTTGGAGATATCAGATCTACTTGGCCAAGATCTCTTACTTTTCACCATTGATGCCGAGCTTTCTCCCTCCATTGTTGCAGGTTTTGATCCCCCCTTCATCTTCCAACAATTCATATAAAAAGGAAGCAGAAGAAACCTTGAAACCGTCTCTTTCATGGCTTCCCAAATGAAATCACAATCTAAACTCAATTGCAGCTAGCTAATGGTTGCAGGCTACAAAGATCATAATCCATGGAGAAGAAGGTAGTTGGAAGCAAACATGACACTTTTGTAATTGGTGTTCTTCACTTTGGAAGCAAGATTCCATGATTTGTCAAGATTATGACTTTTTCCAGAGCAGGAGTTGTGAGATCCAGAGTCAGTGAATCTGTGGTGAGTTGTGCATTATGGAGTGGGAGTTGTATGTTGATCTGGATTTGGGTGTTTTTGGTCTGGAAAAGGGAATTAGTTGGCACTTGTAAGTAGGTTAAAATGTACAATTCAACTAACTGTTAGGGATTGATTGGCTAATTGAGGAAGGGTTTTGTGAGCAAACAAACAACAATTATTTGTCATTATACTTTAAGTGTATTGATGGTTATGTAGTTAGGTTCATGTCACATCTACAACTTTTTTTGTTAGGTTGTTGTCATATTATTCGGTCGGTGACCATTATACGGATGTTATACGGATACTATACGGATCGTGTGAAATTTAAGAAACGGACATATGGCTCGTATGGAAGGATAAAATGATCATATTGGTTGTATGAGGTGGTGCTTGTCAAATTATATGACCCGTATGAAGTATTTGTGTTACATAAAAAAGACTGATGTGACGACTGACAAAGTTGTACGACTCGTACGATCACTTTTCACTAGAGGTGAGCAAAAAAGTCGGTTCGGTTAAAATAGGCATCGACCCGATATAAAAACCGCACCATTCATCCCCATATACACTAACCAATTTCAGCCTGAACCAATTTGAAATCAGTTTCTACTATTGACAAAATGTGAACCCTAATATAGCCGTTAAACTAGTTGGAGGTGTTTTTTGAACTTTTTTTTGTTTTCATTTTTTTTTTTTGTGTTTTTTTTGTTTTTTTACTATTTTGCCTCCCATAAATTGGTATAAATAGGTGGCAGTGCTTTTGGTTGAATCACAACAATAAAAAAAGCTTTCTACTATATTAAATCTTAAAATGCTCGATCTTCTCTCGAAGTTTCAAACCTACAGCTGGTTTTCATCATCTTCCGTCGATACTTGTACGAACAATAATGTTGTGCTTTAAGTTATTCCAATGAAAAGAAACCAAGATATTTTGTGGAGTTTTGATTTATGTGTAGTGCTGTCAGTCTGAACAAAGCTCGTTGTAAGTTGTGTGAGACTTTTTTCTCAAAAAAATGCAA
Source organism: Deinandra increscens subsp. villosa (assembly GCA_039602395.1). NCBI lineage: Eukaryota > Viridiplantae > Streptophyta > Magnoliopsida > Asterales > Asteraceae > Deinandra > Deinandra increscens. The sequence continues at coordinate 89,796,489 of JBCNJP010000023.1, read as the reverse complement.
ACGCAACATTGAGAAACCAACCATATGACCTTTGATTTAACGGTATTTTAGTGTTTGATAAGTTTTTCCCTTTTCAAGTTGTGAGAGTTCAATCCCTGTGATGGGAAAAAGTTGTCATTCAAAAAAGAAAAAGAAAAAAAAAACATTGAGAAACCATGATGAGAAAAAATATCGCCTGATGCTGAAATGTGAACTTGGTCGAGGTCAAAGTTCAAAGACAAATAAAGGAAATGTTTGGGCTTACAACGTTAAATCGGCTCGAAAGCAAATGACGCAATATAGACACATGAATGGAACACCAATAAGTTTGGGCAAACATAAAAGAAATTTGAAAGGGAAAATTCTCAAAATGTCCATATGACCCAAAGTTTACCCCCAAAATGTCAATTTGAAAAGTCAATGCCCTGAAATGTCCATCCATTATGGTCGAAACCGATCATAGACTATGATACTTTGACCATACTTGAAAAGCAAGCGTACATTTATTTTCAACTAAGACACAAAGAAAATATCTATTTTATTTTTTTGCTTTTATTGTCAAATCGACCATATTTCATATACATTCGAATATCTTATATGAGTGTTACAATTTTAATATTATATTTTTAATTAGTTTTAGTTAAATTTTGTTTATCTTCTATAATAACTTTAAAATTTTAATATTTTATGAAATTCTGATTATAACGTTGCTACGTGCTCATTTTTATCTACATGCCGGCATAATTTTTTTTTCAAAACCGAACCCGTTCGAATTTTTATCGAAACTTTGGATACAAATTTGACCGAATTGGTTTTGAAAAAAATTTATATCGGTATGCAGATAAAAATGAGCACGTCGCAACGGTATGTTCGTTCGATCATAGTCTAGGTTCGTCCGACCATAGTCTAGGCCCGGGCGACCATACTTTGATGGACATTTTGAGGAACGAAAATGTCAAATAGACAAATTGAGACAGATAATTGGTCAAATGAGCATTTTGGGAATTTTCCCAATTTAAAATACCAATAAGTTGTGAACAACATTTGTATAATGTTAGGAATATAATATACACACGAATAGAACACGAAAACAATAAATGACACAAAGATTTAATATGGTTCATTCTAAACTAACATATTTTCACGGGTGAGTTGGTGACAACTAGGTCATTCTTGATTGAGTGATAACGGATTACTTAAAGATAAACATGTATAAAATAGAGACTAAAACAGGGTTTCCTTATAAAAATAAACGAGCCGGCAAATGGGTTAGGGCGGGCCACCCCCAACTCGCCACGCCTCTTCTACACCCCAAAGGCGGCCCAAATGGTTCTAAGGCCTAAAAAACCCAACATATAAAAAGGTTTTATTGCTGATGGTCGTAAAGAAATAATTTGAAGGGTTGTTGCATGACTGTTGAAAACTTAAGAGTGTTGTTCAAGCATTAAGCATATGATGCTTGCTTCTGTGTTCTTGGAAGTTGTTTGATCTAAAAAATCTAGTCAATAGTTTAAAGTTTGGCCTTTTCAATATATAAAAAGAAATAGTTTCATATACCTTAAAAACACTAATCCTTATCAGGCCATAGGGGGTCCTTGCAAGTTTCTGGTCTGGACAAAACAAGTCACATGAAACTGAGGGTGTCTTTGTCCCCTGTGTCAGTTACCAAACAAACTACATTCATTATCATATTTCATGCTTTTACACTTGAACCATTGAACCTTTCTTGTAATGTTCATATCAACATTTATAGCCATCTCGCGTTTAATCCGAGTGGTGGATCTATTACACTTAAATACCAGCCATTGTACCACTCAAGCACTCACTTTATCAACTTATAAAACATCAGTAAACAAACAAACGTATCCAGCAAAATCCCACTCAAAACAGTAGGCTGGATGGTGAGATGGGGACAAACCTTTGTTTGACTTATGTATCGTATGCCTTTATCTTGATATATATTTATATATGAAAACTCATGGGTCAATTCTTCTTTCTGGTTTTCCATGGACATTTGCTTCATTTAGAGACCTAGTAAGATGTAATATAGCATAGTGATAGGCAAAGATATTATCATTCCAAATATCACCCTGTAGATAGGGAAAAAAAAACCATATTAGTAAAAAGGTGGTAGCTTCAACATATAACATATTGACTTATTAATGGTTGACTCGGGTCAAACATGTCGAAAGTCGCCCAAAGTTGTTACATTTAATACCTAAAACCTCGAAAAGACCCTCACAAAAACTGACCCGTTACCCAACCCGCCTATTTTGTTAAGGAACAGTGAGATAGTGACTTACGCCGTACTCAGAACGTCGGGATGCAGATTGTACTCGCGAGCAAACACAAAAGGAACAATCCCTTGTGGTAAAGAGGCTTGTACAATAGAAACTTGTAGGATTGTGCCTCTTAGACCTACAGCTATAGAAGCAACCGCCATCACAGCGGGTCCCGCTACAAACCTTGCTACCATCCCATATGCTGCTAATCGGTTCCCACACGCTATAAGCTTCGTTTGTGAAGCCATGAACAAACCTTCAATAAGACAGATATTAGTTTTTGTGTTAGAGTAAGTTTTTCAAGAATGATAGTGCTCTTTTAGATGAATGGCTTGGGCGGGTTGGGTAACGGGTCAAAACGGGTTGAGTTGCAAAGTGTTGATTTTGATTACAAAATAATATTATTTAAACAGTAATAATAGTAATATAAACTTTTTACACTAAAAATAGACTTTGGGCCACTTTCGACCCATTTAAACTGTATAAGATAAAACACAACCCAAATTGACCCGTTTATTCATTTATTCATGATTGCCACCTCTAATATTTCATTCATACCTAGACTAAACATAGCCATCCCTAGGCCTGCATCTGAGAGAATGGTAACTGAATTTTCAAGAATCTGTGGTTTCTTTATTTCCCATCTGCATATATTATAAAAAACAAAAACATAAGTTAAAAAAGTTTTGATCTTGATTCTTGATCTTTAATAACACAAACCCATGTGAATCAAGTTCTAGTTACCTGCAAGAAGTCAAAGCCCAGGTCAAACCAAATACACTTGCATACGAATTCGGGTTTTTCACTAGCTTAAAGCACACCATTTTCAAGATTTTCTTTAACATTTCCAGTGATCGTGGAGACTGAATGATATTCGGTTCTTCAGTACTCGCTACTTTCTCATCCTCCCTGCTGCATACTTCTACTGACTGTTCACATACTCCTGTTCAATTCACAGGTCAAACGGGTCAAAATGAGTTGAAATCTACTCAAAAGTATACTTTGAAATTTAATGCATACAACCTTCTTAAGTTGTATTATTCATAGATTTAGACCAGTATCATCATTTTTTTAGAAAGGTTGATAAAAGAAGTGTTTGCAGGTCAATCTGACCCGACCCTTTCAACCCGTTTTGGTTTGTAATCTTACCTGGAGATATGCAACACCTGCATTTCCAAATGAACAGATGCAACTCCCTTTTATCATCTTCTACTGCACTTGCAATTGCAGGTGCCACCCTATTGAGACTTTGAAGCATATGTGGATTGGAAGGTGGCGTTGAAAGAATCACGCTAACAACATCATCTTCGTTACAAGTATTTCTCTCAACTCTTTCTTGAAATTCCCTACTACTACTCACACTACAATTGCTGCTCTCCTTTTCATATGTTGTCATTATCATATTCTTAGCTTCCCTATATTCAAACAAAAACAAAAGCAATGTGTACCAGATTATACACTGCAAAACAACCGCTTGTACCATGATCGATTCTTTATCATCGCCATACATGGATTTTAGAAGTGGGATTCCCATAACAAGTGTGTTTGGGAGGGTAGAAAGTGAAAACATGGTAATAGCCCAATCCAAGTTTCCTTTTTTTGACAAGTTTGCCCATAAAAACAAGACAATTAGCGTCAAAATCTTTGAAACGCTATCCGCTGCTATGAATTTGAGATTCATTTTGTAAGGATTGATTCTTGAAATGAACTCAAAGGACAATAAAGGGACCGCAAAAATGGCTACAAATCTGTTGATGCCTGCACACTGTTGTGGAGAGAAAATGTTCCATTTTACCGAGGCGTAAGCCAAGAACATGGTGACGTAAAGAGGTACAACTGCGGTAAGAACACCGTACAAGTCACCAAAATTGATCATTTCTGTTGGGTTGTTAAGTATTTGGAGGGAAAATGAGATTTTCTGCAGCAGTTAAGTGGGAGTTAGTTATGAACTTATGACTGAGGAAGCATGAGTTTTGGTGTCTTTATAAAGCTAAAGAATGCATGATTGAGTAAAATGAGAGTTAGTTATGGACTTATGGCTTAGGAAGCATTATTTTCAAATAATGTATACAAAACAGTAACATTATTAACTTGGCACACGAGTATGACACGAGAATGTCAACCTCAACTACGATTCTAGTCTCTTCCCAGTCGGCCGACTCCACCATCACACGAAAACCGACATGGGTTAACCGAATCCGTCGTCGGTGTAACATGGTTTTGAAGTTGTGGGGCAGGATGAAAGGATTGAAAGGTTGATTAAAAGTTCAAAGAATGCAAACTTGTCAATAAATGGCACATATTTTGCAAGGTTGGTGGTTGGCATATCCATGTGGGTGTGACACTGGCTGCTCTTTGTAAACACATGGCCCCATGGCCCCATTAGGTCTTTGTATTTTTTTGTCATTAACTATTAATGTACCATAATAAGAATTACATTTAATATCTTTAATTTATGGGCTTTATTTTATTTTAATGAAAAAGAATATTGTGATTGAGCTCACATGATTGATCCTTTGTTCCAAGAAATTTACATATTATGACATAACAAGCATATGCACATATATTATTAGGGATAAATAAATAGTGTACAATGATAAAAACCTTGTAGGAGTAAAGGTGTAAAATCATCAAATACATACATGATATAGGAGTGATATACATATAGGGAGAGATGTTATTTCAAAATTAATAACATGTTGACAAGTGTAATTGGATTTTAATATATATATTTAAAATCTATTTTAAAAAAATGATACTCATATTTTTTTTTTTTTTTTTTTGTCAAATTGCATAAAAGCACATACATTATACTATATATGCATATGCACAAGTATTATGTGCAGATTTTTATACTTTCAGTTTTATCTCTTTTCTTGAAATGTAGTCTACTTGTCTTGCTTATTTCTTAAGTTTCTCAATATATCATTGGTTTTAAAAAGAACGCATCCTGAATAACAGACACAAAAATTTGTAACAGCGAGGGAAAAATGTGAGGGTTAGATAAAAGGGTGAATTTCATATATAGGGGAGGGATATAATGAAAACCTCTCCGAGTTTGGAAAACCGTGAAAACCAAACTAAAAAATTCGATTTTTGTTCCGATTTTTTTTATGGTGATTCTCTAAGTTAAAAAGACCCCTTTATGCAAAAATATAAAAAAAACGCCTAGTAATTTTTTTAAAAAAAACATTTTATAACCGAGGTTACATATGTAACAGGGTATGTTACATATGTAACAGGGTACTGTTACATATGTAACCTCGGTTATAAAATATTTTTTTTAAAAAATTTTACTAGGCGTTTTTTTTTATTTTTTTGCATAAAGGGGGTCTTTTTAACTTAGAGAATCACCATAAAAAAAATCTGAACAAAAATCGGATTTTTTAGCTTGGTTTCACGGTTTTCCAAACTCGGAGAGGTTTTCATTTTATCCTTCCTCTTCATATATAACTTAAATATATATTTCTAGGAAAACCCTTTCACAGTGCCATCATCTTTCTTATCTCTGGAAAATTAAACAATAGCGTTTGTAGTCCAACGGTTAGGATAATTGCCTTCCAAGCAATAGACCCGGGTTCGACTCCCGGCAAACGCAATTTTGCTAAAATAAAGCCACATTTTTGTTGCTATTTTGTCACACAAATATGAACTGAGTTTGTTGTTTTAATCATCATACGGTTGACTGGACTGGAGTGTGTTTGCATTTAAGTTACCATTTTTGCACATTACATTAGTGATATGGACCGTCCATAGCTTTCTTACGCTTCTAACATATTATTGGTTTTTATAAGAAACGCGTTCTGAATAACAGATATAAAATTTTTTAGTAGAGGAGGCGAAATGTGAGGGTCAGATAAATAACAGTTCGAGTAGAAAAAGAGTTCTAATGTTCTTCAGGATGGTTAACCAGTTTACAATAAAATAAAAATCACATCAGTTCACAATCTTGATCCTAATAAAGTAATAAAATGATTTTCACGTGTCTTCTTTTTAAGGTGTCCATATCAGCATTCCACATGTCAAAACCAAATTCAATTATCAATTTAATAAATTACCAATTAAACTATTTACCAATTTTATCTAAATTAAATTTTCATTTTTTAAAAATTGACAAACATAATGTAGATTTGTTAAATTACTCAATAATTTGAATCTTTTTAAGGAACCAAATCAAGAATTTGTCATCTTTAAATTACCGTCCGACGAAGCTTTGTGGAATCTAATCGTTAATTTGGGAGCTCAACAACCACAACAACCTCCGCGAGGTTTTACCGGTTACTCTCAACAAAAACATTTTCAACACCTTCAACCACGTCAAATGTTTCAACAACCACAATCTCAACTACACCAAACTCCAAACCAATCTCAAGAAGATGTTTCCGAAGTGGTACCCGAAACGCACCAAGCGGGAGGGGGGGGGGGTAAAAACAAAAAAAAGAAAACGTTCTCATAAGAAGAAGAATACCGAGACGAAAGAGAAGAGATCGATCCAAACATGGACCAAAGAGGAGGAGGCGGCCCTATGTCGAGCTTGGATCGAAGGGTCGGAGGACACCGTCATAGGTAAATTACTAATCTTTTTTTTTTAATTTACGTAATTAGTTACCAACTTTTTTAAAATTAATTTTAGCTAACCATCAAGACAAGACCATGTTTTGGTCCAACGTTCGTGAAAATTTCTACAAATTGTCCAATAAGGATGAATACCGAAGTCCGGACTCCATATCGGGAAAGTGGACCGATATCAATGCTAAATGCTTTTTCTGGGGGCGATTTACAATCGTATGCGAGGTGGTTGGAAGAGCGGGGAGAATGCTGAGGACATTCAAACAAACGCTTTGAGGGATTGGTCAATACTTCGCGGTAGTGACAAGTGGAGGTCAAAACGCAATTTGACAAAAATAACAGCAAGATGCGCAAAAAGTCCAAAACGTCGTCTTCTGTAGGTACTGAGTCTCTAGGGTCGGATGGTCGGACGTTTAACGTCAATTTAAACGACACCGATGACGAGGACGACCGTGAAGTATAGGTCATAAAACCGCCCGGTCGAGACCGCTCCAAGGGGAAGCGAGTGGTTTTATCATCGAGTCGACAAAGCTACGAAAGCTCGACCAAGGAGTTAGTGCTTTTGCGGAAAGAACAAGGCCACGCTGTGAATCGTCGGCAAATGCAAAGGGATTTGGAACAACTTCAACAACCGCTCCCGGAAGACGAGTTGGCACGAGCTCTATCGCTTAAGTTAAGGAATCATATCACGAACGATTATGGTCTCTAGTTTGTTATAATTGTAAACGCTTTTTATTTACGTGATGAACGTCTTTTAGTTTATTATTAATTAATGTACTCTTTATTTATTTTATTATGTTTTCATTAAAAAAATTAGTTTTATTTAATTTACTTTATTAAAATTAAAAAAGAAAATTTATTGTGTAATGATTACATTGGGCTTGAAAATGATACATACAAATTTAGGAAGAAGAAGAAGAGAAGAAGGTGGAAAAAATACATTCAAATCAATATGTACATACATGTGGTTAAGTTCGTTAACCTTTCTTTACATTTTGTCCCTCCACTACTAAACAATTACCATAAGACCTCTTATCCTAGGTGGCGTTTGGTTCACGGAATGTAATGTAAGTGAAATTGTAATGTTTTCTTTTTAAAGTTGTGCTTAAGTTGGGTAAGGAAGGGCTTGAAATACAATGAATTCCTTTACTCAATGGAATTTAGAAATCCTTCACTTCAACGAAGGAAAGTTACATGACCTCAAATTCCATTGATTAGAGGAATTCATTGAATTCCAAACTCCTTCCTTACCCAACTTAAGCACAATTTTAAAAGGAAAACTTTACAATTCCAATTACATTACATTCCGTGAACCAAACGCCACCTTAAGTGTACCGTAACAAAAAGCCTTAAAATTAGCCCAATCTTATAGTATAACTATGCATTATACTTTAAGCCAACATCGTTTTATAGTAAAAACTGAAATGAAAATAAAGTTCTTGGGTTTCTTAAACAATACATTGGCCAAATGCTATCTATATATTTCCAGAAATATCCTTTCGCAGTACCGTCATATTCCATATCTCCGAAAACTTAAACAATAGCGTTTGTAGTCCAACGGTTAGGATAATTGCCTTCCAAGCAATAGACCCGGGTTCGACTCCCGGCAAACGCATTTTAACTTAAATAAATCACATTTTTGTGGAAGGAAATATGGATTGAGTTAGTTTTTTTTATTGGAACTACAGTTAGTTTTTGTATTTGAGTTACCATTTTTGCACATTACATTACACATCAAAAGCAAAGCAGACCCAAAAGTAAACACATGCATGAATTAAGTTATTTAGTCACCTTCTTTTTGAGGTGACAGTTACTTGTGTGTGGATTATATTTATATTATATTGTTCTAAGAAGTGTGGACAGAAATGATCATTTGTTGTTCACTGTTAAAGTTACTACACCAAAACCAATCTTGTGTGTTTTTACTAAATAGTTTTGTGTCAAAGAATAAACTGTAGTTTGGTTTTGGTCATACTGCCAATGATATTATATGTTCTTGCCATGAAAATCGAGATCCGATGGTTAACTCATTCAAAAGCAAAACGGTTGGATACCAATCGGTTAGAGTCTTTGGGTTGTTGAACGCGCAAAAGAGATTTTGGCGGTGACCGAGACCCGTATTCCATGAAATGAGCATTGTGTTGTATATCACACTAGGTTTAAGAACCCACAACATACAATTTATGAAAGCAAATCAGGTTAAATTCAAGGATATGTAAAAGCTAGATAGTCTTTTTTATAAGCTCTAAATACACAAAGAAATAATCAAAATGCCCCTTTACACGTGACGTGAACTTAACAGATTGGCTAACGGACGTTTCTTTCGAGAGCAAAAACTATTAATTTGTAAACCTTAGAGCTCACAGGGAAAAGGTTTCACTTTGGACAAAACTAACAAACGTTATTAAAGTTTACTCTTAAAAATATAAAAAGTAGACATGAATTATATTGTTTATTTCTGGAACATTAAACAATAGCGTTTGTAGTCCAACGGTTAGGATAATTGCCTTCCAAGCAATAGACCCGGGTTCGACTCCCGGCAAACGCATATTTTTGTTTTAAATTAGCTATTTAATTTTTTTTTTACTTTTTAATTTTTTTTTTGTAAATCGCTGGTCCATTTGAGCTCTATCTCAGTTTTTCTTGAAATCTTTGAATTAACTTTTCTGTTATTTGTTTGGATTATGGATTAACTTTTCTGTTATTTGTTTGGATTATGGATTAACTTTTGAGTTACAATTGTTGCACATTACATTACACACAAGTATATAGTTACAAGCTTATACTTAAGGTATATAGTCATATAGTAGTGTTGATGACAATATATAATGGTATAGGAATTCTAGAAGTTATATACAAGCCATTATGATTTGAATAGTAAGTTAGTAACCTACATGTAACTTTTCTTGAAAGATACATTGCTTTTTTGTTGCCATTTTTTGAGTAGTTTTCGGTGGTAATGGCTAGTGCCTTCTTCATTCGAATTGAAGTGGAGAAGAGATCACGTAGGTAGTTGTCATTGCCGTTTGAATCAAGAAAATTACGACGAGATGAGGAGCCACAAAGGCGGGAGACCCAATCAATGAGGTGAGATAGAGATTTAAATTGTGTTCCCGGGTCCTTTTCATATAAATAAATGAAAGGAAGTGAAAGAAAACGATTTATGTTCTCGAGTTTTTTTTAGTTGAAGTAAATTGAAAGAGAACAGTAAACGATGATTTTTAATAATCTTCTCTCATAATTTTCTCACGCACTAGACCAATTTGGAGAGAAACTAATCAAATATAAATTCAAGGATTTACCATTCGTCGATTTTACAATTCCACCCAATATAAAAAAGATTACGTAGCCTCACTAATCACAGATTTCTTCAACACATCTCGGGTAAGCTTCCCCCTTGTCTGGAACGATGGAATTTGTGTAACCAAGATTGCAATCTTGATGATTTTATGTATATGGAACGAAATCGGCAATGAAAGCAGATCAAGAACTCTCGATGAAGCAGGACAATCGAAAGTAGATCAAGAACTCGCCGGAAAGTAAATGGGGAAGGGTCTTCAAGCCATGATTTATCCAGAGTCTAACTTTTATTTAATTAAAATTGAATTAAAATTAAAAGGGTAGGGGCATATTAGGAATTTTAAAAAGTTAATAGATTTCTTTAACGTCCGTTGGTGTCAGAGACGAAATCCGCAACGGTTTATCAAAAGGTTGGAACTAAATTCGTAATAAATGAAAGTCAAGGACTATATGTGAATTTCATTCAAACCACAGAGACAAAATCCGTAATTTACTCTAAATAAAATATATGTAACATAACTATACATAGTACACCATCAACTCCTTAGCTAAACTCGTTGTGCTCAAATAAAAAATAATAATAATAAAAACAAAAATACAAAAAAATATAATAAAGATAAAATAGAAAAAACAAAATCACTAAAAGACAAAAAGAAAAAAGAAAAAAAGAAAGAAGATGGTGCTATGAACTTGTACATTATGCTCCAACACGTAAAAAGAACTTGAAAAATGTTATATAGGTATAATTATTTCTAAATCATTTTTCTAAATCATTTTCTTAGGCCATTTGTAAAATGGTGTGGTTGTTTAAAGCTTAAAAATTCGTTATGTAGGCAATTGTGTCATTTGTCTGAAGGTAAAAAGGTGGTGTGATGGGTAGATATATTTTAAATGTTATGGTAAATGAGGTGTAACCGTTTAAGTGCAAGAAAATAAGAAAAAAAATTGGAATACAACAACGCTTGTGTTCAGGACGACGAAGTGGAGACAAAACACCCAAGGAAGGGCGGTGGCGGTGGGGTGATCCGGCGTGAAGAGCGTAAAACGTCCCATCACGTCGCATTACGCATGGTCTTAGTTTTAGTTTCATATCGCTCACTCCTTTTGATTTACACACAGGAGATGAAACATCACGGGTTTGTAAATAGTTATTTTTTTTATTATTTCTAAAAATAAAAAGTCGTTTGGGAATGCCTCGACAACCACATGCGAAGGATTTCCTCCATGCCCTCCCTATTGATGGGTTAGGGCAACACATGTCGCCCGTCGAATACCGGGCAATTCTCAAGTATCGCCTCATGGTCCCTTTATTCCCCGTGGATGAAAAATGCCCCGTCTGTAACAAGGCGTGTATGGATTCGTTTGGGGAGTACGCTGTCAACTGCAAAGAGCTCCCTGGTTTTAAATATCGACATGATGTGGTTCAGGACGTTCTGTTTGACATTTTCAGACGGGCTGTGATCTCGGCCAGGAAGGAAGCTCCTGTTAACTTCGTGTCTGACCCCTTGGATGGGCGCTCAACCCTCAGGGCGACCGACATACTTGTTTTTTAGTGGGAGAATGGGAAGCACACTTATATTGATTTAACAGGGGTTTCCCCCCTTGTGGGGCTGAGAGCCATCACCTTCACAGCGGGCCAGGCGACGTCCAGAGCAACTGCTGAGAAGGTGAACAAACACGAGAAAACGTGTCTTGAAAATCAACATGTATTTGTTCCCTTCGCTTTCGATACATTTGCCAATTTTGAGGCGGAGGCGGCGACCATGTTGTGCCGGATCCAAAAAGTCATGTACGGGAATGTTGCGGCCTCTAGATTGAAGAATGTTGTTTTCACACGTCTAGGGTTTGCTATTCAAAAGGGATTGGCGGCGCAGCTTGTTGCCCGCCTTTCCTGCGTGTTGACTTGAGTCGTGTATGTTACTTTTCAGTTTGTATAAAGCAATGCAATTTGTTATATATTTTTTCTAAATCGTTTCTCTAAAAGCAGTTTTTTTTTACTGGTAAGAAAACCTCTTTGCCCAACTTATAACCCCCATTTTTTTATTTTTTGATTCAAGTGGGATTTGAACCTAAAACCTTATGATAAAGAGTCATACACCTTTACCACTATGCTAAACTAGTAGTTGTTCTAAAGCGTTTTCTTAGTTTCGGTTTCAAGCCGTTCAATCCTTTTGATACTTACACAAAAACTTATATATTCATTTATTTGAATGAATATAATGTCGACATGATTTTGGGTGAATCAAATCACAAGGCCATGAAATAAAGAGACTAGACGCCGTGATCATACGGTCCCCAAATATTCTATTACATAAACCCCCAAATGTAGGGTCAAGATCCCTCGAATTAACCCCAAAAAATCTTTGATAAATGACCCTTTTTTAGATCGTTCATGGGGATTGATTTTATTTGATTTTGATTTGTTAAATCCCCTTTTCCACGTGTTCATCATCTTCAATTCTTGATCCACACAAACACAGACTCACAGGCTTCTCGACACTCCTCCAATAAACCTTCACAAACAAAGAATTTCGCATTTTCGCTACATTTTCAATTTATTTTGTAAAATGGATTCTCTGCGTGTGATCAATTCTTTCTCCGCCACCAAGAGTAATCCATCGTCTTTAGAAAACCATTTAGCAAGGGAATTCCGATTCCTTCATCACCATAACCCGCAAAGAACTTTCCGGGTTGTGGGTTTTTCGAGCCCTAGATTTACCCCTCGTCGTGGCCGTCATTCGGGATTTCAACATCGTTCGTTTCCTGTTGTTTGTGCTGTGTCCACCCAAACCAGGTTTTGAGTCGTTTCATGGGGATTTTGATGTTTATATTGGTGAATTTTGTTAGGGGGTGTTAGGTGTTCGACGAAATGCCTAAGAGAAGAGGGAGTGTAACATTTCTTGTATGTTGTAAAGCTAATTAATCCACACACCTTATCACCCATGAAATTTACATTTTTTCCTTTTGGATTCCAAAATTTGAAACCTTTTTCTCCTTGGTATAGTTCTTGTTACCATTTAGGGGTGTTGAAATGATCAAAATTACTTAAATAGTTAAATTGTTAACCTTAATCTCTTTTCCATCTTGTAAATCTAAACAATTCTGATTACATGGTTTTTAGGGATATATTGTATAATCATTTTTGTTTCTGTGGGAGTTTAGGAAACCAGCAAAGTGTAAATAATTGTGTTTGGAGACCTATGAATGTAACTGTTTTAAAGAGGAAAAGGTTTACAAAATTAACCTAAAAATATATGTTTTCCAGAGAAGAGGAGACAGGGGAAACAGAGATGAAGTCAAAGGCAGCTGGTGGGACGGTGCAGTTGAGTCTGCGGTTAGACCATCAGGTAAAATTTGGTGAGCATGTTGGAGTATTGGGTTCGACAAAAGAATTCGGCTCATGGAAAAAGAAGAAACAATTAAACTGGACAGAAACCGGTTGGGTTTGTAACATGGAATGTAAAGGTGGTGAGACTATTGAGTTCAAGTTTGTTGTTGAACAAGTAGATAAAAGCATGGTTTGGGAAGGTGGTGATAACCGTGTAGTGAAGCTCCCACAATCCGGTAATTTTGAGATTGTTTTTCATTGGAATATGACTAATGAACCTGTGAATCTGTTGCCTTTGGATGGCAATGAGTATGAGGTGGAAGTGGAAAGTGTAGATGAGCAAAAAGACAATAATGGGTCTCTAGTTTTAGAGGGTGCAACGAATACTTTTGTGGAAAAATGGCAAGGGAAAGAAGCATCTTTCATGCAATCAAATGAGCATGGAAATAGAGAAAGAGAGAGACAGTGGGATACCTCTGGGCTTGAGGGGGTGGCATTAAAGTTAGTTGAAGGTGATAAAAGTGGCAGGAATTGGTGGCGAAAGGTACCCTTTTGGTTCACATAATCAGTTTCAATACTCATCCAAACACCCTCATCGTATGCCGAAAAGCTTTGAGATTGAGGCTGTAAAGTTTATGATCCCCTTTTCAATTTCAGTATTAATCTTTGTTTTTGCTTTTGTATTTGCATTCATATCATGGGTGAAGCTTGAAATTATACGTGACCTAGTGGTTGAAAGTAAGGATGGGGCAGAACGTTTGGATGCTCTCATATATTCAGCCATTTATCTTAAGGTTTTGTACCCAATGTGCATAATTTATTTCACATATTATGCTTTTTTTTTTCTTTTTTTTTTTTTAACATTCTTTACTGCAGTGGATAAATACCGGTCAAATTCCTTGTTTTGAGGATGGCGGTCATCACAGGCCAAATAGGCATGCGGAAATTTCTAGGCTTATATTCCGGGAATTGGAAAGAATATCTAGTAGGAAAGATACTTCTCCACAGGTGAATCGCGTAACTTTTTTGAGATTTTTGAAAGATTGTTTCATTCCATTTGTTTGTATCATTTTCTTCCATATAAATGGGCCCCAGAAACAGTAAACGGAGTACCTAAGTATACGATGTGAATAAATAGAATCTTATTTTATATGCTTTTATTTGACAACATGCAGGAATTACTTGTAATTCGAAAGATTCATCCATGCTTACCATCCTTTAAAGCAGAATTCACTGCATCTGTTCCGTTAACTCGAATAAGAGACATTGCTCACAGAAACGATATCCCACATAACCTCAAGGTGATAACTTAATTGAACACTTGTTTTTTACGGGTATTTGTTGTTCAATGATGTTAACTAACCGGATAATGTGCATATTCCAGCAAGAAATCAAACATACAATACAAAACAAGCTTCACAGGTGTGCTGGCCCTGAAGATTTAATTGCTACTGCTGCAATGCTTGAAAGAATCACCAAGAACCCGGGAGAATACAACGAATCATTTGTTGAGCAGTTTAAAATATTCCATCATGAACTCAAGGATTTCTTCAATGCTGGAAGGTTTGCTATTTTTGGATCTCATTTTCAATTCTTTCACATATAGTTAATGGGTTCCACAATCACTTCTTCATTTTCCCCACAATCAAACATACTTTTGCAGCCTTACTGAACAACTTGATTCTATTAAAGAATCTTTTGATGAAAAGAGTAATGCAAGACTTTCATCATTCTTGGATTGCAAGAAGGTAATACCAAGCCATTGAAGTGTTTTATAGTTCTTCTCTACATATATGTCAAAAAACATCTGTAAAGAATGTTTTGATTTGGTTTTTGTAGGCTTTGGATAATTTCCAAGGAACACCTGAGATTTTGAAAGGCAACGGGATAGAAATATTAATCAATACCATACAGTCATTAAATGGGCTTAGAGAGATTATCACAAAAGGTCTTGAAAGTGGTATCCGTAATGACGCCCCGGATACTGCAATAGCATTGCGCCAAAAGGTCATGTGCTTTTCTAATTATTTGGCAATATCTTTAAGTTGATTGTCATTTTGTGAATCTTTTTTTTCAAGTTTGTTACTCCACTCATATTTATTGGGAAACCCGTAAGTTTGGGCTTTAGTGTTGGGGCCTTTGGGCTAAAGCTACACATTTAGAAGAAAACCTCACTCTTTGTAATCTTGTTTTCCTATTTACAGTGGCGTCTTGCTGAGATTGGACTTGAGGACTATGCATTTGTTCTAATGAGTAGGTAAGTAGTGTTGTAGTAGAGTGTGTTTGTGGGGGCATGTGTGCGCCTGCACACTACATAAAGCTCAATATAAACTAAAAGGCGAAATGGGCTAGTTGGGCAATGGATTAAAACTGAATTGATTCAAAGCCTACAACTTTTTGTTTGAGTTGATCGAAACACTTTTTGTCCATATTACTTTTTTTTTGTATCTTATAAGTGTGTCAAATGACTAAAAAATTATATTATTAAAATTTTTACAATAATAATGTAAAATTTTGAACAAAATGATTAGGTTGTTTTATGCATTAAGATACACTATGGCCGACTTTTAACATGCTTCCTTTTTAGCTATTTTTCTTTTATCATACCCATTTGACTCCTTAGAGATTATACATAACCTAAAAGCCATCATAAGTAAGCGGATTGAATCCTTGAAATTACCAACTCTATCACAATATAGAGGTGACGGTGGTTTTCGTGTGAGTATTACCATCTTGTTATCTTATTTTCCTCCATTTTACGGATCGCTCTTTATTTCTCCTCGGAAAAGTAGACAGAAGCCAACAGTGAAATTCATATCTTAAATTATATTGATGAAACCTGCAAAGTGAAAATGTTTAAATGGAGAAAATGAATAGAAAAGGTACATCTTTATCTTATACAATTAAATACGATTGATATGTGTAGATATCTCAATGCACTTGAAGCTGCTGGTGGCGCCCAATATCTTGCAGAAAATGTTAATTCAACAAATGTTAACTCATGGAAAGACCCGATTGGTGCCCTTGTTGTTGGTATTCGTCAGCTAGGGTTATCTGGGTGGAAATTAGAAGAATGTAAAGCAATTGAAAACGAACTTCATGCTTGGCAAGAAAAAGGTCTTTTGGAGAAAGAAGGTAAATTTTTCTTTTTAATATCCTTTTTTTTTTTAAAAATGATATAGTTTACTTCAGTTGCACTAACAACAGTTGTATCTATTCTTAAGGTAGTGAAGATGGGAAGACAATTTGGGCATTAAGGATTAAAGCTACATTAGATCGATCTAAGAGGCTCATTGATGAATATTCTGAAGCGCTTCTACAAATTTTCCCTCCAAAAGTTGAGGTACCACAAAAACCTTTTCCTTTATGGGATATTCACAAATTACGATATTCTCTTTTTATATTACACATTTGCCATCTATCATTATTACAAATAACACGATTGTATTGTCCACAATATTCCATCATTTGTTTTATTGAAGGGTATTTCAGAATTCGGATACTTGGTAGTTAAAGCGTTTACATAAATTACGTGTTACTCGAATGTTGAAAATTTTCATGGAATGGAGGACGCACTTTGTATAGTGAGTGTGCAACATATAAAGAGTCTTGCACTAACAATTATGTTTCTTTTTTTGGTAATTAGCTAACCAAATTCTTTAATAGAGGTTACGATTACACTTAAATACATTAAAATAAATCACCCTTTTATTGTCAGAATTAGAAGAATTTCACTGTGTAATGTCTAATACAAGTTCCAATGTGTTCTCTGGCTTTGAGCAAGAATGATCTATAGAAGTAGCTTTTAATAAAAATGTCTACATGTGTAATTTAAAGAACATACCCACAAATTGCCTTCTATCTCCTTGTAATTTACAACCTTCGAATAGTAGTAGTCTTGCTTTTCAAAGATTTTATTTATGTAATGCTACATTAAACATTTCATTGGTAGTCAAACAAAATATCTTCATGTTTACATGGGTTAGAGGGAGTATAATTCTTCATCTACTTTCTCTATTTTGCTTCCTATGTTTTGCTGTGTTTCTCTAGGCCAAATTCTTTCCATAAGATGGAAGTTTTCTCAATCATAGTAGGGTATCAATATTCATCTACCTATTTTATGAGGGTAAACTTAGAAAAGGGAGCTGTAGAATAATTTCAGATCGACTAAACTAGACTTGCTTATGCCTCTTGTAGATGTTGGGAAAAGCTCTTGGAATTCCTGAAAATAGTGTGAGAACATTCACTGAAGCAGAGATACGTGCTGGGTACGATGAGAAACTATATATATACTAGATAATAGAGGAGTAAAATGGGCGGGTCATGCAGGGTTGGTATGGGTCAAAATGGGTAATTCTTTCTACATAAACAATTAGTATCTGGATTGATATTTCGATAAACAATTAGCTTTTGTAAACCCACCATATTAGTGGGTTTTGTCATACCTATGTAACCGAAACAAACAACAATTATGATTCTAATTATGATTCTCATATCCATTCTTTATCAAAAAACTCCAACCAAACACACCCTTACTATTTTTAGTGGATAATACAGTAGATACATCTTGCATCATTAATTTTCAAACTTAAATGAATTTCTTTGGTATCCAGTATAATTTTTCAGGTTTCCAAACTCTGTACTATGCTTCTAAAGGCGGTTAGGACGACACTTGGGTCTCAAGGTTTTGATGTTCTTGTTCCTGGATTGGCTCATGGAACTTTGATACAGGTTAGCTTATCTTAAACTTGTATTAACTATCATATAGCAATGCTTTTGTTTTCTTCTTTTCTTTTTACATTTTGATCCTTGCATCTCTCAACATGTTGTTTTATCAGGTTGACAAAATAGTACCTGGTGCGCTACCATCATCTGTTGAGGGACCCGTTATTCTTATGGTTAGCAGAGCGGATGGTGATGAGGAGGTTAGAATGTGTGTGTGTGTGTGTGTGTAAATTTTGCGTTTTCAAACTGATTATCTTATTATTATTAGTTTCTTTTATTAGTATGAGTTTATTTAATGTTTGAATAAATATACTTTACTTGTGATTAACTGTTACCTATTTAACCCTCATTTTAAATGGTATAAGTGGCTTTTACTCCCACTTCACAAAAATCTAATTTTTTTACAGAGATGTCCTTTTTGGTCATTTATCTGTTAATAACTTAATTTACTAAAAATTTATAAAGATTTAAGCATTTGATTATCATATTATTACAACTTTAAACAACTGAAGCACATCCAAACACTGCCTTCTATGGTCCGTTTCAGGTTTCACAGCTGATTTTCTAATTTTGCTTATTTAATAATTAGTATCACAACCCAAATCGGTTTGGTTCTGACATTTTAACAAGGTACTCGTCAATTCGGGTGGTTTTCACTGAACCGGGGTGAAGTGGGAACGAAGCACCGGGTCAAACAGGATGTTCCTAAATGAAGCTGGGTAGTTCATCTTATAGTGAGGGAAATGGGTGAGAATTCTTTTATGGGGTGATGTGGGACAAGTTGTTCCTTTTATATGGAGACAAAGAGATTAGAATTTCATATTGTGGCGATGTGGGATAAGTTTGTTGGAGTGTAATGAAGTTAGAGAGAGGAGAGGAATGAAGATATATCTGCTTAAAAATAAATAAACCCCGCTAGTGAAAGGATTCGATCATGCGACCTTCATGAGCTTTAATGCTAAATACCAAGTTTAATGATGGCCCACTTTGTTTATTCAACAATCACTTGGCTTAAATTGCATAACTTTCTCTGCAATACATATATTGGTTTTATTGTATTAGATAGAAATGAATTAATGTTTTATTATTATATATTTTTTAGCATATTTTCACATTTTAATTTGAAGATAGTTAGGAAATTATTTATGAGGTCACCCAGTTCTTAAATCCGTTCCAACCGGTTTGACTAGTGAACTCTGGAACATTGCTTAAAGCACAAGTTGTCAAACTAAGACGCGTAATAACTCATATTCTCATTGACGGTTAATGTGATTTACAGGTAACAGCTGCAGGGAACAACATAGTGGGAGTTATCCTGCTCCAGGAGTTGCCTCATTTATCTCATCTTGGTGTGAGGGCCCGACAAGTAAGTCTTGTGTGTATGTGTGTGTATAAGCCATAGCTCTCCCAATTATTTTATTTTTATTATCTACATATATTGTGGTTTGAAGGATGATTTCTTGTAATACCTCAGGAGAAAGTCGCATTTGTTACGTGTGAAGATGATGATAAAATTGCTGCTATTAGAAACCTCGAGGGGAAGTATGTGAGGTTAGTCTTTATAAACATGCATGAAGCTTTTCTTTGTGATTCATCAATTCTAATACAAAGTCTGAAACATGGATGGGTTATCGGGTCAACCATTGTTGACCCGATATTTGCTGCGGACATTACATAAGGCTATAACAAATATAAGCAACAAAAGTATATTAAAGAACTAACACAACATGTCAACATGTATGTTTGGCAAGGCTTATTTTTTAAACGAAAATATAAATAATAAAATAAAATTTGAAATAATGATTCTTTTATATTGCAGATTAGATGCATCCCCAGCGGGTGTGGATGTAATTCCTTCCTCGGTGGAGGACAGAATTAGTAACGTTCCGGTGAAGAGTTCATCAAATGGGACACCGACAGATTCTGTTCCCAAGTCCATCTACTCGAGCCAGGTAGTAAAAATACTTTATTGACCCTGATGCAGATATTGAATTTACATTACATTATAATATATATAACTATTAATAACCATCTTTCTTGATCTTTTATTGAAGGGTGTTTCTACGGGCGACATTATAGCACTTGCTGATGCAGATGTACAAACCTCCGGTGCAAAGGCAGCCGCTTGTGGCACCTTAGCTACTCTGGCTGCAGTTTCTGCTAAAGGTTAAAAATTTAAAATAACC
Organism: Deinandra increscens subsp. villosa; assembly: GCA_039602395.1. Lineage (NCBI taxonomy): Eukaryota > Viridiplantae > Streptophyta > Magnoliopsida > Asterales > Asteraceae > Deinandra > Deinandra increscens. The sequence goes on along the minus strand of JBCNJP010000023.1, from coordinate 89,776,120 downwards.
ATCTTTCTTAATCTTCTATTGAATCTTAAGTTTCATTGATCTGTTTGTGAAATCTTGAAAATGTTATTTTTTTGTTTCTTGATTTGATTACAGTTTATAGCGATCAGGGTGTTCCAGCATCCTTTAATGTCCCAAACGGGGCGGTGATTCCTTTTGGTACCATGGAACTTGCGATAGAATCAAACAAGTCAACAGAAGCTTTTGAAACTTTACTGGAACAGCTCGAAACAGCCAAAATGGACGGTGGTGAGCTCGACAAGTTGTGTAACGAGCTGCAAGATTTAATCAGCTCCCTGCAACTTCCGAACCAAGTTCTTGAAAGTTTAGGAAAATTGTTCGTAAAGGATGCTCGTTTGATTGTTCGTTCAAGTGCCAACGTAGAGGATTTGGCTGGAATGTCGGCTGCTGGTCTGTACGACTCGATTCCCAATGTCACCCTTTCGAAACCCGTGAATTTCGGAAACGCTGTTTGTCGGGTATGGGCTTCGTTATACACCCGAAGAGCGGTTTTGAGCCGTAGAGTTGCTGGTGTGCCACAAAAGGCGGCTTCGATGGCGGTTTTGGTCCAGGAACTGTTATCGCCGGATCTTTCGTTTGTGCTCCACACTGTCAGCCCGACAGACAACGACAATAAGCTGGTGGAAGCGGAGATTGCACCAGGGTTAGGTGAAACGCTAGCGGCGGGCACCAGAGGCACGCCGTGGCGGCTCTGTTGTGGGAAGTTTGACGGAGTGGTTCGAACCTTGGCGTTTGCAAATTTCAGCGAAGAGATGGTGGTGGGTGGTGTGACGGACGGGGAGGTCATACATTTGACAGTCGACTATAGCAAGAAACCGTTGACGGTAAACTCTGTTTTCCGGCAACAGTTGGGGCAGAAGCTGGGTGCTGTAGGTTTGTTCCTTGAACAAAAGTTCGGGTGCGCCCAGGATGTGGAAGGATGTGTCGTTGGTAAAGAAGTGTTTATCGTTCAGACTCGACCTCAACCGTTATGAAGACTTGTAATCTTTAAGATTTGTAACACTGTGTGTTAATGTTGATATCATTTTATGATACTCATGTAACAGAATAAGCAAAACGAGTCACATGTATCTTAACGAGTTATAAAAGTCCGTTAGTCGTTAATAAAAGTCTGTCGTCATAATGGCCATTAGAGATCGATAAGGGTGCGAGTTGAGGTTGTATGTGCTCGAGCAGCAACCCGACAGTTTCCGCACGCTAAACTCCGATTACTCATCTTGACCTGAACCATTTTGATACTGCTCACTCTTATATAACCAATTCAATACAGCCTCCTATATTTTTAATTTGTTTCTGTACAATAGCCTATAAAAAATAAATAAAAAACCTCACACCCACTCTATATACAATCACATTACACTTCCTGAGGATAATCCAATAATGCAAACTTAACATGCAAACCAATCTTACCACCATCCATCACCAGCTTAGCCGCGGTTACCAACCAATGGCCCGGCATATCATGTGAGCCACGCACCGCCTCTTCAATGTCGACATACTTCCGCATCTTGGTGGACCGGATTGGGACCGGCGGTCCATCAGGGTAGACTCCTGAGTTGAGTGTTGCAGGAAGCTGTTTTGGAGCATCAGCTACTGATCTTTGAGTAAATGTAAAAGTCGAGCTCAGGTTCGTGAAGATACTGGACTTACGGCCCACTGACTGTGCACCGCCCCATTCGGTCTTCCTGATGGTGCAGTGAGGGAGGTGGGTGAAGAGTAACCGGAGGTGTAGTACGGATTTGGGCCATTTTCCTTTGCTCACGAGCTGGGCCCCGGTTACGATAAAGACTCCTCCGGGTTCTTGTGATGGTAACCAGTTTGGGTCGTGTTTGACTACAGATGAACATATGTTTGAATAACGTTTCCATCTGATTGGTTCTAGAAACTGGGCGACTGACTCGTATTCATCCGATCCTCGCCACTGGCATGGTCTTGATGACGGTGATGTGTGTGTCATGATATTAGGAATGCTCGAGAGATGTTGCACATGGATTGCCAATCGGTTGTTTTTCTTCCCTTCTAAAAATAGCCGTAGACCGATGATCGGCTTTTTGCTGCTTGAGACCTGAAATTATCAGTTATACAAGATCTTTATTAAATTTTATTGAGAGTGGCAAACTTCAGCGGGTCGATCTGGGTAATGGGTCATTTCCAGGACCAGGTACTTGTTGAATCGGGTCGGGTTGTTGGCGCACAAAGAAAATTTTATCAACATTTAACAAATCCATGTAAATAAATAATGTGATAATATATTTTTATTTGACCCATTATGAGATAAAACAATTCCAAATTCATTTAAGTAGATAATGTGTGACGTATGGTTATAGAAAATAAATTATTACAATAATAAGATGAGTCCTTGAATAAAAACAGTTTAGGAGGTTGTATGAATTGGTGACTTTCAACCTTTTTTACCAATTCGACATGCTCAGAAAACATATCCAAATCATCACGTTCATTATTAACGGGTCAAAATTTCGACTTACTTGAGTTGTAGTAAGGTACAGTTTGGGGCCCAGGAAACCAAACTGAAGCCAAGGATACGAAGTCTTTCTTTGTTGATGTCGAAGAGGCAGCTCGCAAAATAGTGGGTCCCATTGTCTCGGAACTTGAAATTCCAAGAAATATTGTAAATCTTCGGTTGGAGGCTTGTCTGGATTTCACAAATAATATGTCATAAATAGATAATAAAACTCATTTAAATGGAAGAACTAGCAAAGAAAGATAACAAATCTAACATGTGACCTTTGGCTTTGGTTATAAAGAAACAATTAAGGGGGTGTTTTGCAACAAATAGTTTTTACTGTTAGGGTGGGTCAACCGATATTTGATCTGAACAATCAGTTTCATACTAGCTGCAAACTGTAACGAAATGTATTATCGAAAGGTGATATGAAATTACCAGATTACCCCTTCTTTTACACTAATTTAAGAGACTTTTACTCTCATTTCACACATCGCATTTTTTATCACAAGAGTGTCCTTTTTGGTCATTTTATGTATAAATTTCTTGAATTTTTAAAAGAATTTGCCAAACACTGAGACAACTGATGATCTAATAATTACAAAGTCAAACAATATATTGTATAGCCGTTTTGATTCTATACAAAATAACATCATAACATCATTACTTATAAGAGCAGTTCCAAACACCCCCTAGTGTACTTCAAGGTTCCAAAAGTCAATACAAAAAATAAGCATCTCAGGACTTTCAACACTATATGACAGGCTACATTACCAAAATAATAATACGATTTCTTTTAAATAAAATGGTTTAGTAAGTTGTAAACATTTAAATAAATGTTTATTTTTAAGTAATTTTTTATATTTAACACGTTCGATTCTTTAAAAAATGTAACAAAGGCAGGTGATTAATTAAACTTGAATAACTTACAACGTAAATATAAATTGATTGCATGGCTAAGATATCCACTCCCAGGAACCCCGTTAAGGAGAGAAGTAATCGGTACAAACTTGAAACGTATTGCTTCGGGACTAGCAGCCACCGTTTGTAGCCATTTGGAGTGATTTTCTGAAAAGACATCCCCACCCCTTTTAGACCCAATAATCGTCAGTCCCTGTTTCAGTTTTAGGCATTTTGTTAACCAACCATAATTGATTTAAACAAATAGTTATACAAGGTATAAGTGGCACAACCGCGGTGTCAGATTTGGGTTCAGTCAAACGTGTTCGACCCGTCAGCACTTTTTAATCAATTTTTTGGGGCTTTGTAGAAGACTAGTGTTTTGAAAATGATTACAGAACTGTACTACCAAGATAATAATACGATCTCTTTTAAATAAAATGGTTAGTAAGTTGTAAGCATTTGAATAAAAGTTCAGTTTAAAGTATTTTTTTATATTTGACCCTTTCGGCTGTTTGACTGGTTATCAATCATATACGGCCTGAATTCACCCGCTGAAATTGCCAATTGTAATTAGAAAGTGCGTTCCAACTTACATCTTTGCCTGAAGTTTCTGTGATGTTGGTGAACTGCATGGTGTGTGGCTCCAACATTCGATTGAAAACTTCTGGAACCTGAAAAAAGAAAATTAAAAGTTATGTTGGAAAAGTAAAAATATAGTAAACTTAAGATGGATAACGATTAAAAAAATACCTTTCTTTTTCCATCTTTTGTTTTCCTTTCCGGTAGCGAAGGACTGACTCCATCTGAAAATAAACAGTCTCCAAGATCCTCCAAGGATCCTCTAAGATCTGCAGGTGAAATAGTAGATGATGGTTTCTGCTTAACACATATAACATCTTGACCTCCAACACCCATCCCTACAATGATGTGGGTCCCATAAGTCTGAATAAACCTGCCATACATGCATATATAATAATTGTCAATAAGCATCCATTTATAGTGACTCCAATCAAAGACAGCAATTTCAATCATTTCTTATAAACGGGTAGATTTGGGTTATGTTTCTCTCTAAATAGTGTTATATGTTTCCCTCGGAAAGTTCAAACATGTGAAATAAACAGAGGGATAAAAAATAATAAAATCATCAAATACTAACCAAGTTTCAATATCGTTCACTCATAACTCTTTTCCAGCTATAAAAACCATTCAAGTTTCAGTACCTATTGTTATGAATAAAAATTTTCATAATTGTTTAAACTGAATGACGTAAATAGAACAATTATGAAAGTGGATTATTATGGAGTGACTTTTTTTTCTTCACGGTTACCTCCTACTTCAGGTTGGTTAAAATTAAAAAAACTAGTCACTAAATCGTAACCAATTTTATATTTGTTGCATTTAAGTCACTTAATTTTAGCATTTATAAAAAAATTCACAACAGTGGAACAAAACGAAAATGAACGATTTGTGTAGTTAGAATTTTTTCTTTAGTGAGTTTAGTGAAAAAGTGAAGAAACTCGAATACTATTAGGTGACATGTTCCCATAAAAATAATAGCTTGAAAGGAAACAGGTTATGGGCCGAACAGGTTGATAGCAACGCTGTTTTTTAACACATTTAACATCCTAAATCAATTTATTCATGTACTAAAATTGTAACTGCAACAATATATTTTCTTAACCGTACTTAATTCTATACTTTACCTGGCCAATAATGCTGGATTCCAGTGAGTCGGAACAGACTTCTTTACTTTTTTTCGGAGTACTAATGGAGATGAAGTAAGGTGCAAAGAGTATAGAGAGATATAATAGGCATCAAAAGCAAGATGTTTAACATCGGCAGCATCATTTAACCATGTTCCACTTAAATCAAATAATGCATTGAAGTACCCTGAAGGCACTTTTCCTTGTACTGATGCGCTTTGATTAAAAAACTCCGACATCTGCAGGACAAATTTATTATAAAATGAAAAGTAAACTTTTAGTTAGCATGAAAAATGATGCGCCTCTTAAAGAAATCAAAATCAATATTTTAACTTTTAAGACTATAGATGAAAAAGTATACCCATTTATTTATGAAATCAATGATGAAAAGAAAAAGAATAATTATCCAATCTGCCTCTACTTGTTAAGGACATAAGGGTCAACACCAAATCAAGTTCTAGTTTTAGATATGTAATAAAGTGATTTAAAATCTTAAGCCATTATGTTTTTGTCGCAAACGGACCATCATTCTTGGTAATATGCAAAAACACACTACATGTTAATGAACATATATTAGACGATATATATATTTGCATACAAATTCCCAATTTTGTCAAAATTAGTTCTTTCTTGCAAAGTATAGTGTTACAAAAGGAATTTGCACATAAATGATGATTCAAAGCCCAGTAGATCAAAAAGGCAAATCACTCTAATAACAACTATATACTTTCACTAGTAGACTTCATCATTGAGTCACATTTTCTATCATTGCAATACTTAAAAGTTTGCAAAGAAAGCGCATACTCACCAACTGTGAGAAAAAAAAACCAATAGTTAAGAAAGACAAAAAATCCTAATCATAAATACTTATTAAATACTAACTTTTTAACGTTCCTTCGATTTTTTTTAAAACTGTAACAGCAGTTAGGAGTAGGAGACTAGGATCGAAGCAAGCTAGAGCTCAACTCAACGATATTAAGCCAAGATTTCAGAACTCAAAATAATAGCAGATATAAAATCAGATCTAGGTTTCATATAGCAAGCTAGATTCAAAAATTCAAATCATCAAATAGCCCTAAAATTCTAAAAATCACCATGTCAACTATGTTCATCCAACACACGCATAAAAAATCGCCAAAAATTGCCAAAAAAATCAGTATACTCAAAGTTAGAAAGTATATGTTTCCGGTTCATTTCTAACTAGAATTTTCATTTCGATAAATCTCTAGCTTCATATTAACAACAAGATCATGAATTGCCAAAACTCAAACAGATAATTGACCTAGAAATCAAACAGATAATAAAATTCACCTGATTGAACTCCAAAACATCAGATTTGAACCTCACATGCTCCCCTTTATCACAATGAATATCTTCCGACACTCCAGAAATCGTCGCACCACCTCCCGGCAGCACGATATCCCTCTTCCTGGACTCATCAAGCTCCACCAACCGCCCGCCACCTGGACACGCCTTCGCAAACTTTAACCTAAAATCGCTGGCGAAATCAAACCCTAACCCCAACGAATCGACGGCCCGTTGCTCAATCGAATTCTCTGAGTAATCCATGGAGTCCGGAAACCAAATCGTAACTTCGATTTGTGTGTAACGATTGATTTCGGTTTAAGATGATGAGGCAATTGGATCGAAACGCGTGAATTTAATGGCGATTTTGAATCTTCGGAAGCAGGGGAGGAGTAACCGGGTGAAGAAGCTGGATTTACCTGACAGTTAGGGTTTGAATTATTGATGTTTGGTGATGAGATATTAATCTATTAATATACTAATTTTAAGTATAGTATAGAATCGCGATAAATACGCGGTTATATAACTGTTTTATGTATGTATAATAACGGTTAAAACAATAAATACACGTGTTTATTTGATATTTCGATTATTGTCGTTTTATGTATAACTGTTTAAAATTAGTTGTTGTATATTGAAAGGCCGGTGCATTAATAAAACGTAAACAAGCAACATGAATGAAAATAACGATGATTGGCCAATGTGTGAGCGTTTCACAATTTAAATCGGGTGTGTGTGAGTTTGTACATAGTTTAACATGGGCAAGACTCGAGGATGGTCGAGACGGTTCATTAACTCCACAGTAACTAAAATTTATACTAATTTTTTAAATCGCGATAAATACGCTGTTATATAACGGTTAAAGCAACATATACATGTGTTTATTCCAAGATATTATTGTTTGGTGATGGGATATGTATACTAATTTTAGTATAAAATTGCAATAAATACGTAGTTATATAACCGTTTTATGTATAACGGTTAAAGCAACAAATACGTATGTTTATTCGAGACATTATTGATGTTCGGTGATGAGAAATTATTATACTAATTTTAGTATAGTATATACACGATTATATAACCGTTTTATGTGTAACCGGTTAAAGAAACCAACACACATGTTATGAGCTTTATAAAAAAAATTATGGGTTTTAACTTTTTAGTTGTAGTCGGTAAAAAACGTACTATAATGACTTTCTGACTGAGAACAGCCCATTTCGCTACTATTTTGACCCGAATATGTTTCCGTTGGATGAAGTAATAATAAGTAGTCAATTTTAATTAACATATTTTGGTCAACAATTTTGACCAGGCGTATTAAGTTTACCAACTGCCCGCATGCCTTTGACTTTTGACTATTACACAATAGAGTATACCTACCTCTCTTCATCCACTACGGCGTTTTTTGTTGTTACTTGTTTTACACATTGGGTAATTGAGTAAAAGGTAAAAAAAACATGAGTAAACATCACTTTTGGTCTTCAAATTTTACACATTTTAATACTTTTAATCCATTTTCTGAAATTATAACATTTTAGGGCTGAGGTTTGATTATTTTCTCAATTTTGGTCATTTTTTAAATTTCCATCCAAATTAACGGTTGAAATCAGTCAAATAGGATATTAATGAGGGGTATTTTCGTAAGTTAACCATTTCATTTTATTTATATGATACAAAACGCGGTAATTGACTTCCCCAAAAAACACTATCTAACTCAGCCATTTTTCAAATAAATAAAAATGGATTTACCGAACTTTCACCGTTTTCGTTCTAGACCTTGAATTCACACCAACCTTCACTTGGATTCACTTGTGTGCTTAACTAGTATCACACCCAAGGGTTATACATGTTTAGATTGATCAAATTCCCGGTTAAAACGTAATTAGCGACGTGTTCGCGTAAAATCCGAAATAAAGACAAATCAACTCAATAAACATAATAATAAATCAAATCACATCAAGTGAGGTATAAAACACAATAGAAAGCATAACTCTTCATTTATTATCGATCACGGGATTGATTACATGGATTCGGGTCGGATCTGACAAATCGGAAAACCCGAAATGTTACATTAATGAATAAAGTACACATTTTTTTTTCTCTTCAAATTTCATCCGTGATCTTCTTTCTTATATGTGAACCTCCAATTTTCTTCATCTTCATCAAGCATACGTGAGTGTTGTGTGTTTGTTTTGAGGGCCTGATATTCTACACGTACGTCGGTCAGAAAATAGCGTTTGATGTGACATCATATCGAATCTTTTAGATTTTATCTCATTTTTACGTGAATTTGAATTTCGGATTTTTGGGGAAGATCTTGCCATAATTATTGTTTCTATTAAGAAATGAGATAAAACTTTTACGTGAATTTGAATTTACATCAGTCACCATCATTCACCCACACCATTCACCGTTGTTACCAAGCTTAACAACTTCGCCTCTCAAGTTTTTTACCGAGCTAGATGACACAGTGGACTCGTGAAGAGATGGCATTGACAAGGGCGTCTTTCCTGTTGCATAGCTTGTAGCATTTTTGTTGCACCCATCTACTAGGTATTCGTAAAAATGAGGCGGTAGAATTGTCCAAGGCATATTACGAATAAGAATAACATTCAATTGTCTTTGTCTCCATTGCATCAATCTTCCAATCCATCCTTCTATATGCTATTCAATATTATAAACATGTTAATGCGTATAAAAGTTAAAATAATTAAATAAGATAAGAAAGATTAAATTCTTTTACAGTTGCTGACAGATGCCCATAGCTTAAAAGAGGACCCCAAAACCGATTGTCAAGTTTAACCGATTGAAAAGACAAGGCTGAATAACAATAAGGCTTATCTCCTTGGTATAGAATTCTATAACATCCTTCAACCGATTTCCGACTCATCATCTGGAATAGCCCACCTGCGTGTATCATTTTGTGGTAGAATACGACGGTCTTGCCTTAGGTTTTCTTGGGCATAGATGCATGGTTCAATAGGTACACTTTCTTCAGGGTTGTTTGCGTTGGAGGATGAAGATGCAACATTCTTTTTTGAAAATCTTCATTTCGGAGGATTCCAACCTAAATTTTTTATGGAGGTTGAAAACTATAATGTCCTTCCATTTTTATTGTATGATTGAATGTTACAAAAAATATGTATGTTAGGTTGTTATATGTAGATATAGAAAATTGATGACTTATATATACTTATTCACAAGTTAAATATAAATGAAAATAAAAGAATTTGAGATATATTTTAAACTAGACGGTGACCCACCGGTGCATTGCGACGGGCCACCAATTCGTTTATGTAATGGCAGCACATGGGAAGGTACGGTGTTATAGTAAATGGTGCATATGATTACTCTATAGGACTAATAAATACGATTGTTGACTTACATGGATAAGTTTCTAGTAGTTGCTAGCCAAACACATTTACCACCAAACACATTTGCCATGTGTTTCCAACAACATTCAAAAAGGATTCTTCTGTCTTCAATTTTGCACCTGATCTTCACTGCACCAGTTGACATATACTTCCATCTAGTATTGGTTTTTTTCATAACTTCTTTTCCAAAAAGGACTTATGGCCATATTTTTTCATAGCATCTCTTAAAACAATTAGAGACATTGGTTGTTGGTTAAAAGTGAATCATGGTACGTTATAAAGTTGTTAACCATTCAAGTAAAGAAATGGTTAACAACTTTATAACGTACCATGATTCACTTTTAACCAACAACCAATGTCTCTAATTGTAAAGAAATGGTTAACAACTTCTTAATGCTTTGTCCTTTTGTGGTTTATAAAAGTTTTGATGTTATGTGTACTGTCCAAATTTTTTTTTAAGGTATAGGGATTTGATGAACCAAAAAGAGCAATGACTATTGATTCTGTATTAGTCCAAGTGTAATAGGTTTTTTATACTAAAGTACACATTCGCCAGTTTTTCTTTTTCTTAAAGGTATAGGGGCTTGATGAACCAAAAGAGCAATGAATATTGATTTTGTATTATTAGTCTAAGTGTAATATGTTTTTTATACTAAAATACACATTGGTCTCAGTATGTATGATCTAGTATACCATCGGTTAATGTATTTTATTGGTGTTCAATGAAGATTAAACAATATCTTATGGTATTTAGTAAGGATGAATTATTGGAAAAGATAATCATGTATTAGGGCATGAGGTATAACTCATGTTAACATAACATGTTAACATGTCACATAGGCGCCACGTCAAAGTTAACACCACTTAACACCACTTAACACCAGAGGGGGATACTCCATGCCATGTTAAACTATTTTAAATTAATTTTTTTTTCTTTTCATTTTCGAATTATTTTATTGACTACAAAATTATTTTTTTATTTTTTTTGTCTTCGAAAAAATTAAATAAATAAAAAAAATAATTAAATAATTATTTAAAATTAAAAAAAAACACTAAAAAAACATTTATTATAAAGATAAACCATACAAATACTTGAGATAAAAATTAAAACATACAAATACTTGATAAAATATTCAATGTGATCGTGATCGCTCGTAGATATCCTCGATCAAGTCCGCCTTCAATTGGTTATGGATGTCTCGATTTCTTATTTCTTGACGAATTGCACGTTTGCGATCCTCGTCGATTTCTTCATACGCCGTATCCAACTCCTCCTCGTGAAATTGACAAATTGCGGCACCCTGGTCCTCGAGAATCATGTTGTGTAAAATTATACAACCGCGCATCACGTTAGCGATTTTGTCTCGATGCCACATACGAGCGGGGTGAGCTATGATATGCCATTTATCCTTCAAATCGCCAAATGTACGCTCTATGTCTTTACGAGCCGCACTGTGAGCTTTCGTGTAAACCCTGCGCCTTTCTCCGATGGGAGCCGTAAACCCTTTCACAATCGTAGAGTATTCGGGATAAATCCCGTCTCCCAAATAATATCCCCGCTTGTACGTGTGAAAAAAATTGAGTGTTTGTTGGTTTAAATAGAGAAATAAAAGAAAAAAAATTTTTTTTTTTTTTTTAAAACTGCTCCAACGGTCAAAAAAAGGGACCGTTCAACGGTCCTTTCCCTCAAAGTCCCTCAATGGCGCCCGTTGAAGTGTTGGCGTGGGTGGTTGGCGCCGCTGGATAACACAAGGGCGGGGCGGTGTTGGCGCCGAAGGGCGCCGTTAAAGTGCAAATGGCGCCGGTTGGCGCCTTGTATACCGGGTGCCCTTAGACATGCTTCATTCAAGTCCTCAAATAAGGAATTGATAGCAATTCATCTAAAGGATGCTGGTAAAAGATAAAGTCAACATAAAACAATTGTAAACATAAAAAACTAACCTTCACTAAGTTGCCACATACTTTGGGAAAGTAAAAGAAGTTCTGCAAGGCATAAAACCGACGGAAAAAAGAAATGTTCAAATCTAATTAAGAACTCGTAAAAGAAACTAACAAACTATATTGAACGAAGTGAATCAAATGTCTATACACTTCCGATTTTGATGACACAAATTAGAATATGCACAACGCAAATCAAACATGTGAAAGCACTTGCTCTGTGTCACATGAAGAATGTCAAATACAACAAATTTAAAGCACAATTCATTTATGTAGGTTTCTCAAATTTAAAAAATATTCTTTAAACTTTTCAAGAATCAATAGATAATAAACAAAAGGTTATGTGAATATTTCTTCAAGACACAAAGCAAATACAAAGGTCACAGATTCATAGAACTCAGTTTAAATGTACTTGTGCAGTTCTTGGTTAACCTATAGACTAACACAACAATTGGTTTAATTTTATAGCTCTAAAACAGTTATAAAGACAATAAGAATAACCTAACCTATGAAAATCCTTCCCAATAAGTTTTCAATCATCAAGATATAGATTAACTGCAATAACATATATACTTAAGTTTAAAAGAAGCAAAACACCTCTAATATTCAGTCACAATTCACACCCGAACAAATTCTAAATCATACCTAATCCTGTTAAAGATGGACCTGACTACCATGAATCAAAATCTAATTAAGAATGATAAAGTACCTAAACTTGTTTATTGATAGATACAACCTAAACCAACCACTCATACAACAATCTAAAATCACCTACTTATCTTTCTTCGGAATGTTCTCTCCCAATGTAATGGAAATGTTTACAATTGCAGTTGGCATTCTCTAAAAATTTGTAGATAAGACCACATTTTTTAAGTAAAACGTCTAGACATTTAGAAAATACAGGTCATACAAAATCCCCAATTGCAGTCATCAAAATTTGAAGCCTCAGCAAAAACCTATATGAAAACCCATGCCAACTGCAACCAGGTACACCAAGGACGAACATGCAGGACAAATAAAAACCCAGAGAAACAATTTCCCCAATTTGAAAGAGTCGCCAATTGAAGAAGCTCAATCACAACTAAGATAGAAAATTGGATGCAACGAATACGAAGAAAACATATCGTATTGAAACAAAAACCAAGAAAAACAAACATTCAACAAAAAACTGAAACCAAGTACCTTGAACAGAAAGAAGCAATACAGCAAGCACACCGAACTTCAACTGCAAAATACAAACGATAGATCAAAATAGGAATCGAAGCAGCTGTACGAAGGAAGAATCAAAATGTCAACAGCAATCTAAAATAGAAACAGAACTGAATAAGCCCCAAATTGCAGGAACAGTTAGGGCAATAAACCCTAGAAACACGTCCAACTACAATGGAAGATTAGAACTTCAATTTCATCTGTATACCTGAAAGAAAATGGAGATGACGCGTTGTAAGAAAGGTAAACGAATAGAAATTACAGGTTTAATTGGTCCAGAAATAACGCGAAAGAAAGACACATATAACAAACGATTGCCACCGTCGTCAGTCTCCGTTGAACAGCCGCCGCTGAACTACCCTGGCTACCACAACTCTCTCCGCCATCGCTTGAACTACTCTGCTACGCGACGGCGTAGTTGAGAGGGAGAGGAAAGAGAGAGAAGAAAAGCAACCTCTCTCTCTGAAACACTTACAAAGACGTGGAGCAACGAATCAACATAAAGAAAAGGGATCACGTACGTTTACCATCGACACGTAAATATACATGTGGCAAAGCAAACTGGCCAAATGGCATAACGCCATTGACGGCAAAAATATGTTGTAATTCAGTAATTGGAGGAAACAGAACAGTAACATAACACACATTTTCACTTTGAAAAATGTATTATACAAGTGGGACGACCCGCGCTTCGCCGCGGAGTCGCACCACTTAGAAGGCCGGTAGAGGGAGCCATTACAAATTGGTTGCTTGAAAGTCATGTTGTCATTATATTAGCCATGTTTGTCGTTGCATCATCCAATCACTGTTTGTTCTATGATGCAGGGAAGAGGACCGGTTGGTGTGGAAACTGCTTGAGAGCTAAATGATCGGATTTGGTTTTGACTATCATAATGCACCATTGTAGTTTTACGCATTCGTTATTAATGTAATAGTCAACAATTTTTGTTTAATGTTTCAATAAATACATACTCTCAATGCTTCCTAATTTACATGTTTTATGTGGTAGCAAGGCTTTCAATTAATGGGACCATCTATATGTATATTAAATAGTGTTCACAACAACAAACATATATAAACTGTTGACTTTTTCAAGTCAAACGAACCATCTTTTGAACCATTTTTCAACTTGTTTTAACCACAGTTTGCTTCATAACTTTGGCAAAGAATTATATCAAAATTATAGACTAAAAAAAATGAAATATCATAAACCCATACTACCTAAGTTTGCTTCATAAATATGGCAACGAATTATATCAAAATTATGGACTAAAAATAATTAATTACCATAAATCAATACCACACTATCCTATATACATAAGACTATAATCCCCTGCATCCTAGACTAAAATATGAAATACCATAAACTAATACTACACCATATAATAGCAATAAGTTGGCAATTACCTTTGCAAGGCAAAAAAAAAACAAAACAAAAAAAAACACTTAATATTAATCCAGCAAAAACCGAGATACGCGCGTTGCGCGAAGCGGTGTAAATGAAATCTATTGTAATATGTGTGAAGTTTGTCGAGTATGATACATGAAGAAACTTATTAGGGTAATGTCAATGCATAAATTACCTTATTGTCCTCAAAGCACCAAAAGAAAGCAAGTGAAACCCGATTTTGGTTTTGATTCCTGCATTCTTTTAAAATAACCCAATGCTCGGATGACCTTATTTTTTCTTTGCTCCAAGCATGTAACAAATCTTGCACCACTATTTGAAAGAAAAAAAAAAATCAAAATCAACTTTTTATAGCACTCTAGTTGGAGATACTGTCATATGTTGGTTACTTTAATTTCACACCCATCTTTCATCAGATTTACCTACAGTAGATGTCATGAAGAACAAACATTGATATTTTCATTCAGAAAGTTATACAAATCATGAACACTCTAATATTACAAATGATTTTTCATATTATTAAGCGAATCTCTTATGCTCCACAATCTAGAATCACAAAACAAAATAAACACCCTCATTATACTTATACGGAAATGGATTCAATAAAAAAATATTTCATAAAGAATGAAAGAAATCAAACCTTACATTCGTTTTCTAGTAAAACTGACAACCAGTTGAGGATCTGGATGGATGTATTCAACACCTTTGAGCACTAAAAATCAAAGATTCGATTGTTAGCATGAATAATAAGATTATAACCTAAACTTAGTATCATGTTCAAGCAAAAACATCCAAGCAACAAACAAAAACATACCAAGAGATGTAGATTTCATCAATTGTGCAAGAGCGAAAGCAGCATAAACACTTAACATGACCACCAAATTCACTAAACATCACATTTTCAAGCTTGAGCTAAATCATTAGTATCTGATCTTTTATGAACACTAATGAGACCTGCATAACAAAAATAAGGGAAATGAGCATAAAAGTAATATCATAAGTATCAAATTAACTTACAAAGAGAAACTAATGCCACACAACACAAAAGAAACCTGTATTACGGAAAGGAGGAGATTGAAACCAAAAAACAAAAAAAGAACATAAATGCATAAGAACATGTATTATTAAGAGGTTGATTTTTGAAGGGCTCAACTCGTGGATGCAGTTGAAAACTTTACAATCTACTCATTTATCCTAAATAATCCATGAGGGATGCCATAAACAATTATATAAAGCACTCACATAGAACTAAATAGTGGCTCTTTGGGTTCTTATTGCTCAAACAAATTGGGTACTAATTTCGGGAGCATTAAGCTCAAACAAATTTCCCCAAATTTCGGGCCTTTTTTGTCTAGTGTAAATGTCTTGAATTTAAACTAAGTCTATTGCTCCGATTTAATTTGTTGGCTTAAATTTGAGCGTCCCATTCCTTTTTTTTACCCAATCACTCCACTGATCTCAAGTAGTTTCATGAAGAAGATGAAAACTAAAAATTAGCTTTTTTTTACCCGTTGAGACGTTTAGGAGATGAAGGATGAAGAGAAGTACCATGATGGTGATAATCCTTTTCATTTACAATCGTTCGATCAACACATTGAGATATGATCTTTCTCTTAACACCATTTTCCTTTCCATCTGATTGTTTCCCTTTACACATCTCAATCTCTTTCTATTTCTCTACCATAACATATCCATTATATACCAAAGCTTCAATCGAACATGTTCAAATCTGAAACTGAATGCAAATTCACCGAAATACACATGAAGTCAATAATTTAAATACTTGAAGTCAATAATTGGAATTTAGAAAACAATGAATTTAAAGCAAATAATCATTATGAAAATAATGGATCTGATTTGAAATCCATACCAAAAATTCGATTTGAGAAGCCATTGCTGATTCTACAATTTGGACATAAATTTACAATACACAATAACATATAGGTGATTATCAATCATTTTCACTGCGGTAAACTCGATTATTCTTAAATCGTATGGTATACAACCGTATCAAGATATCAAAATGCAGCTAGAAATAAAAGAAAACAATATTAGGTCAAAATAAAAAAAGAAAACAAACCTGTGCTAAGCAAATCGCCACCACCAGCAACGACGGCAACCGGAAAACCCTTTAAAGGGTCACCACACACAGGATTTACAGTATCCGGCGCACAACAATGAAAGAAGACGACGACTGCAACCTACAATGACCCGCTTCCTTAACCAATATACGTTACATCAGATCGGAAGAAATCCACAACAATACAAAACCCTAAAAACGAAGGGCTTAATAATATCGATCTGTCGATTGAAGCTATAAATCATACCCAAATCATGGAACAAACAACAAACCTGTAGAACGAACTGGCGAACGAAGTGAAGCCGGAATTCGTCTGAGAAGAACAGTCGGAGATCTAGAGCATGAAGAACAGGCGGAGATCTGAAGATCTGATGAGAAACCACTGTTGCTGCCGTGAACTCGAAGAGGCGATCCACCGACGCTCTAGCCATCCTTATCATCGAGAGAATTCCGACTTGAGATCGAAGGAGAATGATGGATCGGAAGCATTTTGTGTGCCATCAGAATTGAGAGGTTGGATGGAAATTGGGAAAGTAGGTGGAATATGAGAGAAATCAGTGAGTGAGGGTCTTGTTAGGTTTTCCTGGTTGTAAACTCAGAAAAGTCTTCAAGCACTTGTACAGGCCACTGTAGAGACAACTGTAGCTATAAAATCCAATGCTTTAGGGGTTGTAAAGCATGTATAAAAGGTAGTACATTGTGTGCATTGTTGGGTTGTACATTATGTTTTAAAAGTGGTACCATGGGTTGCATTTTGTATATATAGGGTAATATATAATATATTTCGTTTTGAATAAAATTATAAAAATATGAGTAAGTGTTGTATTGTATTATTAAATACTAGGATAGAACCCGTATATTATACGGATTGAATCATTAAAAATATTTATAATTGATAATTCATGCATCATGCATACTTTTTTATTACCGGAATAACGTATTACATTACATTAAATAAAAAACTAAAGTTATAGTTCATAGTATGGTATTGGTGACTTTACTCTCTTTATAAAAAATATATATATATATTTTGGGCATGTACTAACTGTATATTTGGAGAATGCAAGATAAACGTGATCATGTTTAAAAAACAATCAAACCCAGAATAGCGATTAACATGAATTATTAATTGACAAACTTGAGACTTTAAATGTGTATAGAAACTTAGATGAGTATAAAGTTTTATCAAATTATAATGAACAATTTCTGATTGTTGAGTATAAAATCTAAATTATAATCAAAAGATTATAATGTTATTAATAAAAAAAGATGTTATGTGGATACAAATTAGAAAACTTACAATTGTATTCGTCGCGATGTTTAAAATTTCTAAATTGGATGAACATGGCCAATTTGATATGTTAGGAAAAACTATTTAATATTGGATATTATGAACATGATTTTTATCGTTTATGAATTTCTCTATAAATAGTACCCCCACAACGCAACGCTGATCGAATTTATAAAATAGTATTAGGTATTCATTAATTAAAAATTAAATATGATTTGATCAATTATATTTGAAAACACACTAAATAAATGTTTATTGGTATTTTACGAGTTTCTAAATATTTTTATTAAATGAAAACAATAATAGTTTAAAATTTACTTTTAAATAAATTAAGATGTAAATTAATATATGATTTTCATAATCCCATAAATATAAATAGATAAAAATATATCATGATTATAAAATAGAATATAATTTCCAACCAAAAATAATTTATTAGGGAGTAGATTTGGGAGGGAAAAACTTTTATTAGAATGAATCTAGTGTTGACATGTGTCAACAATTGTAATTGTTTATTAGAGTAGGAAGATTTTAATTGTTGTATTGTATTGTTATTAAATAAATTCGTTTTGAATATAAAATGTTATGTATTTAAATCTTATGCATTCAAATGTTATGCATTTAAAAAAAACGATATGGATTTAAATATGACACATCAATAACAAGACAACTAGTTACCTACCTATGACAAGACTACACCATGAAAAATTAAACATGGATTTAAAATACTAAATATATTAATAAAAATCTAAGACATACTTAATAAATAAGCTAACAAACATCTACATATTGGAGATCTCTACGTATTGTGCTTTCGAATCCTCCGTATCTTTCTTCACGATTTATCAAGGATTCATTGACGAGACGATCTAGAAAGATACAAACCCACACACCAGAGTCAATGGACCGACTTGTTGAGGAATATTATTTGGTCGGAGTCTTTTAAAAGGCACCCCAGGTGTACTCATTTTCCGCTCCAACAAAAAATTGGTTGACCACAACCACCCGATCATAAGACAGTTAATGTTTGTCAAAATTTCATCAATTTTGACAGCAAACATATCTTCTAGGTTGTACCCAAAATATAAAAAGTTTGTTAAAGTTAAAGTTAACGGTAATAGATTAAAGTTAAATTTAAAATTACAACATAAAAAGTAGAACTGAAACTAATTTTAAAGTTATATGTATACATGTCATACACGGTAACAGTCCAGCCTAATATATTAACTTGGATATGGTTTCTGTGATCCATTCCGTAACTGAACACGTGATCACCTCGTCACATAGACAGTCAATGATGAGAAGACACACAACAAACCAACAAAAAACGAAGATAATAGAAACTGATTTGAAAAGAAAAAAACAGTATCCCTAACTCGGTACTTAAGATAACTGAAACTGATTTGAAAAAAAAATAGTCAATGATGAGAAGACACACAACAAACCAACAAAAAACGAAAAAGACGACAACTGACAAAAAAGGCAAATGAAATAAGAATCCAACCACGAATTGTAGATCATATCGTCATATAAAACCTAATAAAAAGCACAAAAAGTATACATTTAAGAAACTAAGATTCTTAATAAGCTACTAATGAGTATACATTTAATTTAAGTACCAAAAAAACTTACCAAAGAGGGTTCCAAGCAACCAAAGTAAATCTCTGAAAACTGTATTCCTAAGAAAAAAAAAGCAAGAAACACATAACCATTAAACAAATGTAACATAAAAAACACAATCAAGGGCCAAATGGATGCTAAACGGTTTCAATTAACAAAACAAATAAGAGGCGTTGGTACAAACAATTCATACGCAACATACACCGAAATCAATAACAACCAAAAAAATAATCGAAAAGAAAGAGACACTCTCACAAAACAAAAACACAACACACTCTTTTGCTTTTGTAAACACATGGATGGATCTGATAGCATGTCTAAACATATTTTTTCCATAGATGTATTTGGTTAATGATTCTTTGAACATTGTAATGAACTAGTGGTCGGCTAGCGCGCGATGCGCGCACCGGGTTGAAAATTCAAGGCTGTAACCACGCAAGCGATGTGGTATAGTCACCTGATTCGACCAAGCATTCGTAGCGTGTCTAATCTAAAAAGCAAGGATCAAAAAATTAGTTTCAAAGCTTGGGGAGAATGGAGCATACCTTGTGCATATAATGCATCTAATAAGATGACTTATAAACTTAATAACTATTTTTGTTTTTGGCTCTAAAGTTGAGGAGTATAATGGTACATTTGTAACTGCATTTAAGTCCCTAATTCCCACATGTGTAGGCCTGCTACCTTCAAGCACACCTATTGAAACCAAGGAAAGTTTAATATAACGCATTTATAATCATATATATGAAACAAATAAGTGTAATGTAATAAAAACTCCACACATATGCAGACAGAAAAATCAACAATAGAATGAATGTGGTAGAATACTCAATGATCATGGTTTCACTCAAAATGGCTAAAAGCCACGATAAGCACTTAACCTTCCAAAAGCTATCAACCCAAACCTTTAAACTTGACAAAAAAACCCAAGTGATGAGGCATGCTTTCTTCCTGAATTGATAGCATTATACAAATAGAGGATCAATTGCAAACCATACCAAGAACATCATATATATTAGCAAAAGTTGTACCTGGCATGACCATCACATGGTCATCTACATCTGATTACATAAGTAGATAATCCTAAGATATGATATAGCTAGATTAGACATAAGTTTAATTTACATAATAAGCTTCATCCCCACCATAATTGTTTTGTCAACAAAAGACCAACAACATAACTACAACCTTGCTTATACATCAGAACCATCAGTTTTGGGTTTTCTTTGAAGGTTCCAGCCATGCCATCCTCTAGTAGTGGTGCCTCATGTGCAGATTTTGCCCTTGCCGTATCCATTGCAGAGTCATGTTGTGCTTGGCTCTCCATGTCCGCCGAAGCAGCAGGGTTGCTTGTCCCTGCATTTAAGAGTTATAAGAAAAATTATATCCTATGACCAACAGTGAAGTGCATGTATCATGCTGCCTTTCGATAGCTGAACCTACTAACAATATGCTTACCTTGTTGGCGGAAAAGATCATCCCTTGCATCGCTAAAGATGGAATCTGTCATAACGGATGAACTTTGAGAAAATGGAGCAAGTTATCTTAGAGAGTATACAAAGGTTGAAAAAGAGTGAGATCTGTTGGGCAGAATATAATGATCACTTACATGGACAATCAAAATGAAGAAAATAGACAGTTTAAAGGCCATAGGAGAAAATGGTTACACATTACAGACCCATTATCTTCTAGTAGAATATAAGTCCTATAGAAAGCAATGATATGTTTTGAATTTTGAATACTTCCTTTAAATAGATTGTAACATACATTTGTATCAGTTTCGAAAATATGTTGGAGTTAGACACTTTGGAAATGACAACAAAAAAAATGGAGCAAAATAAGCAACCAGCTCAACATTAATCAAATGCCACAACACATGTTAATAAAATAGTTTGGATTAGCCTTACATACACTAAAAGAAAATTCACATACCTATTATTTAAGGCATTAATAAGAATGGAGAAGGCATAAATCTAAATTAAATTACCATAGAGCAAGGGTAAAGATCAAATGAAAACCACCTTTTATCCTGAAAACCTAAAAACCATCCTAAATGAGGGCCACTATGGTAATTTTACAACTTCTTTTTAATTCCATCATGATCTGATCTCTCTTACCTCACCCAACTATCGTTGGATGCTACCTACGACCGTCTCTCCCATTCTCCCTTTCACGCTCTGAAAACCCTAACGAAAATTATCATCGCGTCTCTCACGAAAACGACGATTATCATCTTCGTATCTCACTACAACTGCTTTCCTGCCCCAATCGGGATCAAAATCCAAATCCAATCGAAGTTCAAAAGAAAAAGGCAGAGGATAGCTGATATTAAAATGCTTTCTAACTACCGAGACTTTGTTTTTCCGTCATTGACTTCCAAACGACGCTCGGAGGATCGGAGGGATCGTCTTCGATTAAGACCTTTGGTGAGTGATTTTACGTTTTCTCGTTACAGATTTGTACTACTACTTTGATGAACCACACACAAGTTTACATGATCTGGTTAGTTCATACTATAATCGATGATTAAAAGTTTGGGGGGGGGGGGGGGGGAATTGTGGGGAGTTTAAGCTTGAATATGTACAATTTGTAGTTGAACTTTTCAAATTATTTAATTTACTGAATAATTGATTAATTTGTGTTACTATACCATGTTAATTAACTGAACTTTCAAAATCAAAGTACCCATCAAGTAGCATGCCTCTAAAGTTATATGTCCGTCAAGAAGGATACACTTACTATTTTAACCTTCCAAAACCATAAACATGCTATTGGAGTATGCAGTAGTTCAACCACACCAGAATACCAAACTTAGGTGTAAGTGTAACTAGTTATGTGAATTGTAGGTGTTCAAAATCCCAATTGTATTGCATGAGCCTTCATATATAGGGCCCCACAAGTTATGTACATATACGTAAACATACTTGATGATCATGTTTTAATATTTTCAGTTATTTATTAGGTGTCCATAACATGTTTTGTGTAACAAGCAGTTAATAGAGCATAACTTTCATAGACATCAAAACATAATTTATATTTAGATAAGCCATAGCAAAATTCCAAAAGCTTCTAACAGAATCCAAAACATACATGTAAATAAAATAGCTCGTAACTGAATACAAAAGCTTTTAATGGTTGAACAAAAAAAATTCAAACACACAAAAGAACAAATGAAATAAAAAAAACCTGGACGAATCAAGCAGCGTCTTCATATTTCCCATATTCACCTGCAACAATTGAAAAACTCATAAAACGGTTGATATGTTCTCTTATATCTCATGTTTGAAGGATTTAACCTTGGAATAACCCACCATTTTCATTGATGAAACGGTTGATAAAGACATGAAACGGTTGATGAAATATTTTAGTCGGCTTAAGGTATATTTGTTTTACCGATCCATTTATCTAGGTAAATACACAAGTAAATTTGTTTATTTTGTTAATGATTCTTAATCTATGTGTAACTTTGTATTAAAAGAATTTATTAATTATATATGGTTATTATTTTTGCAGGTCCATCTTACTCAGTTACTCCATGGATGGGATAGACTTGTTAGTAAATTTCTTTTTAGTACTTTCTACAAGCATACATGTGTTAATAAATTCCTTTTTATTATAAATAGACACTTTTGGTACCATTTACAATGTTTCTTTGCAGTTTCATTTTACTCGGTTACTCCATGGATAGGATGGACTTCTTAGTAAATTTCTTTTTAGTACTTTCTACATGCATACATTTGTTAATAAATTCCTTTTTAGTATAAATAGATGCTTGTGGTACCATTTACAAAGTTTCTAGATGGGCTTAGACACATGCTTTCATTTTTGGTGTATAAGTGAGATCCCTATATAAAAGGAGTCTATATTTAATTTTTCTAACTGCAGCCTTCTTGCACGTTTTTTTGGACTTTGAAGCTTTAAAATTACTGTAAACCTTCTTCGTGGAGTGAAGAGTACAAGATTTGAAGACATTTGGTGGAGACTTGGACTTTGAGATGAATGAATTGATGAAATATCATATTATCATATTGTAACTCAGTTTGTAGCTTCATATGGACTTTGAGACAACTTTTACCTTTTAAGTTGGTAATTTGGTATTTTGATGTTTAGTTAAAATGTATTCATATTTTGGTGAAGGCTTTTTACTTTGAGATAATATGTAATTTGAGTTTTAATGTGGTTGTCTTTTATTACTTTTGGTTGGTATATGTGAATTGGGATATCTAGTTCACTATCTGAATGGATATCCGAAAATTCGGATACGCAGTTGGATGGTGAAAATCTACTATTCACAAATTTCAGATATCCGAATTTTCAGTTGTTCGGTTTTAAACACCCCTAACACATATGCAACATCCCATGTTACATTCCATATTTCATGTATGCAACATCCCATGTTGCATGTATGCAACATCCCATGTTGCATGTATGTAATATCCCATATATAGTTGATTGTATATGTGAAATTCAGAGTGTAAATGACTTACTTCTATATTGCATATATGTAACATCCAATGTTGCATACATGCAACATCACATGTTTCATACAACAACATCTCATATATAATGGGTTGTATATGTGAAATTTAGAGTCTAAATGAGTTACTTCTATATTCTATATTGCATATATGCAACATGACTAAAATGCATATATACAACTTGTCTTGATTATAATTTTAATCCAAACCATGTTTCTGCTTATGTGCAACATGATTATGATGCATATATGCAACATCAAATTAAACCAGGTATCTCCTATATGTTGCATATATGCAACATGACTATAATGCATATACACAACATGTCTTGTTTGTAATTTTAATCCAAACCATGTTTCTGCTTATGTTGCATATATGCAACATGTCTATGATGCCTATGATGCATATACGCAACATGCCTATGATGCATATATGCAACATCAAATCAAACAATGTTTATGCTTATGTTGCATATATGCAACATGACTATGATGCATATACGCAACATGTCTGTGTTTATAGTTTTTAAACCAAACCATGTTTTCGCTTACGTTGTGTGTATGCAAAATCAACTCAAACCGTTCTGCTTATGTTGTATATATACATGACTATGATGCACATATGCAACGTCAAATCAAATCATGTTTCTGCTTATATTGCGTATATGCAACGTGATTGTGATGCATATATCCAACATTAAATCAAACCATGTTTCTGTTTTTGTTGCATATATGCAACATGAAAATCATGATTATATGCTACATGTCTTTGTTTATAGTTTTAAACTTTCTAATATTCTATGCTGCATATATCACACTCATATGTTTTTTACATGTTTTATTACATACATGCAATATTCAATGTTGCATATATTCATCATGAGCTATTTACATTGTAGCACATCACAAACATACTCTATGTGACGTTATCTCTTCATCGAACACTTTGCGTGCTATAACTAATGAACATACAAAATAACACAAGTACAAATACTAAAATGACAACATGAAATTCAAGATTCAAAGTTGAAATAAAAGAGCCTGTGATTACAGTTTGACTTCATGAAATACAAAAACCAATGAATCAAATTGAGCATATGAATTTTCAATACGTTGATGAATCTTATACTACGTGCAACATAAACCTAGATTATTATTTGTGTTTTTTTTGAATTTTCGTAAAACCAGCTCCTCGTAATCATACATTTCAGTCCATTCTTTTTTATAAAACGACTCCACGTCATCATCCACCCTCAACTCAGCCCGTCTCAATTCAACTTACAGCAACAGAAGCTTTAATCTTTCTTGCAATCCATCAATTACTCCCTGAATTCAAATTACGACGCCAACAAAAGCTTTACTCTTTTCTGATTATGCCCTTATGAACCAATTCTTTCCTATAAAAACAATCAAATTTCATTAATTAGATATTCAACTGATTATGCCCTTATGAATCCATTTGAGATTAACTAATACTATTGTCAAACTTACATAAACTAAACTTATATTACAATTAATCATATTTTTACAGAATTACAAATGTATTACTAATTTCTAAAAGTCCATCAGCGAAATCATGTACATTATAAGCATATTTAATGGTTATTTTAAGATGTATTTTTATTCATTGATAAAAGATGTGAAGCAACCATGGATTATATATTTATATTATGCCTCATAAAGAAACTTAAACTTCCTACAATCTTTAGGAGAAAAAAAAAAAATACCTGTCTCCGAAGCAAAGGATCAGATGTTCATGATTAAGAAGGAACACCAAGTAAATTACCATCATGATGGGAAAGTGAAAGTAAAGAATCCTATTCATGAACCATGTACTAACAACTATCTAAAAGAATATGCCCACAGCCATAACTCCATTTGACCAACAAACCAACAATCAAGAATCTGCTTTCATTAAGCGAAATAGACCTCAATCTTTGATCTCCAAATGCATTATAAGACCTTTTCTCTAAGGAAAAGAGAGATTATGAGAGCCTGTGTTCTCACCACATCTACCACTTTTGTTATCAATAAATCCCAGAATAAATCTGTTAGCACAAATTCATAACCATCTTAGCATACCCGAGGGAATAGTTGATATCGATAACAAGGTACCGATTCCCAACCTTAGTATCCTTGATAATATCTGAATTAAAAAGATGCAGTTTCGTAGCCTTACGTAACCCACTGGGAATATCGGTTATCAAACTCATCGAAGGCATCGCAACATCTTCAAAATCTAGCATTTTCCAAAACCAATATCTTGCAAAAACCTAATGAGAGAGTACATTACAAGCAATTACAAGCGACTATGAGATACTTGATGCAATTACAAAAAAAAAAAAAAACCCTAAACACACTTAATCTTCGCAAATGGCGATCGATTAGTGAATTAAAAAGGGTAAAAATTGTGCTCTCGAGTGATTACCTGGTTGTATTCTTCTTCGCCCTAGTTCATAGCGAGTCTCCTGAGAGATTGAGAGATTAGCGATTGAAACCCTCGCTTGTTCGAGTCGGTTGATAGAGATGATCGGAACTTTTTGTTTTTTGTTTGAGAATGTACGTTGTCTATTCCCTTCTCCAACAAATTTTTTAATTTACCGAATTTGCCCCTCAGCTTCATTTCGTTTAACAAACGGACGGGAATATATATTTCTGTTAAAACTTACCACAATTAAAATGGTTTTTAGGTTTTCACTATAAGAATAGTTTTCATCAGAACCCTACCCCATAGAGCAAAGTCAAATCAAAGAAAGAAGAGTTGTAGCAGAATTACCTTGGATCCTTTAGCACCTGTTACTACTAACGGATCCACCCTGGACAACCTTGTAAAATAAAAAACAAAAACATATAACAATTAAAAAATAATGATATAACCCACTATGTTACAACAGAAAGTGTCATACACAAATCAATCTTGTGATATAACATCAACTAAATTACAACAACATGAAATGAGTTTTACAAACCTGATTCAGAAAAAATTAAAGAGAACTGACAAATAGTACCTATAAAATGAACCGGTTCGATCTCTTCCTCTCCCCTCATCAAATCCATACTTTCTTCACAACCTTCAATTCGAAACCACCAGCAACTATTAAAGCTTCACCACACCCGTTCCTTCCTCGATCCACCGTTTCACAAGTTAGATGTCTGCAACATCAATAGAACTTGGGTAAAATTACAATTTTAGAAAACTTAATTGAACATTATTTAATAACAACGACGTCAACCATTGTGTTAAAGCTAAAAAACACCACGGAAAGTGCCCTACACAAACACTTTAACTTCCCTATTGTAGAGAATTTAAAGGCCACTATAAGAAGGCCGGAGCAAAACATACATCTTGGATATGATATTGCAAGCACAACAAAAACATCATATATGCAAACAACTTGAAAACTTGATAAAAAATATTAGGTATAAACTAATATTGTGTTCTTATAATCATCAATAGTAAAATGCTTTATCAATGCCTGTTTACCAAATGATAAATTAAGAAGGGAAAGCATTTAAGAAAAAACAGCACACCAACGAAACAATATCTTCAATCCAAAGAACTATCAAGAAATAACTCAAAATTTAGCATATATTTGAAGAACAATAAGCTTGAACCTAGTTTTTTTATATACACCATCATCAAATCGTTTTTTTTCTATAGATCACCACCAAATTTATCCACAGTTGAATATGTACAATAGAAAACCACAAAAAAAACCCTCGGTCATCAAAATTTGTAAATTTTTTTATAATCGGCTTTTATTTTCGAACCCAGTTCCAATCACAAAATTGAACCCTAGATTGAGAAATACTAACCTGAAATCGTGGTTAACCTCAACTCCAATCGGCCTTGATGAACACGTTTTCAAATAGGAATCTGATTACTCAAAGTTGGCTTCAGATTACATTTCAAATTCAGAAACTAAGGGATTATAACTGAAATTAGTAATGAAACCTGACCTAGGTTTGGAGAAACCCATTTTCTGACCGGAACTTGTGAGGACGTCGACAGGTATAAGCACTCCCGATCTCTACTACTCGTGTTTTTTCATCCCCCTTTACTCTCTCTCTCTCGAAAATGAATGGGAGCAGGAACGGACAATATGAACATAAGTTACGACGCAGCTGCAAAAAAAAAAATGAAATTGTTAAGAAGATAGAAGACGAACCAGGCACACACAACCAAATGACCCATAATCCTCAAGATCAAAATCAGATAAGAGAATCGCAACTGCAGGAAGGTAAGGATTTACTACCCTGCGCAAGAAACCAATTCCAGAATGAGCTCAGCAACACCTGATTTGCCTCATCTCACAGTTTGATCCTAAACGTAAAACCAAAAATGAGTTAATTAGGTTACAATCGAGGCGAAAAATAATTTCTTTAGTGAAAGAAACAGAATAAACATATGTAGTAAGCATTTCCTCTTGCTTAGATGAAGATTAAATCATCAATAAACTAAGAACCCTAGCTCATTATCGTGTCTTCTCTTCCATAAACAACAGAAATCTTATAAACCAATGACTGAAGCAATCTAAATTCGACTGGTACAATGAAACCCAGAAAATCATTCTGATACAATACGAAGATAGGGGTATGAGAAAGTAACAACCTTCGTCAAGAAATCATCGGAAGACCAAGAACACCTAAGTGTGAGGGGGTATGGCCAGGAGCTTCTTCTAATCGATGATCCATAGACTCAGAGAGAGATATGCAAATCTCAGATCTTGGAACAGAGAGAACAGGTAGAGAAAGGATGGGAGATGAGGTATGGGTGACTATATCTGATTGAAAAATGTGGCAGTATGAAGGAGAGAGGAGGTAGGTAGGGGAGATGAAGGAGAGGCCAGGTAAGGGCGATGTACCAGATAGCTTCTTCTTTTGTATAATTGGTGTAGAAAGACATAAATAACCCCAGTTAAAGCATGCTTCAACAGGTTGTAACCTGCGTTTGAGAGGAGGTACATAAGCTGGGTACTATTCATTTTAGTTGACAATTGTATATAGGGTAATTGATGTAAATTAATGTATATCCTTACTAAAATCATTAAAGATCAAATCCATAGGTACTGGATTTGACGTTCACTCGGCCGGATATCTCATATGCAGTTCAGCAAATCTGCATGCACATGCATGACCCTCGCACCGACCACATAAATGCTCTCAGATACATCAAAGGTACTCTATCTATAGGTAGGGTGTCCGGATACTAGAATATCGACTTCTGGGTATTACATATTTCTCGGCGACAACCTGGTATCATGGTCATCCAAATGACAACCCACTATTTCTCGTTCAAGCGTAGAAGTTGAATATCGAGGGGTTGCCCATGTTGTCGCCGAACTACGGAACCTGTTACTCAAACTCGATCACCCACCATCACGTGCTTCCCTGGTATATTGTGAATTTGTGATAATGTGAGTGCGATTTATATGACTACGAACCCGGTTCAACATCAACGAACCGAACACATTGAAATCGATATTCATTTAGGATGGGAAAATGTTCGTCTTGGTCAAGTCCGTGTTCTACATGTGCCATCTCGATATCAGGTAGCAAACATTTTCACGAAAGGACTTCCACGGGTTCTATTCGATGACTTCAGGTCCAGTCTAAGCCTTCGGAAACCTCCACCTTAAACCGCAAGGATATATTAGCGATAGCTTGCTTTGCCAGTTTGTAAATATTCAATAGGTCAGAATACGTTATATAAATGTAAATTATCGTGTACGTATTTATATCTAGTGTATCAGTGAGAAGAGGTAAGAAATACTTGCCAAATACACTTGGTGTCTAACAACAAGCAGTCTTAGACTCTTAGCTGACACTGATAAGCTAACAAAGAATTCATTCGTAAGCCAGCTAGCTTTGAAACCTAGCCGCCAACAATGTAAGAAAATTGAAGAGCTAACATTGTCGACTTTATAGTGGCTCACTATCATTGGCTAAGCTTGACTCAAAATACAGTTGGGACCGGAAGTCGGTAAATAAAAAAGAATGAGATCAAACTAAATATATTAAAAAATTTAAACTGAACAAGTATAAGGTGTGTATTTTGGGTAAGTCCATGTATTTCGGTAAAATTCCCAACATAAGTTTTATTACATTTTGGTAGTAGTTTTTTCGGTCAAAAGCGGTGGACTCATAAAGCACGTCTGTCTCTCTCTGCAACTTTCTGCCAGCCTTTTCTTCAACCGCTTCTCGCTGTCCACCCTCCCCATTCCTACCTAAATCACAAACCCCAAATCTTCATCTTCTCACACAGATCACAAATCCTGTCAAATCACCACCAAAATGGACTCCTCCGATGACGAAGGAGACGAGTACCTCTTCAAAGTCGTCATCATCGGAGACTCCGCCGTCGGAAAATCCAACCTCCTCTCCCGATACGCCCGCAACGAGTTCAATCCGCACTCCAAGGCCACCATCGGAGTTGAGTTTCAGACTCAGAGCATGGAGATCGACGGCAAGGAGGTCAAGGCTCAGATTTGGGACACCGCCGGTCAGGAACGGTTCCGTGCGGTCACCTCCGCTTACTACCGTGGCGCCGTCGGCGCGTTGGTTGTTTACGATATCTCGCGGAGCACCACGTTCGATAGCGTAACTCGTTGGCTCGAGGAGCTCAATAGTGAGTTTCTAGTTTCTTCGATCATCTGATTTCAATTTGCTTTAGTTCAATTCGTTGAGTAATTTCTTAGATCGCTTCATATTAGCTAGATCGAGACATATTTAGTCGAATTTGGACAGGAATGAACATGAATCTGTGATATTTGCGTGATCTAGTCGCACGTAGACGAACTCAGACTCTGATTGGACTTCATAATTTAGGATCTTCGAATCTTCCTGTTGAATTCCCGATCTATTTGTTTATCCAAATTCAAATCCTGGAATTGGAATGGTGTTCTAGACACTTTCTCTTGCTATAACAGGAGTCAACCATAGAGGTCAAACTATGACTTTTCTGTCAGAAAAGAGCGGTGTGACATGAGTAATTTGAGGTTAAATAGTCAATAAGGGGGGTGTTTGGCGTTGCATTTTTTAATTGATTTATGATTATCTGATTTGAAAGTAATTTGACTGTATCTCGTTTTGTTACTACTGATTATCTATTTATCTGACTCTGATTATTCCATGGTGCATCATCACTTTCATAATGCAAAGCCAAACACCCCCTAAACATGTGAAAAATTATGTTTATGGACAAAAATCGCTAGTTTTATAGTACTCTTTTTACCTTTTGCATTTGCAAAACATATGAAAGCTAAAAAAGAAACGAGTCAAATGGGTCGAAATTTATCCAAATTGTATTATTAAGTTAGAATGTTATTGTAATCATATATAACACTAATTATATAAAGACTGCACACAAAAGTTATTGCGGGTCAATCAAACCTAGACCATAGCAAATTTAAACATGTTAACCGTCATAATTGCCTCTGGTCATAACGAGTCATGTGATTGAACACCCAATCTTTGGATCTCATGGAATAGGAATCTTTTTTTTTGGTCAAAATAGGTGGTTTGGATCACCATAAGTTGTTTCTAGGTGGTTTTGAGCTGCTTTGTATTTCTTGGAGGTTTACGATCTCAGATCGCGTACCTATCCTAGGTGGCACACGACCCGAGATAGCGTACCTCAATTAAAAAATGTCAAAGATTTGAAGTTTGCGATCTGGGATCGCGTGCTCCATGGAATTGATGAAGTGTTGAATCATTTTTTTAGGATTTTATTAAATCATTTACTTATTTATTGGTCAATTTAGTGCTTTATTATCTCTTAAAAGTAGTAGGGTCAAATGGGCTAAAATATAAATATAAGCAAAAAAAAAGAAACAAGTCAAAAGAGAGTGGAAAGCCATCCAAATTGTATAATTAAGTTGCATTTTTATTGTAGTCATATTTGAAGCAGTAGTTGTTTATATAAAGAACTAGAAACCCTAGTTGATACTGGTACCTCATGGCATTGGAGTTGAATATTAGGGTCATTTTTACGACTTCTTTCTCTTGAAGGAAACTAATTTTTCTATAAAAACTCTTGCAGCTCATTCAGAGACCACCGTGGCGAGGATGTTGGTGGGAAACAAATGTGATTTGGAGAATATCAGGTCTGTATCTGTGGAAGATGGCAAGAATCTTGCAGAGAGAAACGGATTATTTTTTATGGAAACATCGGCCCTGGATTCGACAAATGTCAGAACCGCTTTCGAGATGGTTATTCGGGAGATCTACAATAATGTAAGTCGAAAAGTATTGAATTCGGATTCGTATAAAGCTGAGTTATCTTTAAACAGGGTGACTCTTCCAAACAATGGTGATGGTGGTGGATCTAAGCAAGATCAAAGCAAATACTCCTGTTGTTCTTGACTGCAAATGTTTATTCTTTTAAAGATATGTTGCAAACTTTTCATTATTAATTTTTGAAATTAAATTATTATGTTTTTGGATCTTTTGAAATATTTACATTTATATTTTACAGCAATATTAATTTGACAAGGTG
This sequence comes from Deinandra increscens subsp. villosa, assembly GCA_039602395.1. Classification (NCBI taxonomy): domain Eukaryota; kingdom Viridiplantae; phylum Streptophyta; class Magnoliopsida; order Asterales; family Asteraceae; genus Deinandra; species Deinandra increscens. The sequence continues at coordinate 89,743,833 of JBCNJP010000023.1, read as the reverse complement.
TATTCTTTACATGTTTATTTTACCACCAAACCCTGTTACTTATGGTTATGTATCTACACACACTTGACACATTTAGTTTATGTATTTAAAGCTTTATAGTGAAAAATAAAATTTACAGAAAATTGCCCCAAGTGTTTATTCTCTTCCTCTTTTGTTGGACTAATCTTGTAGTTGGTCAAACAAGTAGGGGTTAGGGGCTGTTTTGTAGGATCTGCGAACCAGTAAGATGTCTGATTGAGTAAGAGACTCTGAACTAGATAGTACTGAACCATCAAGTGTTGTTTGGTTGGACCTCTGAATAGCTGAGTAAAATGACTATGTTACCCTTATCAACTATTTCTTGTAAAAATAAAATGTATCAGTTTAGTCAGAACCCTAAATGATGAATAGTTATTAAAGAAAAAAATACAAAACATCATAAAAAATCCAAATTACATATAAGTACCTAAAAATTCATAAAAACATACTAAAATCCAAATACAAATTAATTATTTGACATTAGTTGAGTAGCCATATGCTCAATGCTTTATGAATCCCATTCTATGTCGTAAACGGACTCACTATCATTTTCCTCATCTTGTGAATCTTGCTTCCAATTAGTTGTAAATTTATTTTGATCCATTTCTTTTGAACAATCAAACGTCTACCATCAACCAGAAAACAACATCAACCCAAAAAACCATCTTGTTCTTATAATTAGAGGGCCTTAAAAACCTTATACATCCAAGACCCATCAAACAAGGTTAAGCTGTTAAGCTTCAAGTAGAAACACATGAAACACAAACTGAGTTGTAAAACCCACAATTCTGGTGTGTATTCATGATAGCATATGATAGCAGGACTAATCTTTTCGAAGTTTTACATATAACTATGATGATAGGACTATTTTTTTTTTTTTAAGTTTTACAAATAGCTTGTAATGCAGTGGTGATTTTACCAAAGAAAACTTCACAATGGCACATAAAAAATTATGTAATTACTGGCCTTCAAGTAAACTTCACATAATTTTTTTTTCCTCTGGCCTTCAAGTAAACTTCCAGAAGAGCAGGCTTTTTGGCATTAATGCAGACCCTCCACAGGTGGAAGCCACGGCTTTGATCATTGGATGTCAAGTTGGTCTATTCCCCTTCGTCTACCTTGGTGTTCCAATCGGTGCAAACATGCGTCTCCGGAAAAATTGGCTTCCAATCATTCAGAAGTTCGAGTCTCGTCTTTCCTCCTGGAAAGCCAAAACTCTATCCTTGGGTGGCAAACTCATTCTCCTGAAATCTGTGCTTGGCAGCCTCCCGTTATACTATATGTCTCTTTTTAAAGTCCCAAATCAGGTTCTCAAGGAACTTGAAGGTATCCGTAGAAGATTTTTTTGGGGTGGTTCTGATCAACAGAAAAAGATTTGCTGGATTTCCTGGGATCGGATTCTCTCCCCTAAATCCAAAGGCGGTCTCGGTGTGGGAAGTCTCAAAACTGCCAACATCGCTTTGTTGTCCAAATGGCTCTGGAGACTGAATTCATAACCTTCTTCTCTCTGGGCCAAAGTAATTAAAGCTAATCATGCCTCCAGAAGGTCCACCAGCCTTCTTCCTTTCGAGAAATCTATTCCGGGTATCTGGAAATTCATTCCACAAACTCACCAGGACCTGCTAGACTGCGACATCGATGTTCTCAACGCTGATTCAGGGGCTGTTTTTGAAACCAGAATCATTCGACGGGCTTTTGAGGACAGGACCTCTAATGAGTATGATTTTAAGCACACCTGGAGTCACTGGATCCCCAAAAAAGTTAATCTGTTTTCATGGCGAGCTGTGCTAGATCGTATCCCTTCCAAAGAAAATCTTATCAAGCGCGGTATTCCCCTTTCTTTTATCGGCTGCTCCTGGTGTTCTCATGATGTAGAAACAACAGAACATCTCTGCCTTTCCTGTCCGGTGGCATCTCAAACATGGAATCTAATCAAAGCTTGGTGCAGATTTGACTTCAAAACTGGCAGCTCTATCCGCGAGCTCTTGGACCTATCACACGCTGCCGCTAAAACCCCCAAATCAACCAAGATCCTTGGAACCATTGCCTCTTGCACCCTTTGGCATCTTTGGTTGGCTCGAAATGGAAAAGTTTTTAACCATCGGAACACCCTTGCTCGCTGCATTTCCGAGGATGTGAAATCCTCCTGTTTCTTGTGGGTCAAGCTTCGCGGGAAGATCTCTGATCTTGTTTGGTGTAGTTGGATAGATAATGCATTGTACTTTTCCTAATTCGTTAATTGCTCTTTGATTGTAACCTCTTCTAGCTTCTTGCTAGTGTTTAATGTTATTTGGCCGTTCAAAAAAAAAATGTAATTACTGGTTTACTGAAAAGCAATGAACAAGATTCAAAACTCACAACTTTCTCCATCTAGTGAAAGAGAACCATCAAGAATATTTATTACTTGTATATTTATGAGCAACGAACAAACATCATTATAGGAAATCAACGGCATAAAAAAAACATCGTAGAAGTTCATCACAACTAATTGATGATTAAGAGAATCAATGAATGGAAATCAACCATATAAAATATGCAAGAACAGATAACAATAAGCAGTAGGAAATCAATTGAAGGTTTTAAATCATATAGCAATGGATATTAAAAACTCAAAAAATAAACAGAAAGCGATTAGGGTTCTAGCGATTGAACACTTCGATAGTAATCAGATGGCGATTAAAAAACAAACCACGTAGATGTGTATAAATTGTAATCGATGGTTCCCAGAATCAATAGTGAAGAAAAAAAATGAAAAGGATACTGACTAGGGTTTCGAACAAAGGAAAGGGGAGGCAGGGGCGTAGCTTTTAAGGGGCGGGAGGGGGCGTCCGACCCCCCGAAATTTTTTTTGCGATGTAGGGGTTATATAATTTTCGTGTAGAAAATTTCGATATGCTCCGGTTTCGACCCCCCATTTACCCAAAAATTGACGTTAGGAAAAAAAAATAGATCCCGACCCCCACTTGATATTTTCAAGCTTCGCCACTGAGGGGAGGAGGAGAATCGTACCTGGTGGAGGAGGAGATTATGGCGAGCAGAGGAGAGGAAAGAGGAGAGGAAGGGTAGGGGCGTCTCTTTTGATTTCTTTACCATTCAGACTTGGTTGTAGATCTGACCGATTAAGAAGCCACAAAGAAGAGGTTAGGAGCGATTCAGAGGTGATTAAAATGGATGAAACAAACGCTATGAATCTGACCGATTCAGATATGGAATCATTAAGAGGCTATTAAGATCACACCAAACAGCCCCTTAATTAATAAATATTTATAGATTATTATTTAGAGTTAGTATTAGATTGGGATTGGGTTTTATTATTTAATTAGTTTTAGGTTTATCTTTCATCCAAGTTTTATTTGTATAAATAGAGGTGTATAGAGTCTTTGTAATTTGTCCCGATTCAATTAAAGATAATGAGTTGTTTTCTTGTTCCTGAAATTATCTGCGATATCCATTAGTTTCTTCAGGTTGTTGACAATGATGATATCCCACAAGATGGCGTTCCAAAACCCGTCTCAGATTCCATTGCTTCGACTGCCTCTCTCGACACCCCACAGTTCCTAGCCTTGTCTAATACTCTGCCTTTTCTGGTTTGTTTTTCACTCGCTATTTGTGTTACCGGCCTCCTCCACGGACCATGGTCACCAAGTCGCCATTCTCGTCGACTCCGGCAGTACACCTAATATAATTCAGCCTCAGGTTGCAACCCATCACCTAACAGATCTAAAACTTTTGGGCTTAAGTGGGCCTAGCCCACTCCTAATACACTCCATTTGTCGGTAGAGAATTTAGAGGTGTATATATTGTTTTTTTTTTTTTTTTTTAATACAGGTTCATGTTACAAACCAAACTTGTCAGGTCAAGTGATACGAAAATTAATGGTGTTTTCATTCTTGAAATTAATGCCTCCACACCAAGAAGAGTCGACAATCCAAGAGTAGTTGGCCAAACTCAACCACTTTCGACCCAAAGAGGAACTCACATTTGACGAGAAGAACACCCCTCTGAAGTGCTACTTTTCTCCGGTGTCCACATGGCATTTCATGGTGGATGTCATGTGGCACTCTTTTTTTTCTTTTAGGCTATGTGTAATGGGGCTTGAAAGGGTTTGAAATCCTGTTTAGCGCCCATTTAGCACCCGTATAACGCCCCCACCCACTACGGTGGGGCGTGGAACCTGTAAAATTGGCCATACGCGCGATAATTTTCACGCCAAAGAAGGGGAGAATTTGGTAAAAAATGACCGTTTAACGGGTCTTTTTTTACCGTTGGACCCATTAATTTTTTTTTCATTTTAAACCAATATAAACTAACCACTATATATATAAATCTACCTCTTTCAATAAAAAAATCACACAACCTCCTCTCTATTCTTCAATTATTCTCATATTTTATTCACAAAAGATGCAACCTTTCGGTCGTTCCCCGACACCACGGTCCGGTGAAAATGAACAAACACCGACCAACGAAGAGTTGTGGAGTATGATGGCAAACCTTCAACCTCCTCAAGGTTTCTCCGGTTACACGCACCAACACCCATTCCAAAATCTTCAACCACGTTCGATGTTTCAAGGTCCGTTTCAACAACCGTTTCAACTCCCGTTTCAACAACCGTTTCAAGAGCATTTTCAACCTCCACCGCAATCACAACCACCACAAACACCACCATCTCAAACACCGTCACAAGAAGATGATTGCGAGGTGGTACCCGAAACGCAACAAGCGGGTGAGTCAAAAAAACCGAGGAGACGGTCTCATAAGAAGAAGGTTGTCAACGAACCGAAGGAGAAGAGAGTTATCAAAGCATGGACCGAGGGGGAGGAGGTGGTGCTATGTTGATGTTGGATCGAGGCATCGGAGGATCTCGTCATTGGTTAGTATTTATTTTTTTCTTATTTCGATTTTTTATTTATTTTATTTACGTTTTTTTAGTTTATTTTCATATAAGTTTTTTATTTTTTTCTACTTTTGTGATTATTTACTAACTAATTTTTTATTTTTAAATACTAGCTAACCACCAAGACAAGACGATGTTTTGGTCGAATATTCGCAAAAACTTCTACAAGTTGTTCAAGAAGGACGAATATCGAACTCCAGACTCCATTTCCGGAAAGTGGACAGAAATCAACAACCGTTGTTGGTTTTTTTGCGCGGTTTACAACCGTATTCGTGCGGGTTGGAAGAGCGGTGAGAATGACGAGGTCATTCAATCTAGTGCACTAGTCGAATACCAACAAGATAGATGTGTTTTTCAATACATGAAGTGTTGGTTGATCCTTCGGGATAGTGACAAGTGGAGAAATCAACCCGACTTGACGAAAAGAACAAGGCGCGCTAAAAAATCGAAAACATCGTCTTCTGCGGCTAGGGGGTCTCTAGGGTCGGACGGTCGGACTTTTGACATCAACTTAAACGACACCGAAGAAGAGGACGATGTTTATGTCGAGACCTTAAAGCCGATGGGTCGGGACCGCGCAAAGGGGAAACGAGCGGTGTCATCGTCAAGTCGCCAAAGCTACGAAACGGCGACCAAAGAAAGAGATGATGAGGTTGCCGAGAGTCTCAAGGAGTTGGTAATTTTGAGAAAAGAGCACGACAAAGCGGCCAGCAGTCGGCAAATGCAAAAGGATTTAGATGCACTCAGACAACCGCTCCCCGACGATGACGAATTGGCACGATCTTTGGCGATCAAGTTAAGGGAACGAATCAAGACGGACTATGGGCTTTAGTTGTTTTTTTTAATGCCGTGATCTTTTTTTTTAATGTCGTATTTTTTTTAAATGTCGTTTTTTAGTAATATTAATGAACTTTTTATTTATTTTATTAGATTTCATTTTATTTAAATTAAAAAAAATAATAATAGGGTAATCATTGCAAAGGGGTTGAAAGGAGCTTGACCACTACACCATAAAAAAAAATTCAAGTCCCTTACCATGTCATTGTCCACATGTCGCATAATGCCCATGGGTGGGGCTTGACCATTACACATAGCCTTAAACACAACACATTTAGCACATGAGTTGGTGGTATAATGGTAAAGTCATTCAACATAACCTTTAGGTTTATGTCGTAACTAGGGTTAATACTTTGATCATCCACTTCTAATTTTAATGTCATTATGTCGTCTTTTTATATTACCGTTTTTAATATTGTTTTACAGCAAAACAATTGTTTTGTATATACGTGTTATACACACGACAACACACATGTAGTAGATCTAATTGTTTGCATTTTAGTTATGCATCACCTTCTCATACACATACGCTACTCATGTTTCTTGCATTTTTCTATTTAAAGCATGTAGTTGTTTCGGAGAAAGTAGAAAAAAATTGTAGAAAGTTTATTTTAATGTCTCGTTTTATCTTAATTTTTTTTCTAACTCATTCAATGTGTCTATACTAAATTAAAGACTGTTTATCTCAAATCGGCTTATATCATCAACGACGATCAATCTGGTTCTTATTGAAACCAGTTTAAATTCTAAATTGGTTAACATATTCACCTCCTATGGGTTGAAACCAAGCCGGTTACCGAGATACAAAGAAAACAAAATAACAAAATTTATTTTTATGTAATACTACGAAAACTTATAAAAACATAAATTGTAATAAATATAAGTTATAACACATTTTTTTTAACTTTTTGATCGTCACTATTATCGTTTGACATGTTGTTGAGTTGTGTTTATTCTTCATCGAAGAACTCTAGTTGTTGCGTAGCTACCTATCGAATGTGGATTCCTTGTTGATTATTGGGTTCGTCTATCCACCTTCTCTCTCGTCTGCGTATGTCTGACATTCATATTTATTTTTGTTTTCAAGTGAGGATATATGTGTTAGACGAATTATATATTACCGAATATATATATATATATATATATATATATATATATATATATTCGTATATATGTATATATATAATATAATATATATTATGTCCTTTAATCATTTATCTTAAATATTCAATTACCTATTTAACCCTATCTGGCATTATTTGATGGACGTAATTGCCCTTATTAGATAGACTAGGGTTTCCCCTTGGTGTATATATATAGAGCATCTATTAGAGAGAGTAGGTTAATCACCTACACAATATTCGACCTCTCTCTCTCTCGTCTCTCTCTAATTCGTGAACCCTCACGAATTCATCCCATCAATAGCATACACCCTAAAGGGGAACCAAGGCTACTAACAGGATGTACAACCTTACTGCTGCTGATCTCAACCAGATGACAAGAGGTAATCTTTTCATATATATTATCTGTTTATTATCTAACGATTCAGGATTCGATCAACAATATGTTCTATACATTCCGTTGGATCCAAGTAATCTTTTAAGCAAATTAACATCTCCACGTTGCAGGAGTGAGTCTTGTTTTAGAAGCGATACAACTCTGCCACTAATGGTAAAAACATATTCTGAAGCTACCATGCAAGTTTCGACGGTTAGTAGTGTTAACCAATATTATTATTGGAATGTATTATGTAATTAGTGTACAAATATCTTTTGTAATTACCCTGATTTAGGTTTCCTTTTCCCTGTATGTATTATATATAGATTGTAATATTCTAATGAAAGGGCATTCGATTACTCAATCAATTGTTTACATGGTATCATTGCCAACCTTAGGCCCTTGATTTCGATCAAATGCCTCCTCCCTTGGTTTCGACCAGGGCTTTCTCTTCTTCGATCCTTACTACCTTCTCCTGCCTCGCTACTCTCCTACGGTTGGTTCCTCATGGCTGACAAAAACGCCAACACCAACTCCGTTGCTAAAAATATTCACCGTGCCTACACCGTCACCAACATCGTCAACCATGTGCGTGTTCTTGATGGTGTCAAGGTAACCTACTCTACGTGGGTTCGTTTGTTCAAACTTCATGCCGCTAGCCTTGATGTTCTTCAGCACATCGATGGCTCAGACCCCCCTGCAGAGGCCAGTGAAGACGGTTCTGAATGGAAGAAACTGGACGCTTTAGTCCTTCAATGGATTTACGGGACTTTATCGGACGCCCTCCTTGTCCGTGTCCTAACCGATGAATCAACAGCGCTTGCAGCTTGGAAGCGCGTTCAAGATCTCTTCTTGAACAACAAGGGTGGTCGTGCCGCCGCCCTCGAACAGGAGTTTTCCAACTTGAAGCTTCAGGACTTGCCCTCCCTCGATGCGTATTGCCAGCGATTGAAGGAAATCGCGGATCAGTTGAGTGATGTGGATTCGTCGGTATCCAATCAACGTCGCGTTCTTCAACTGGTTCGTGGCCTTCCTCCCGATTACGACAGTGTGGCGGCCTATATCAATCAAACAATCCCTTCGTGGGAAACGGCGTGTAACATGCTCCAACACGAACTTCTCCGTCAAAACGCCCGCGAAAAACAACCGCCGGCTCCGGTGGTTGCTGCCGCCACTTCTGACCCGCCTCCTCAATCCGGGCCTGGTGCACGCAATCAGTGGCAGCCCCGTAACCCGCGACCTGGTAACCGGCGTGAGTCATCACAGCGCCAAGGTTATCGGGCAGGGAACTCTAGCCGGCCCAATACCCAGCCCATGCAGCGCAATTGGCAGCCCCCTCCTCAAGCCTAGTCAATGCTGATGTGGGCTCCTGGTCCCTATTGGACACCTCCTCCATGTCCATATCCAGCCCAAGGAGGTTGGGCTTACCCATGGCAGTACCCTCCTGGACCCATTCAGATGTCACGGACCAGCAATAACAAAGCAGGCCCATCTGCACCCCAAGCCAATTTAGCGGAATGTGACCCCCTCGAACCGACTCAGTTGGCTAACTCGTTGCAGAATGTATCTCTTGATGTTAGTCCAATTTGTCGTTATTATTGTGTTTAATTTGTTATATTTAATTATAATAATGATTGGATTATGTCGCATTTTCACGGGTTTTTGTGTTGTGAGGTACCGTAAGCTAAATGAGCTAAAAGTGGAGTTTTATGAAGAACTGGAAGCTGCTGGTACAAGGATCGAGAATTGAGCGGGAACGAGTGAAGAGGTAGAAGAAAATTAAGAAAAGTTCCTGAAATGAAGACCTGGGCGGTACGCCCAGAGAAGCAGAGATTAGGGCGGTACGCCCTAAAGTTTAGAGATGCAGCCGGAAGAGTTAATCCGGGCGGTACGCCCAGGATTGCATAACCTGGGGCGGTACGCCCCAAATTGGCCGACAGAAGAAAAATTAGGGTTTAGTTATTTAAACTTGTTCTTTAAGTTTTTGTGAATCATCTATTGTTCCAGACGACCAGAGGCTAGGATTTTGCGAATTTCACTTGTTCTTGGGAGTTTTTGTGAGCAATTAATCATTCGGTACATTATTTTAATGCAATCCTTTACTTTAATCATGTTTGTTTCATTAGCCATGTCCGGCTAATCCACCACTAACCGCTTTTGGTGATTGGTTGGTGGATTCGTTCTATGACTAACCTATTATTAAACTAGTTACCCGCATGCTAAACTGTTTAACCTAACTAGTAATCTAGGGTTTTAGTGGTCCCCTGTTTATCGATCCAGCACTTTCTTGCGGCAGGACTAATCAGCCCATTAGGAATTTAGGTTATTAGGTCAGGGAGGCAATTGGGGGGCATGTCTATGTGTCGCTAGGAAGTAATTAGGTTTGTTTAGATCGGTAGCCAACCAGGATCCAGAAGTGGTTAGATTTGTCTCATTTGATAGTTCAATCAATTTTTAGGTTAAAGTTAGTTATTTGGTAGTTAATTCACCTCAATCAAATCAAAACAGCTAAGTGGCAACCCTAGGTAATTTTAGGTTAATTAATCAATTTAGTTAAGTACGTAGTCAACTAGTTAAGATCCACATATTCCCTAGGTTCGATAACCCTTGCTTCACTACTACATAATCAATCTAAGTTGGGGATTTGAAACGGCCTGACAAACCGTTATCAAATTGGCGCCGTTGTCGGGGAATTAGTGCGCTTTTTGATTAGTTGATTTTTGCTTAATTTGCATTTCTATTTAATTTTTTTCAAAAAATTCAAAAAACCCAAAAATAGTGTTTTTATTCCAGTAATTATTTTCTGCATCTAAAAAAAAAAAAAAAAAAAATTAATTAATTTTTGTCGAAATTCCAATCGGGGCGGTACGCCGTGGATACAACAATCCGGGGCGGTACGCCTTGGCTTGTTTTTCACAGAAAGTTTTTCAATTTTTGACCATCCAAGTTTCGATTTTTTCTGTTCTATTGCATTACTTACATCCCCTGGAGCAGTGCTGCGTAATTGGTTTGCTTGTTTGTGACCATTTTTGCAGGTTTTAGGTGATTGTGCATGCATACGCGACATTCCCGCAAAACCTCTCCGTTGATATACAATCCAGAGATTGAGAGGACAGCTCGGCAGAACCGAGCAGAACAGAGAAACAGAAGAGGAATGGAGGGCCAGAATCCCAATCCCAACCCACCACTAAACCAAAACCAATACTAAGACCAAAACCCAAATCACAACCAAAACCCGAACCCAAATGAGAACCTCAATCAAAATCTCAACCAACCACAGAACCAAGGCCAGAATGAGCCAGTAAACCCCGCCATGCCACAAGCTCAAGACCCAAACATCCATCCAGAACAAATCCCACCATTTCGGGTGCACGGGCACAATTCTTTACCATCCCTTTCCCCTAAATCTTCATTCCATGAAGAGGAAGATTACCACTACCATGCCAGACAGCCAAGTCCACCTCGCCAACAACAACCACCTTTATTCCGCCGAGCCCCACCACAACAACCTCCACCACCACAAAACCCACCCCGCTTCCGACAAAATCCCGTGTACGAAGGCCAAGATTGGCAAAGACAAGAGGGTCCGTGGGGGCAAGACTGGTATGACCCAAATGAAGATGACGACGGATATGGGTATAGAGAGGAACCACCGGTTGATATTCCAAGGAACAGAGCACGAGCTCCACAGGCAAATGTTGCCCCACAAGGAAGAAGAGCTTCCCCCCAAGAGGAGTTCCACAATTCAACCATGGGGGAGCTCGTCTTCAAATGGAAGGAGGAGTCCCACGATTGGTAGAAAACCCACCGGTTCAGGGAGTGGCTAGCCATTTCAAGCCAATAGTTGTCCCAAGTGCATCACCAGTCGTCACACCAATCGGGGACAATAGAAGAGCATTTGAAGTCCGTCCGCAATATTTGAGCCATTTGCCGGAGTTTTATGGGAAAAGATCCGAAGAGCCATATCATCATATTCATAGCTTTGAGTCCGCTTGCATACCGATTGGAGCCACGGGGTTCACATAGAACGATGTCAAGCTCATGCTTTTCTCATACACCCTCAAAGACCGAGCACGAAGATGGTTCGAGAGTCTCACACCCAATAGCATCTATACTTGGGTGCAATTGCAAGAAGCTTTCCTTGAAGAATACTATCCGATGAGCAAAACCAGTGAGGTCAAGGAAGAGATCCGATCCTTCCAACAACATAGCGGAGAACCATTTCACGAGGCCTTCACTCGGTTCAAGGAAATGTTGCGTAAGTGCCCACATCATCGAATTGACACTTGGGATCTCATCAAAGCATTCTATGATGGCCTCCTACCTGAGGATATTCGAGATTTGAACTCCATCAGCAATGGCACCTTTTTGACCAACACGGAAGAGGTAGATTGGGGGCACATGGAAAGACTTAGTGCCACCTCCAAGCGACTAGCTCAAAATGGAAGACGATCGAGATCCACCTCGGTCAAATCGGTCGACTATGAGGCGGAGGAAAGGATAGAGAAGCTACGTCAACAGAACCTCCTTTTGGAGAAGCAGGTAGCGAGCATGAAATTGGGGGGAGTACCCGACGAGGCGAAGGTAAGTGCACAAATTCCGGTGTGCACTATTTGTGGCGAGTTGGGACATGCAGCTGGTTCTTGTTCGAGTGGGATGCAGCAGAGTGAGGATGTCAACTATGTGCAAGGGGCCATGAACTCTAACACCTACCATCCTAACCTTCGCAATCATCCAAATTTCAGTTATGGTAATGCTAACAACCAGTTAAATCCTAACTTTCAAAGTTCTAATGTGCAGGGTGGAGCTCAGACGCAGTATCAAAGCCGGCCATCAGGGTACAACCAAGGGGGCTACCAACGGAACACCTACACTCAAGGTGGAAATCCGCCCCAAAGGAGCTACCAACAAGCTCAACCGGCATCAGATGATGGGATGCACGCTCAGTTTGCCGCCATGATGGCGAAAATGGATTCAATTGCGGATAAAGTTAATGGGTTTGAACGGAGGTTCGAGGTCAATGAGAAAACCATGGCAGCTGTTCAGAAACAGTTGGGGCAGTTGGCTGCTGAGAATTCAAGACGAGAGCCAGGTAAGTTGCCTAGTGATACTAACGTTAATCCAGCTCACCAAGCTTCTACTTCAGGTGTCAAGAATGTCCGAGGAGTTCCTATTGGCGCAATCAACATATTGGTAGACAGTGACGAAAGTGAGGAGGAGGAAGAATTCGAAGAGTTGAAGACACCATTGATCCCGGTTAAGATTGGAGAATTCTCAACCAACAAGGCTTTGTTGGACTTTGGAGCATCGGTGAGTGTTCTTCCAAGTAGTATCTGTGAGCAATTTCGTTTGGGCGACGTGCAAGAGGTTAAAACAAAGGTGGTATTTGCGGATGGGTCATCAAAGAAACCACGAGGTATGCTGAGGGGTGTGGTTGTTCAAGTTGGTGAATTTTACTATCCCGAAGACTTCTTGGTAGTGGATTATGAGGATACGGGGCACCCACCAAGGATCATACTTGGAAGACCATTTTTGTCCACCGCAAACACACAAATTGATTGCAGAGCAAACACATGTACAATGCAGTTTGGTAGCCGGGTATTATCTTTAAACTTATTTAATCATGTTTTTAAATATTCGGTTATTAATACTATTCCGAAATTGTTTGCTACTGATAAGTGTCCTCCTAGTAAAGTAGAGGAGGATACAATGGAAGGTGATGTTGTGGTTGACAGGTTTGCAGGATTAGAGATAGATGATCCCAAGTGTGGGGATACGGGAGACCCGGTTGGTATGGTGGCATCTCTCGGTCATGAGGAGGTCGACAGTAGTTGTAAGAAGAATAAGAAGAGTCCGAAGGCTACGAAGAGATTCAAGGGTAATTCCAAGCATGATCGAGGCGATGATGATGGTCGAGGAGCTGGGAAAATGAAGGAGGAAGGTCACTTTGAGGAATGGGGATGGAGCAATGATGATAACGGGGAATGCACTCATCGTTCCCCTACTAAGTCAAAGTTGGGTGACAAGTACATATTTGAGCCTCCGTGAAAGGGAAGAACGGTCTGGCTGAAGACCTTAAAAATTTAGCGCTAACTGGGAGGCAACCCAGCGGTAGGATTTTTTATTTTATTTGTTTTATTTTTGTTTTGTGTGTGTTTTGTGTTTTTCAGGAGTCGGATCAGTTTTTGGAGATACGAATTGAGCAAACTGAAGTGTTCCAGGTATGTTTAGGGTTAAAATATTAATTGGAACAGGTTATGGTAAGAAATGTGGAGGTTTTGACAGAGAAGAGAAAAATTCTAAGTCTAAAAAATTTTCACAAACTTTCTGTCGAAAACGGGGATGGGCGGTACGCCCCAGTTCTTCACGTTCTGGGCGGTACGCCCCGGAATGGCTGTGAGGAATTTTTGTTTTTTTTCTTATCTCCGATTACCGGTACGTTTCCTATTTCTATTTATTTTTATTTCTTTGTTTTTAGTCTTCTTTATTTTTGTTGTTTCTTTGTTCACATTGAGGGCAATGTTAAACTCAAGTGTGGGGAGGGGAATAACGCGTTCTGTTTGTGTTTATTTATTTATTTATTGTGTGACTGTTTGTGTTTATTTATTTATTTATTGTGTGTGTGTTTAAAATAAAAAAAAAAAGTACAAAACATCAAAAATCCAAAAAGATTTTGCAATTTTTGAGTCATTTGTAGTTTAAGTATTTGAGTCAAATCTGTTTTGGGAAAATTGCCGGTACATGGAAAATGATAGTACAATTGGGAGTCGATTTTCAGAATAAAATAAATTGTAAAGAAAGAAAGGGAAAAGTGGTAAGAAAAGGAGAGAATGAAAAATATAGCTAATTTGTGATGTGTCGGTAGGCCCAACTGATTTAGTAAAGCTTAATTATCCCTTGGTGTTTATTTGTGTATAATTATGTAAATAATTTAGCTTGCTAGTGGGTTCCCATTTTAGGAGTTAGTAGTGAGGTTGAAACTGATGATTAGGAGGAAAAAGACCTTTTTAAATTAGAAACTTATATATCCTCAGAATACCTGGCACGTTATGATCTTTTTGCGAAAGCAAATCCGAGAAATAACGGCGCCCCATTTTCCATCTTTTGAGCATAGTAGGTAATAAGCGGTTAATGAATTAGAGTGAAGGGGCAAAATACTCATGTATGATTTCGGGGGTAAGACCTTGTGAAAGAGTACCTCTGATGATGTTCTGGATCTCGCGGGCAAAACACTCACGTATGATTTCGGAGGTAAGACCTTGTGAAAGAATGCCTCTGATGATGTCCGTTGGTAAGTATAGTTAAAATTAACCAATTATAAAAAAAAAAAAAAAAAAAAAGCAGAAAAAGAAAAAAAAAGAGATAAATCAACAATAGTCAAATAAATGCTCAACAACTTCATTCATCCATTCAAATCCATCATTCTTGGGATATATGAGTATCTGATTTAACTAGGGTGGGGAAAATATAAATATTCTATCTATATTACCCTTTGCTTTGACCGAATTTGAGTTGGGATTAGACTAAGCTAGGACTTTCTGAATGTGGGACACATAGGCAGGTTGATACAAATGATTGGTAAATTATATGAACACCTTGGGGGCTCAAAGATCTGTGGTTGGGTTTAGTCGGACAGAAATATCGGCGATTGCAATTAGTATATATAAATACATCTGGGAATGTGGAATTGAATTGGTTGCTAAATGTTAAATGTTAAAAGATTTTGAGATTGATTTCCCGATTATGATTCCATGGCAGTTTTTCCGAGACGGAAAAAGTCAAGTGTGGGGATGTGATGTTAGTCCAATTTGTCGTTATTATTGTGTTTAATTTGTTATATTTAATTATAATAATGATTGGATTATGTCGCATTTTCACGGGTTTTTGTGTTGTGAGGTACCGTAAGCTAAATGAGCTAAAAGTGGAGTTTTATGAAGAACTGGAAGCTGCTGGTACAAGGATCGAGAATTGAGCGGGAACGAGTGAAGAGGTAGAAGAAAATTAAGAAAAGTTCCTGAAATGAAGACCTGGGCGGTACGCCCAGAGAAGCAGAGATTAGGGCGGTACGCCCTAAAGTTTAGAGATGCAGCCGGAAGAGTTAATCCGGGCGGTACGCCCAGGATTGCATAACCTGGGGCGGTACGCCCCAAATTGGCCGACAGAAGAAAAATTAGGGTTTAGTTATTTAAACTTGTTCTTTAAGTTTTTGTGAATCATCTATTGTTCCAGACGACCAGAGGCTAGGATTTTGCGAATTTCACTTGTTCTTGGGAGTTTTTGTGAGCAATTAATCATTCGGTACATTATTTTAATGCAATCCTTTACTTTAATCATGTTTGTTTCATTAGCCATGTCCGGCTAATCCACCACTAACCGCTTTTGGTGATTGGTTGGTGGATTCGTTCTATGACTAACCTATTATTAAACTAGTTACCCGCATGCTAAACTGTTTAACCTAACTAGTAATCTAGGGTTTTAGTGGTCCCCTGTTTATCGATCCAGCACTTTCTTGCGGCAGGACTAATCAGCCCATTAGGAATTTAGGTTATTAGGTCAGGGAGGCAATTGGGGGGCATGTCTATGTGTCGCTAGGAAGTAATTAGGTTTGTTTAGATCGGTAGCCAACCAGGATCCAGAAGTGGTTAGATTTGTCTCATTTGATAGTTCAATCAATTTTTAGGTTAAAGTTAGTTATTTGGTAGTTAATTCACCTCAATCAAATCAAAACAGCTAAGTGGCAACCCTAGGTAATTTTAGGTTAATTAATCAATTTAGTTAAGTACGTAGTCAACTAGTTAAGATCCACATATTCCCTAGGTTCGATAACCCTTGCTTCACTACTACATAATCAATCTAAGTTGGGGATTTGAAACGGCCTGACAAACCGTTATCATCTCTCGATCAGGATGAAGGTGGGGAGCAGTGGTTTATGGATACAGGAGCGTCATCTCATATCACAAACGATTCAGGTAAACTTGCTAAGTTTTCCACGTATTCTCCTATAGCGTCAATATTTGTAGGTAATGGCAACCAACTTCCAATTCTTGGATCCGGCTCCTCTACCATTCACACACCCGCTAAACCACTTCATCTTCGCACCGTCTTGTTTAATCCTTCGGTTATTAAAAACCTTGTTTCTGTGCGTCAGTTTAATATTGATAATTATACTTCCATAGAATTTGATCCTTTTGGTTTCTCTGTGAAGGATTTCAAGGATGGTACTGTCCTGAGCCGCCACAATAGCTCAACCACCTCTACCCGGTCACCAAGAACGCTTTATCATCTGCTTTTGTTTCTACTAATGCTCGCTCTTCGTTTTGGCATAATAGGCTTGGACACCCGGGCAAGCCTGTCATGGAATTTTTGCGTTCCCGTAATTTTATTTCTTGCACTAAGTTAGTGTGACGCCACTCCTAGACTTGGCCCTAGGAGCGGTCACGCATCAGATTTACTCATGAACACAAGGTACAACAAAGATAACTAAAGCAGCGGAAATAAAAACTTTTATTCATATGCCAAGCATTACATAGTAAGAGAGACAAATAAAAAAGAGAAAAATATCTCCATGCCAGTCTTTGAAAATGTCTTCTCTTGATAGCTTGACATTGTCTTGATAGTGTACGCCCCCTAGTTCCTACTCACATCTCAGCTTTCCCTTTTCGATCCGATGGTCCAGCCTCATCTGACATACATAACTTAACAAGTCAGCTTACGCTGGTGAGTTCTAAGTTTTTGGAAAACTTTACCTTTCGAACACATACTATTTGGGTCAATCAAACCATTTCTGCAAACAGACAATTAAGCATAAAGTATCATAGGTTTACACATAATCATCCATATACTTAGTAGATTACATCTACCCTATCATTCTATAAACCTCGTGAATAGAATAACCTTCTATAACCTTATCATCTTCGCCTCACATTAAGAACCTGTCCTAATGTATCTTTTTGTCACTTCTCGTCTCAAGTACCATCTCGGGGAATAGTGTTGTTTGATCCTCACATGACAGTGGTCTTTCATTCCTGCTTTGCCGACACTTCAGGAAAAACACTATAAAACTCCCTATTTCAGAAGCCCCCACTTAATACTTGACAACCCTTGTGACCTTACTGATTACCATCCTTAACATGTTCTACTTAGCTAAATAGAACCCTGTTAATGGACATCTTACTTTCCCTGGTGGATTACTACTCTTAAAGACGTCTAATCATCTGATTTAAAACATCTTCCTAGTAATCCTACTTTCCACTAATCCTTTCATTACTTAATCACTAAAGGCAAGTAACATCGTAAACATTTCACATATATCAATACTTTATAAACAGTAGAAAGTATTTACACAAGACGTTATGTATATCAGCCCAAAACAGTTTAAAGCATTTAAGCAATATAAAACAGGGCTCATAGAACTCACCTTAGGTTGCGAAGTAGTTACTTGGCTTATTCCTTCGTGAATCTAACTTGCTTTAACGTGATGTCCCTAGAAAGACATCCTAGAGGTTACAAGCGGTCATTAAGGCTAACCCCTTATCCTAAACCCAATCCCTTGTTGGTTTAACATCCATTTGTCTAAATAACCGTTTTTCCCCTTATGGGAAAAGTATTCTTTTAGTGATACTTATGAAGAGGTGCATTCCTATAAGTAAACGCTCACTCCGGGATCGCCCAGTGAAGCGTATGCCATGTCCCAGTTGGAATTTATGCGACAACACCACTATGCCAGAAACCCCAGTGTACAGGCGCCACCCTTCCAGTCCGCACCAACTTCTAGATATCCGAGTAACTCGGTACATTCAATACTTTATCAAAACCCATGTTTTAACTTATATATACTTGGTACATATATATAATCATGTTCTTTTGTTGAATATTATTACCCTTGCCCAAGCCTTTATGTCCTTGATGAGTGATTCTCATGACCGACCGTATAGGCGTTATCACGACCAGGAGGCGGGATTACTATGAGATATCACCCATATTTGTGTTTTAGTTTGGTGATGATCATGACCGACCGTATAGGCGTTATCACGACCAGGAGGCGGAATTACTATGATCAAAACACCAATGTTTATGTTCTTGTTTTTGGTTTACTTGTTCTTGATAAACCAACATGGTGAAACCATACCAACCCTTCTTTAAACATGAAATTAACTTAAGGATTTCTTAAAACATGTTATTCTAAGGCTTCATACCAAATTTCAACCCATGATTCCCACTAGAACTCCCAATCTCAACAAAACATGTTCAAGAACCTTAATATTGCATTATTCTTAAAAGGCATATCTAAGTGTTATGAATCATGCAACTAATTGAAGGATTATGTTAAACATACCTTAATTTGATCTATTCCAGAAGATGGGCTCCTAACTCCCTTTGAATCTTCAAAAATGCAAGCTAGAGTGTTCTTGGTGTTCTTGAGGTTTCTTAGAGGTTTTAGGTTGATTTTAGGTGAATTAGCAAGAAAAATGGATGGATCCATGGTCTATTTATAGCCAAGAGTGTCTCACATGCTTCTTACAAGTGTCCTAGTGACTAAGCATGAGAATTGACACCTAGCATGGTGACTAATCATGAGAATTGACACCTAGCATGGTGACTAATCATTCATATAACATATAAACATATATATATATATATATATATATATATATTTTTAAATAATCTAACCCGATTTACCTTATGCATAGTTTATTGTTATAACTTTAAATACGCATTTCTTAACATTTTAACATGTTAATCACATAAACACATATACGACACATATTTTCACATAAAAATATATAAAAACATATATATATTTATTACCTTTAGATTTTGGGGTGTTACAACTCTCCCCTCCTTAAACAAGGTTTCGTCCTCGAAACCTGTTCAGGCTTCAAACAACTCAGGATGAGATTTTCGCATCTCGTCCTCTCTTTCCCATGTAGACTCAGAACCCTTCTTGTGCATCCATTGCACCCTAATCATTGGAATGGTCTTATTCCTAAGCCTTTTCTCATATCGATCTATAATTGCAACGGGCCTTTCTACAAGTGATAATGTGTCATCGATTTCAATCTCATCTAAGGGTATTATTTGCGACTCATCCACCACACACTTCCTCAAATGTGATACATGGAATGTTGGGTGAATTCCAGACATTTCCTCAGGTAGATCTAGTCGATAAGCAACTTCTCCTACACGTTCTGAAATTCGAAAAGGTCCTACGAACCTCGGGCCTAACTTACCCCTCTTGCGAAAGCGAATAATATTCTTCCAAGGGGATACTTTTAATAACACGAAGTCTCCTACTTGGAACTCTATCGGCCTCCTTCTCTTATCTGCATAAGACTTTTGTCGATCCTGAGCAGCCTTTAGTCGTGCCTTGATTGCATCAAGGTTTCGAGCCATATTTTGAACCTCATCTTTGCTTCCTAGTTCTCGTTGTCCTACTTCACCCCAACACACTGGAGTTCTACACCTCCTACCATACAACATTTCGAAAGGTGGCATACCTATGCTAGCATGATAACTGTTGTTGTATGAGAACTCCGCCAGGTGTAGGTGACTATCCCAACTTCCTCCAAAGTCAATAATGCAGGCACGCAACATATCTTCCAGAGTTTGAATCGTTCTCTCACTCTGTCCATCCGTCTGAGGATGATATGCTGTGCTAATATGCAATCTTGACCCCATTTTTTCATGGAACTTCTTCCAAAACCGCGAGGTGAACCGCGTATCCCTATCAGAAACAATAGTTACCGGCACTCCGTGTTGAGCAATAATCTCCTTTGTGAACAACGTAGCTAACTCTTCAGAAGAATGTGTTTCTTTTATAGGTAAGAAACGAGCACTCACTACTACAAAAACTGGCATTCTTGACGTGCATTGCGCGTCAAGAAAGTGCCTTCTTGACACGCAAATGCGCGTCAAGGATGCGGGGGTCAAGAAGCTTCTTGACGCGCAAAATGCGTGTCAAGAAGCTCTTGACGCGCGAACAATGACACGCATTTTATGACATGCTTTGCGCGTCATAAAATGCGCGTCAAGGAAGCCCCAGTCATAAATCTGCTTATGACACTCAATTTTGCGCGTCAAGAATGTAAAAAAAAAAAATTAAAAAAAATATTTTTTAATAGAATCACTAGTTTCTACAAATAATGACAATTAACCAGATAATAGAACATAAAAATACACTTATAGTAAAACAATACATTTCATATATTAAAAACAATTCGAACATTTCATACAAGTACTAAAAATATTTCTACATTAACAAATAAATTTATTAGTCGGATGAGTGCCATCTTTGTGAATTAGCTCCATTGTTGGTAGACCTGCAACCTGTAGGCTAGTAACAGAGGTGACGATCCAAGATCAGTCTAGGTTAATTCATTTAGTTTAAAAAAATCTATTTGTAATTTGATTTTTATGTACATATATGTTCATGTATATACATACTATATAAACATCAATCTAAAGCTTATATATAGTAAAACAAAGTAAAGGGAATAAAGGATCCTACATAGGCTTGGGGTGAATTTATTAAACTATGCAATCGTTGATCATAACTTCTTAAGATGGTCAGGTACATGTCAAGTCAGTGATGAGTACTTCATAATTTGTTACCATTGGATTTAAAATAATAATAGGAAGAGCCATAAACTAAGGTTAAGTAAAAGTACGTACCAGTTCTTGGTGAAGCTTATTAGATTGTTGAATGGCAGAATTCTTCTCATCAGTCAGTTTAGAAATATGAGCCCTTGTCTGAAAACACACAAAAGGAGGTGAATGTAAAGTAAACATAATAGTCAAACATGTGTAGATAAAAAATAACAACATACAAACATTGGGTGAAATGTTGCATCACAGAATCTTCAATCCACTATGATATAGTTGCTTAACATTAGAAGCAGAAAGATAATATTCCTACTTTCTATTATGCTAAATGGAAGTATGCAAAAACTATCAACTATGCAGAATTATTATCTGGCAAAATCTTGGATCAACTAATAATAGTAAGTAGTTGCTCAGAAAATAACATCTGATGACATATCGTGAGATTCAGCATACGCTCTTGGAACCTGCAAATATAAAATTGGTTCATTAGTATGTCAGTTCAATTAAAAACGATCAAGATCCTTGTTTTATAGAGCTCTAGGTAAGCGTTTAGGTCTCCATAGCTCAGGCGAGGTGAGAGCTTCACGTACGTGAAGCTTTGCTCTATGTACTACCAAAAGCTGCATGTTTCTCATCTCTTTTACATATCAACCTTCTTCATCAAGTAAACCATTAATAAACTTATCCCTCTGCAAACCTTAATTTTAATCACACATGCAAGAAGTGCCACTTGGCGTTGTCCCAAACACCTCATGCCTCACACGCTCTATAAAACCAAGATCTAGATGTTTGAATAATGCAAGAAGGGGGATTCTAAGTTTCTAACCGCAGATTCAATTGGGCTTGTAGTCCCGTTGTCTGAAATTGATGCCCTTGGAGAGGAACCTTCCTCTGATCCTTCTCTTACGGGTGATGGTGGTTGTAGGGGAGGCCGGGAGCAACATAGACATAATTAACATTCAATCTGCATTCCTCCATTTGATTTCCATATTCCTTGTTAAACTGTTGCAAGAGGTGTTTAAACTTCAAACTTAATAAACGAAGTCAAACATTCGAACCTAATCTTATCACTTAAACAATTACCAATTCTGGAGTAATATCTTTAGTGGTAGCTCCAGGGCTTGCAACTGCACTCTGGAGTAAAAACTTGTCCTTGCATTGCATATCAAGAGGAGCCTCCTTTTGAGATTGCATTGTAACTATTAAAACATCAATGTGCAAAAGGATAAATAAATATGCCATTTCCAGCAGACTAAATGCAAGTACCAAGGACAACAAAATCATTTTCAAAATCCAAGCAATCAAACAGATAAATATACAGATAAATGTCAAATTTATGAACCGGTAAGCTTAATTTCTACAAACAGTTGTTACTTCTAAACAAGAAACTAAAGAAGAACAGCTCAGTTAGGTTTTACCTTATACGCCACATGATTATTCGTCTTGTTCTTCAATTGCATGGAACACGAGATCTGCTTCTTCAAGTCAACTACAAAGAACACAACCGCATCACATATCAGGAACTCAGAACAGATCTGAAAACGAGAAGACAAATCAGTGAATAAACGAGGAATACAAAATCGTATAACTTACAAGCAAACTCAAGCTCCTAAGTTATACAAAATCGTATAACTTACAAAACCGGATAGTTATCACCTGACTCGCTGGACGGTGGTTTGATGGTTTAGTGACGTGTGGAGGAACCGTCGGCGTTCATAGTGACGTACCTGAAATCGCCGGACCTAGACGAGGGTGGACCTGAAATCGATGGACCTGGAGGAGGGTGGACCTGAAATCGCTGGATCTGGACGAGGGTGGATCTGAAATCGCCCAAATCATACCCAAATCACTGAGAATGGTCAGAAAACGAGACAAATTTGAGAACATGAATGAAGAAAACGTACCAGAATTGGGACGATTGTGGACCATCACTCTAAATCCCCAGTCGATTTGAAGCCAGAGGGAGAGGTGGACCATCACTCTAAATCCCCAATCGATTTGAAGCCAGAGGGAGAGGACATGCTTCGATGCTCGAGAATTAGGGCTTGAAATTGAAATCTTAGGGTTTACATTCTTGGCAGAAGGAATTTTTTTTTGCAGGAGACGTGTTTTTAGAGAGCGGGGAAGAGACGTGTGTTTTGGAGAAAATAAATTTGTTGAAATTTTGGAGGAGCGCGCTGAAAATTAAAATTAGGGCAAAAATTTTGGGGGGAACTTTTTGGGGGAAAAAATTAAAAAACGACACGAAATTCTTGACACGCGTATTTTAAGTGTCCTCCGTGTTTTTTTTCCTCTAAATATGACAGATATTCTTGACACGCAAAAATACGCGTCATGAATTCTTAGGAATTACCTATAATTGACATTTTATTTTGACACTTTGGTAATTGCACGTCAAGAATTTTCGAGTGTCATCGTTCGCGTGTCAAGGAAAGCAGTTTTTGTAGTAGTGACTCTTTGTTAGCCTGTCCACTATCACCCAGATGGTGTCATAACCTTTAGCTGTTTTGGGTAGCTTGGTTATGAAGTCTATCGTGATATGTTCCCACTTCCATTCGGTAATCTTCAAAGGTTGAAGCTTTCCATAAGGCTTTTGATGCTCAGCTTTAACCTTTGCGCAAGTCAAACACCTATTAACATATTGCATGACATTAAACTTCATACCCGGCCACCAATAGTCTCGTTTTAAGTCTTGGTACATCTTGGTCGCACCAGGATGAATTGAATAGCGTGACTTATGAGCTTCATCTAAGATCTTACCGCGAATCTCACCTAAAAGCGGTACCCACATTCGACCGTACCTAGTCTTAACTCCAAACTCGTTTTCTACTAAGCTTCCAACTTGTCCTACCATCCTTTCCTTCTTGACGTTCTCATCCTTCAACGCCTCGTACTGATCTCTTCGAAGTTGGACCAGAAAATCAGGAGTAACGACTAACTTATATGACTTCACCCTGATTGGAGAATAATCCTCCTTTCTACTCAAAGCATCGGCCACTACGTTGGCCTTACCTGGGTGATACATAATCTCACAGTCGTAATCCTTGATCAACTCTAACCATCTACGCTGCCTCATATTAAGATCCTTTTGCTCGAAGAAGTACCTTAAACTCTTATGATCAGTGTAGATGGTACACTTTACCCCGTACAAATAATGCCTCCATATCTTGAGTGCAAACACAACGGCCGCCAATTCTAAGTCGTGAGTTGGATAGTTTGTCTCATGAGCTTTTAGTTGCCTTGATGCGTATGCAATGACCTTGCCCCGCTGCATCAAAACACAACCTAATCCTTGATAAGAAGCATCAGAGTACACTACTAAATCATCAGACCCATCCGGTAAGGATAACACCGGTGCCTGAGTCAATCTGGCTTTTAACTCCTCAAACGCACTCTGCTGACTAGGTCCCCATAAGAACTTAGTGTCCTTCTTGGTTAGCTTAGTCAGTGGCGTTACAATCCTCGAAAAATCTTGAATAAATCTACGATAATAGCCGGCAAGTCCTAAGAAACTACGAATCTCTGAAGGCGTCTTAGGTGGCTTCCAACTCATTATCGTCTCAATCTTTGCTGGATCTACAAGGATGCCATCCGCGTTTATCACATGACCCAGGAACTGGACTTCCTTAAGCCAAAACACACATTTTGAAAACTTGGCATATAGTTTTTCCTTCCTTAAGGTCTCTAGAACCTCTTTTAAATGCATCGCGTGATCCTGCTCATTCCTGGAATAAATTAAAATGTCATCTATGAACACAATTACGAATCGGTCCAACATAGGTCGACACACTCTATTCATGAGATCCATGAAAGCTGCAGGGGCATTGGTCAACCCAAATGACATTACCAGAAATTCATAATGACCATAACGCGTGCGAAAAGCTGTCTTCTCGATATCTTCATCCCTAATCTTGAGCTGATGATAACCCGACCTTAGATCTATCTTAGAGAACCAACTCGCTCCTTGTAGCTGGTCGAATAAATCGTCGATCCTAGGCAAAGGATATCTATTCTTAATGGTTAGCTTATTTAGACCCCTATAGTCGATGCACATTCTCATACTTCCATCCTTCTTTCTGACAAAAAGCACTGGAGCACCCCAAGGTGAGATGCTTGGCCTTATAAACCCTTTGTCAATCAAGTCTTCTAATTGTGACATCAACTCTTTCATCTCTGATGGAGCTAACCTATAAGGTGACTTCGCTACGGGTTGGGCTCCTGGCACTAAGTCAATCCTAAACTTTATCTCTCGATCGGGAGGGATGCCAGGTAGTTCTTCTGGAAACACGTCTGGAAATTGGCATACTACCGGCACATCTTTTAGCTCCTTAGTCTTCACCCTCGAATCGATAACATAAGCAAGGTACGCCTTGCATCCTCGTCTTATGAACTTCTGCGCCTTGATCATTGAAATGATCTCTACTGCTGAGCTATCACGATCCCCATAAATGGATATGAATTGCCCAGTTGGCGTTCGAAGTTGAACCTTCTTTTGGTTACAGATAATTTGTGCATCGTTCTCTGCAAGCCAATCCATTCCTAACACAACATCGAAACCTCCTAACGCCATAGGGAATAACTTAATAGGTAGTTTGTACCCTTCTAACTCTATTAGGCAGTTATCTACTACCTCAGTAATCCTAATACTTTTCCCTGAGGCAATCTCGACCTCGAATGGTCTATTAGCCTTAACAGTTGGTCGATCAAATAACTCACAAAATTCATGCGAAACAAAACTCCTACTAGCACCAGAGTCAAATAACACAGAAGCAGGCACATTATTAACGAGAAACGTACCTGAAACTACATCGGGTGTTATCTTGGCTTCGGTGGTAGTCAGGGTATAAGCTCTACCCTTCGCCTTTGTTGCCTCTTTCGCCTTTGGTGGTTCTGAATTCTTCACCAACTTGGGGCAGTTTGTCCTGATATGATCGGGGCTTCCACACTCAAAACACTTTCTCTGGTCAGGGCAACGGTTAGCATAGTGACCTTCCTTCCCACACTTATAGCAACCAGTTGAACCTAACCTGCATTCTCCAGAGTGGGTTTTGTTACACATGGGGCATAAAGACTTGCTGCCCTTCGAACAATTCTTTGACTTCTTGAAGTGGCTGCTATTTCTTTTTTTTTCGAACCTTCCTCAGACCACTTCCTCTTTTGCTCCCCTGGTCTACCTTCATTTCCATACTCTTCCTCATAAAGAGTAGCACTGAGGTTGATAGCTTCCTGGTAGGTCTTAGGAGCGTGAGGCTTCACAATCTTCCTTACCTCTGGTGGAAGGGCCTGGACATACCTCTTTATCTTTTCTTCCTCGGGGGTAACCAGCCTTGGCACCAATCTCGCCATCTGGTCGAATTTGCTAGTAAACTCTTGATGAGTCATGTTGCCCGCCTCTAACCTAAGAAAGTTCATCTCAATCTTATCTAGCTCATGCCTTGGGCAAAAATTGCTCATCACGATCTCCTTTAGATCGTTCCATCTCATAGCGGTAATGGCTTCACTTCCTCGGGACTGCTTAACGGAGTCCCACCAAAATAATGCGTCTCCCACGAAGAAGTGTGATACATACTTTACCACTTGGTCCTCTCGACACTCGCTAATGTCGATTGTTGCTTCCATTTCCCGTATCCATCGTACGGTTGTAACCGCATCTCTCTTCCCTTCGAAGGTTGGGGGTCTACATCCGCTGAATGATTTGAAAGAACAACCTTGACTTCCTTGTTCTTCCCTCCTATCTCTGGGGTTGTCTCCTCCGCCCATATTCCCGTTGTTGTTTCCTCCTCCTCCAGCTCCGTTGGCTCTACCGGCGCCTCCTTGGAGCTGAGCTATTGCTTGAGCAACAATAGCTGCTACTTGCTCACTAGTAAACGTACTAGCTCCACCGTTACTCTCAGGCTCGGGATTTGCACGAGTGGTTCTTCTAACTATTCTACCGTCATTGCTATGACTTCTTCTAGCCATTTCCTACATTAAGATGAGTGACATTTTAGAATTTATGTGATGTAGAGTTTCCAAGTTTTGAATACATGATAGACAGATAAGCGCAGACGTCAATACGTTTATTTATATATGATGTCTTCAAAACTTAGCTACACCAATCCACATGCATTCTTAGTGTCCCCATCCTAAGTTCCTACTTCCATTGATAACGTATCCTATCATCAAATTAATTATCTCGCACTTGGCCTCATAATAACCAGTATTTAAGATATACTTATATAGTTAATACCAAATTGCAGTAGCTAATTGCAATTGGGTATTTCCCATACCCATATACTCTAAATCCCGTCTATTATGTTCCTAATGCAACGTTCTACCTATGGGCATAACTATCAATACTGGCATTTGTCTCATCTTACTTGGCCTTCCCAGAGTCCTAGTTTAAGTCTAGACACCGCAATAGTATCTAAATCTCTTAAACCAAGGCTCTGATACCAACTTGTGACGCCCACTCCTAGACTTGGCCCTAGGAGCGGTCACGCATCGGATTTACTCATGAACACAAGGTACAACAGAGATAACTAAAGCAGCGGAAATAAAAACTTTTATTCATATGCCAAGCATTACATAGTAAGAGAGACAAATAAAAAAGAGAAAAATATCTCCATGCCAGTCTTTGAAAATGTCTTCTCTTGATAGCTTGGCATTGTCTTGATAGTGTACGCCCCCTAGTTCCTACTCACATCTCAGCTTTCCCTTTTCGATCCGATGGTCCAGCCTCATCTGACATACATAACTTAACAAGTCAGCTTACGCTGGTGAGTTCTAAGTTTTTGGAAAACTTTACCTTTCGAACACATACTATTTGGGTCAATCAAACCATTTCTGCAAACAGACAATTAAGCATAAAGTATCATAGGTTTACACATAATCATCCATATACTTAGTAGATTACATCTACCCTATCATTCTATAAACCTCGTGAATAGAATAACCTTCTATAACCTTATCATCTTCGCCTCACATTAAGAACCTGTCCTAATGTATCTTTTTGTCACTTCTCGTCTCAAGTACCATCTCGGGGAATAGTGTTGTTTGATCCTCACATGACAGTGGTCTTTCATTCCTGCTTTGCCGACACTTCAGGAAAAACACTATAAAACTCCCTATTTCAGAAGCCCCCACTTAATACTTGACAACCCTTGTGACCTTACTGATTACCATCCTTAACATGTTCTACTTAGCTAAATAGAACCCTGTTAATGGACATCTTACTTTCCCTGGTGGATTACTACTCTTAAAGACGTCTAATCATCTGATTTAAAACATCTTCCTAGTAATCCTACTTTCCACTAATCCTTTCATTACTTAATCACTAAAGGCAAGTAACATCGTAAACATTTCACATATATCAATACTTTATAAACAGTAGAAAGTATTTACACAAGACGTTATGTATATCAGCCCAAAACAGTTTAAAGCATTTAAGCAATATAAAACAGGGCTCATAGAACTCACCTTAGGTTGCGAAGTAGTTACTTGGCTTATTCCTTCGTGAATCTAACTTGCTTTAACGTGATGTCCCTAGAAAGACATCCTAGAGGTTACAAGCGGTCATTAAGGCTAACCCCTTATCCTAAACCCAATCCCTTGTTGGTTTAACATCCATTTGTCTAAATAACCGTTTTTCCCCTTATGGGAAAAGTATTCTTTTAGTGATACTTATGAAGAGGTGCATTCCTATAAGTAAACGCTCACTCCGGGATCGCCCAGTGAAGCGTATGCCATGTCCCAGTTGGAATTTATGCGACAACGCCACTATGCCAGAAACCCCAGTGCACAGGCGCCACCCTTCCAGTCCGCACCAACTTCTAGATATCCGAGTAACTCGGTACATTCAATACTTTATCAAAACCCATGTTTTAACTTATATATACTTGGTACATATATATAATCATGTTCTTTTGTTGAATATTATTACCCTTGCCCAAGCCTTTATGTCCTTGATGAGTGATTCTCATGACCGACCGTATAGGCGTTATCACGACCAGGAGGCGGGATTACTATGAGATATCACCCATATTTGTGTTTTAGTTTGGTGATGATCATGACCGACCGTATAGGCGTTATCACGACCAGGAGGCGGAATTACTATGATCAAAACACCAATGTTTATGTTCTTGTTTTTGGTTTACTTGTTCTTGATAAACCAACATGGTGAAACCATACCAACCCTTCTTTAAACATGAAATTAACTTAAGGATTTCTTAAAACATGTTATTCTAAGGCTTCATACCAAATTTCAACCCATGATTCCCACTAGAACTCCCAATCTCAACAAAACATGTTCAAGAACCTTAATATTGCATTATTCTTAAAAGGCATATCTAAGTGTTATGAATCATGCAACTAATTGAAGGATTATGTTAAACATACCTTAATTTGATCTATTCCAGAAGATGGGCTCCTAACTCCCTTTGAATCTTCAAAAATGCAAGCTAGAGTGTTCTTGGAGTTCTTGAGGTTTCTTAGAGGTTTTAGGTTGATTTTAGGTGAATTAGCAAGAAAAATGGATGGATCCATGGTCTATTTATAGCCAAGAGTGTCTCACATGCTTCTTACAAGTGTCCTAGTGACTAAGTATGAGAATTGACACCTAGCATGGTGACTAATCATGAGAATTAACACCTAGCATGGTGACTAATCATTCATATAACATATAAACATATATATATATATATATATATATATATATATATAGGGTGAGGTTCATTGTAGACACTTTCACATGTGAAATAGCTCTTTTTCACATGTGAAATGTTCTGAACAATTAGAAAAAGGAAAAAAAAGGAAAAAATGAAATTATCACAACCACTAGATCAAGAGATCTAATGGTGAAATATAGTGTCTACATGTCTACACTTATGAGGGTGTCTACAATGAACTTTTCACTATATATATATATATATATATATATATATATATATATATATATATATATATATTTTTTTTTTAAATAATCTAACCCGATTTACCTTATGCATAGTTTATTGTTATAACTTTAAATACGCATTTCTTAACATTTTAACATGTTAATCACATAAACACATATACGACACATATTTTCACATAAAAATATATAAAAACATATATATATTTATTACCTTTAGATTTTGGGGTGTTACAGTTAGACACGAATTTCTTATGTCATTCTTGTCAATTGTCGAAACACAAACGTTTACCGTTCTCAGATTCTGTTTCAAATACTTTAATGCCTTTTGCAATTTTACATTGTGACTTGTGGACATCTCCAATTTTGAGTCATGCGGGTTATAAGTACTATATGGTTCTTGTTGACGATTTCACTCAATATACTTGGGTGTATCCTCTGAAATACAAATCTGAAGCATTCACTAAATTTGGCCACTTTCACCAATTTGTCAAAACTCAATTTAATTTAAACATTCAAAATTTTCAATGTGACATGGGCGGGGAATTCGACAACCATAATTTTAAATCGTTCGCCCAAACTCATGGCATCCACTTTCGTTTCTCTAGTGCCACACATCCCAAACATGTCTGTAAGTTGCATAAATCTCTTTATGGGGTAAAACAAGCTCCTCGAGCTTGGTATCATCGTTTTGCAGGTTACATCACACAGTGTGGATTCAAGAGCAGTGTTAGTGATACATCTCTCTTTGTTCTTAAACGAGGACAACATCTGGCTTACCTTCTTCTATACGTTGACGATATAATCCTCACCGCTTCCTCAGAAGGACTCTTGAATGAAATTATTGCACTCCTCTCTCGGGAATTTAAAATGACGGACCTCGGGAACCTCCACCATTTTCTGGGTATTAATGTTGAAAAAAAGACGGATGGTCTCTTCCTCTCGCAGGTTTCTTATGCTACCGACATCCTCTCTCGTGCAAATATGTTGAATTGCAAGCCTTGTTCAACCCCGGTGGAAATCGGCACTAAACTCAGCGCCACTGATGGCGCCCTTTTTGAAGATGGTCCCTTATATCGGAGTCTTGCCGGCGCCTTACAATATTTAACGATTACAAGACCTGATCTCTCCTATGCTGTGCAACAAGTGTGTCTCTTTATGCATGCACCTCGGGACCCACACTATCAGTTTCTTAAACGAATTTTACGATATATCAAAGGGACGACTCACTACGGTCTTCACATCGCTCCTTCGAAGTCCACAACCTTAACTGCTTATTCAGATGCGGATTGGGGCGGTTGTCCGGATTCTAGAAGATCGACATCGGGGTACTGTGTTTATTTGGGCAACAATCTTATTTCCTGGTCCTCAAAAAGGCAACCTACTATTTTCCGCTCTAGTGTCGAGGTGGAGTATCGCGGTGTGGCTAATGCGGTTGCCGAAACTTCTTGGATTCGGAATCTGTTGCTAGAGCTACATGTTCCTGTTCGTCGCGCGACTCTCGTGTATTGTGACAATGTTAGCGCAGTTTATATTTCCGAGAATCCGGTCCAACATCAACGAACGAAACATGTTGAGCTCGATATCCACTTCGTCCGAGATAAGGTTCGCATCGGCGAAGTTAAAGTTCTCCACGTCCCTGCCGACTATCAGTACGCAGATATCTTCACTAAAGGCCTGCCGAAGCATTTGTTCGTCCGTTTCCGATCCAGTTTATGCCTTCGTCAGGCTCCGGCTCAAACTGCGGGAGATTGTTAACCAATATTATTATTGGAATGTATTCTGTAATTAGTGTACAAATATCTTTTGTAATTACCCTGATTTAGGTTTCCTTTTCCCTGTATGTATTATATATAGATTGTAATATTATAATGAAAGGGCATTCGATTACTCAATCAATTGTTTACAAGTAGATCTCAGGTTATAGCGAATATGATCAGAAATTGATCTTTCTTTCATTTCCCCCAAGTCATCATATCAAAATTCTTAAAATCGTATGGAATCATAGCCAATAAAAAGTCCGTCTCATCAGCCCTTTCGAGTTAGCTACTTGGAGTATCACAGTGTTTTCATTTACTAGTTTTATTTACTAAAGTATTATACAAGGTAACCATTAGATCTTCTTGTTTGAACTTAATGAAAAAGCTATACTTTTCATTGTAGTATGAATGCTATATGTTATACCATGTTATGCTATGTTATGCAAACATCAAAGATATTTGATAAATATTATAGCTATGCTAGGCAAACATCAAAGATATTTGATAAATCTTTATAAAATTTACATTTAAAGTTTGATTAATAAATGGGTCCTCATCATGCAAATACAAAACCTAACTTATATTTTAAGTAAAGTATAACTTCCTTTGCATTCGAGGAAGAGTTTAATGTGACGACACAAATAATAACTAGGGATATTTATTTTAAATTCTTATAATTTTTTTTTTCATTGGTCATATGATATCAGAAAACAATCGCCATCTTAATGATCTCGTTTAATTTATTACACATTAAATATATTTGGTCAAGTAACAAAAAACTTTTAGGATGATAAACTTCTGATAAAAAATTTGTTGAGGTTTTGAAAACATGAAACATAGTGGTTGTTTGTTCAATAACAAACTAACCCGATAGAAAAAATATCTAATAGAACCAAGGTTTGCAAGAATATCATAATACGCTATTAATCTTTCTTTTTGTTGTATAGGTTTTTTAAACATATTATGTAGAGAGCTCTATCTTCTAGGTACGTAACAATTTTGACATAAGCAAATGCAATTCCTGTCATTATAAAATTTTTGACATCTACTATATTTATTTTTTGAGCTAAAATTGTCATGTAACGATTGTCTATAAGCCTCATTTATTGGTTCAATTAATTTTAATTCATCTTGCATGTTATGTTGATGTATGTAACATAATCAAAAAAAAAAATCCGTCAAGGATCGGGTTATATTGTAATTTAAGTTGTTGGATCTCATGCTTATTATTTGAGCATTATCAAATTATATTGAAAAAAGCTAGTTTTCTAATTCGAATGTTTATATAACTTTGTCTAAGATAACAAATATGTTATGACTGGTGTGAGGATATTTAAACATTTCAAACGCGATCATATGCTCCAGCATTTGTCATGTATCGTGTGTTACTAAATGAATGATAACACCGATTTTACGAGTCCGATGAACCGAGTGGAGTTGACCACACATCAGTAGTTAAGTTAACACTGGTTTGTATGTTTTCAAATCCTAAAATTAATTCGTTTTTAGGCTTTCTCACATTTTTAAACAATCTCATATAAGGGTAACACGGGACGCAAGTATAACATGGTTGGAGATTTCGTTGAATAAGTCAAGTCAAACGATCGTGTTGTCGAAGTGGTTCAATGATAAACTTTCATGAATCATGAATCACATCATTTGCTCTCAATCCGAATCAAGGTTATAAGCTCATACATTTCCTTCATTTATCATTGGCATATGGCCTCGAGGCATTTCAGCTTTTAACATTGGGCAAAATTTTATGTCAGTGCCGTTTTTCAAATTTATGTTTGTATATTTCTGGAAAAAAAAATATACCGCCTTTGTAATTTGTGTTTGTATTTTTAATATTTATCATTGACTAATGAGCCTTATTTGGACCCCTCACCATTGTACATAAATCAAAATTTACCAAAATTCCGGGTTTATCTTAGTAGCAATAACTTTAAGCGTCGTGTTCTCGTTTAAAGAAAAGTTAACACCAATAAAAGATTGTCCACTTAATGTAGTCATGTGAGAGATATTTTGAAATGTTTGTGAGAATAATGAGTCATTTCGAGATTTAAGATAGTAGAGATCATTTTTTATTATTGTAATTTACAACACGTATTAATAATAGAATGAGTGGCAAAATGGTAAAAAGACATTACAAATGACTATATTCGACCTTAAATGGTCAGAATAACGACTATATTTTTTCAAGCGGTCAAAACATGTTTGTAACAGGTTTTAGGAACCTTTTCAGGTTGTAACCGGTTTTGTGCATGCAAGTAGAGGAGCTGGTTGGAAACTGTTGCTCGGAATGATTTAGGATCAGTTTCACCTCAAACTAGTTTAAATATTGGGTCGGGTTCGGTTTTAGAACCGATTTGCTTTTCCAAACTGCCTTTTTCTCCACATCTAGTAGAGATGTGTAAAATTGTTTTTTAAGAAGCACTTTAATTTAAATTAAAATAGATTATACCTGGTTTAAGAGATATTTTGAAATGTTTATGAGAATAATGAGTCCTTTTGAGATTTAAGATAGTAGAGATCGTTTTTTTATTATTTTAATTTACAACACGTATTAATAACAACATGAGTGGCAAAATGGCAAAAAGACATGACATAATGACTAGATTCGACCTTAAATGATCAAAATAACGACTATATTTTCTCAAGCTGATAAAACAGGTTTGTAGTAGGTTTGACTGTTTTAGGAACTTGTTCGGGTCGTAACCGGTTTTGCGCATGCAAGTAGGGGAGCTGGTTGGAAACCGGTTGCTTGTAATGGTTTGGAATAAGTTTCACCTCAAACTAGTTTAAATATTGGGGATTCGGTTTCCCAAACTGTATTTTTCTTCATATCTAGTCGAGACTTGTTTTTCAAGAAGCAATTTCATTTAAATTAAAATAGATTATACCCAGTTTCCGCT
Organism: Deinandra increscens subsp. villosa; assembly: GCA_039602395.1. Lineage (NCBI taxonomy): Eukaryota > Viridiplantae > Streptophyta > Magnoliopsida > Asterales > Asteraceae > Deinandra > Deinandra increscens. The sequence goes on along the minus strand of JBCNJP010000023.1, from coordinate 89,709,420 downwards.
AAAACCGATTTGAGTTGCAATCGGTTTAGATGAAAGTTGAACCGATCATGACCAGGTTGTAACTGGTTTGATACATTTATAAAATCAAAAAGTTTTTTTTTATTGAAAGCTTTAGATACAAATTGAACCGGTTGCAACTAAATTTTTAAAGTTCAAAGGTTTTTTTTATAGGTAGTAATTTTTTATTTTTTTTATTATATTTTTTATACTAGGCTATTAGCCCTCTTAAAATATAATATTTTAATTTTTAAATACTTGTTTTTATCACTTTATATTTCAGTCATGTTGTATATCAATTACAAAAGTCGTCTAACTCTCTCATTCCAAGAGACAACCACCACACTACTCGGAAAAAAGTCGGTGTTTTTTCGAATATTTTATTTTACGTAGATAACAGCTCGATGCAAAAACCAAAATTCAAATTACGAACATGTTATTATATAATTTATCTCGACAATATGTCAATATTCTTTTCGATTTAGAAAATTAATATTTATATTCAAAAGTAATTATACCTACATGAATCAAAAACTTGTTTTAATAACTAGCATGTCTATATTTACACACCATTCCCATTTGAATCCTAAACTTTCATTTATTGAAAACATTCTCAAAAGATGTTTTACTTTTTTATTATTCGGATATTTACATTTGTGACATATGTAACTATCTCATGTATACATCACTCTCATCTCTTTTAGTATTTAACCCGATTATCTCTGGGGTATGTAACTCGCATTTCTTGGTATGTAAATCAGTAAATGTATTCATCGAGTATTTAAAATGTATCACTTGATAATCCACCCGTATATAATTCGTAACCTACTTAGGTTATATAACTTTTACCTATTTGCACTGACTCTTGAAGATATGCTTTGGTGGCCCCCACCCCTGTATCCGCCACCTAAGTGCCAAATCCACTGGAGCGGGTGAACTTAGGGGGTAATGATTAGTGAATAACTAGTTTTCACCTTGTCACCGACTTACAAAAATCACACGACTCAAATTTGACTTGGGGCGGATCTAACACTCAAACGGACGTCTAGACTCTTAGAAGACGTCAAAAACTAAGTTCTCCACATACCTAAACGCACCAAATGAGCCAACACTTAACTCCTATTTATAGAGAAAATTCAATGCTCCATACAGGCTATAAAATCCACTATAAGAGTCGTGGTTAGTGGAAATATGCCATCACTAGATTGCATAAGGTGTTACATCAAAACTGGTTATATTATTTCTTCCTATATACATTTGATAATTTTGGTAAGTTAAATGATAAATTTGTCTCTTTTTTTCTTCGGCTGCTACAGTAACCATTTTGCCCTCATTTCTTTTATTTCGCTATAGTGCTACAATAAATTTTTTTTAAATATATACATCTTTTGTTTTGGTACATTCCATGCATGGAATTATGTGTAATCTTCAAACAACATTTTGGTACATTCCATGTATGAAATCAGTAAATATCGTACGTAATATAATGGATATAACTTACGACATTAAATAAATAACAAAAAAGAATAATGCGCGCTCCAATAAATCTTGTTCAATACAAGTTGTAAATCTCCCCTCTTAAAGAAATTCCTGAAACCTAATTACATGGTAGATAGCTAGGATTATACATTCTCATCTCATCTCATCTTTTAACTCATTAGGTAAAGTTTAGATACCTTATGATGTCTACACTAGACTTTCACTTGATTAATATTTTGTTACATAGTTTATTGATTATTCAGTCAAATATATATATATTGCTATCAGCTTTTTGTGGGATTATTCTAAAGTCATAGATTTATCAACACAAGTATTTAGAATTCATATCAGTCAAAACTTTATTTTATCTCTTTTGTATTATCCATCAAACTCTTCACTTGATCCGCTATTTCTTTCAACGCAAACGGCCCTCCCGCATGGAAAACAACAATCTACACATGACACATTCTTGTTGCTTCTTGCAATTTTAGCATAAACTCGTTTTGTATTGAAAATGATCATTTTATATAATCAAAATTATGTATTACTTAGTTACATTCATCATAGCTATATATAACAATGGTATTTTTATTATATAACTATATATTTATTATTATATGGGGAATGATCAAATGAAAACTTCGATTTTTTAAATATTCGTGAAAACTCCATTAAAATGAATTCGATTGAATTCATTTTAGCGACGTTTTTAGATGCTTTTCAATTCTTGATGTCACCCCTATAGGTTGCTCTCTCTCTTTGTTTATTACCCTTGCATTTTTGTACGTGTATATAGGGTTTTATGAATTGCAACGATGTGTATCAATTATTAATTCGAAGCAAAATAAGGAGATTCAAAGCATCAAGAATTATGGAGTTTTTTATTTGGAGAGACCGTGTAGAACCGTACATATCTTACTTGCATTCAATTAGTCATGTTATCGACACCTTTGAATATACCATTTTTCCACATCATATAAGTTTTTAATTATTTTCTTAGATCTTTATTTATAGAAAAATTAGATTTTCTAAATTTAAACTATGATAGACTCGTTGGCTGATGAAAGTTCAAACTATCAATTGGTCAATAGCAGTCCTGATGTCCATTACTGTTGTGAGGGGTATTACCGGTCGCGTAATAATCATAATTCATACATTTATGTTTGATTTCAGCTTTTATATTTCCTCATTGTGTTCAAAGTTATCATTACTAGACGAATATCAAGTGTATGTGTATGATGATTATGTTACCCAGATTGTTCTTGGCAACAAAAATGAAAGTTGATACTGCTATTGACCACTGATAGTTTGGATTATTATCAGCAAATGGGTCAAAGTTTGGATTATTAAACTATGAACCTGTTTTTCTTTTATGACTTTTACTATATAAATTTGTTTCAAATTCTCATAACATTTTGTATACTCCGCCAAACACCAGAGTGGGTTCAACCCAAGCCCAATCACGACGCCAAACAACACCCCCACCTGTGCGGGTGGGTTGCGTTGCTCTTCTTGGCCAAGATTCCAACGGTGTGAAAAAGGTGGGTTGTATGGGCTCCATCCAATCAAAACATGCTAGCCAAAAAAAATAAAATTAATAAAAAATAACCCAACTCATTTAACACAATTCACACACCATACTCCTCCCACCAAACCACACATGTAACTCCGGTCACTGTCTATGTGACAAACTCACAACCAAACCCACACATATATATACTTCATGCCCTTATTATGGTACGTTGTTTTGATCTATGTCGCTATATATTTTATAAAAACTTAAGTCTTTTTAATTGTCTATATAAAATCTTACAACAACTCATATTTTTCTCATAGTTGCTTAAACATACTATATATGAGATGAGATTCCCATCCCATGTAATTTAGAGTTTTAATTCACTTTTAAAGATCAATATGACTTAATTACTTTTAGTTTTTACCCATAATCTTCAAATTGAATTAAACTTTCTTTTTATCAATATATCTCATGTATATATAGTGAATTGAAATAACATGGGGACAAGAAAAAAACACAAGCAAACCTAGATTGGATCCATTGGCTACAAAAGAATAAAATTGGCTTGATAAACACATATTCATGTTATCCTAACTCTACTTTTAAATTTATAAAATTGTTTATCACGGGACATGAACCACACAAAGGAAAAAAGAGACATCATCAATTACTATTAAGCTACAAGTCATTTTGTGAATAAAACCTACTAAATACACAAAGCACAATTATCACTTCTTAAATTGAGGGTAAATGTTAATCAAGCCAAATTATTACAAATAAACTCCATTTATAATTCTTTAGAAGAGGTTTGGTAAAAACATTTACGAGTTAAAATTTCGTATAAAATTAACCAAATATATAAAGCTTGTCTTTGAGTGTCTACTACTCGAACCATGATAAGATGACATCTAATACTTATATTAATTTTATGTTTTCTTATGAAAGTTTTAATTCCCGATTATATGTGTAATTGTTTGGTTATCACAATATAATCACGTTAAGTAATCAATGAATCAATGAATAATAAATTAATATTTGATTCCCTATAGTAAATATATAATGATATATAATTATTCTATAATAAACATTTAATTTGTTCACACTTTGCAGCCTTGGATTGGAAGAAACTTCGTTGCTTAGTGAATCATTTTAGTTTTAAAAACAACTTAATATATTCATAAAAGTTTCCTAAGTTTTAATTTTTAAAACCTTTTATTTTTCTAATATAAAGTTGCCTAGATATTCGTACCCCTCATTGACAAAAATAAAACAAAAATAAGAATGATCACGTTACGAGGGAGTATATAAATTAATTAATCAATTAAATAATAGGTCAAAAAAATGTTCTCAAAACAATAATTAGGTTTGCTTCAATCATTGACCAACACCGGCAGCACGTTAAGCATTCACAACCCACCCCCCATAATATTGTGAGGTAAAACCCTAAAATTTGGGGTTTAGTTGTAAGTGGTTGTGAGTAAGGAGATAGGAAAAATTACTGTTCACCCCTATATTTGATGAAAAAACTGGTGATTTTTTAAAATTTGGGGTTTTGTGTGATTGAAAGAGAGAGAAAAGGTAATGATGAGGGTATAAAAAAGTATTATTTAATTGTGGTTGTGAGTGAAAGAGAGAGAAAAAGTAATGATAAAAGTATAAATTATATACATTACTATAAGTCTATAACCCTCTGTAAAATGGCACAAAATATATCTAATAATGATGTTTAAAGTACTAAAACTTTTTTTTTTAATAATCAACCAACTAACCTTTTAACTTGAACACAACTTATTTTGGTAGACGTAGATGCAATTATAACTTCTTACACGATATGAAAACAAATAGATTTTGATTTACTGGTGTAACCAGTTTATTAAGTATAAGTAGGTCAACTTAAACACGACTTATTTATACCCTAATACATTTTAAAGGAGACAGGGTGTTGTATTTTAATATGAATTTTAAGAGTTTAAAAGGTAAAATTGTTTTTAACAATTATGTGATTAAAATAAAAATAACTGAATAAACAATAATAAAGTAATTTGTTTATAAATCTAAATTATGTAAACAATAAATTTTCAGTGTAACTAATTTCTCAAATTATTTTTATTTTAAATGATTTTTTATTTATTGTATTTTATAAAATTATATTAAACCTTCAAAAATTAATTTTTCAAGAACTTCAGCACTATCTATGTTATTGTCTTGTGCTTCCCGCCATCATACGAGCACCTCCTGATTTATCAAACATATGAACTACAATGTGAAATGTTTAAGAAACAAGTTACCCCCGATAAAATGTCCAAGTTAAGGGGTCTTTTTATATTTTAAAGGAGGTTACATTTAAAATTTAATACTTTGTTTTTAATTTTGTATAACTATTGATTTTCAGAAGTGAAATTATTAATTTTCTCTTAAATTTGTTGATACATGGTCCTTGATCGTCATGTGAAGTATCGAATACAAGACAAACTATACAAGGTTGTTGAGGTCCGAACTCAGGCCGAACCTGGAGTTCGGACATGGCCGAACCTTGGGCTGAATTTGAGGTTCGGACCAGCGAGTTCTCTAGTATAAATATGTGAGTCTTGTATTGTACTCAGAAACGGTCTAAACAGTCTAAGCTTCCGCGCGTGTCATATTCTTTGATTGTACTCTGTGGTTATCTATGTGGTTAATACAAGTCTTTTGTATTTACTCTTTGTGTTTCATCTCGTATTACATTGATTTCATTACGACTTAGTAGAAGATCCGTACGCTCACGCACTTTCAAGTGGTATCATAGCATTAGGTTTGCTCTACTAGTCGGAAATCAGTGTTTTTCGGAGTTTTGAGTTCAAATTCACGTTTTCGCTAAAATGTCAATCATTTTTTAGTTCGTTTGATCGTCTCGAGTGTCCTTTTTGTCAAACATCTGTTTTTAAATCGTTTCTATCGAGTTTGCTTAAATTCCTGTCGAAAATTTCAGTCAAAAACGTTGAAAATCGAGAAAATGAGGTCGAGTGAAATCTGTCTCGTTTGAGGTTCGGACAACTTCGGAGTAACCGCTCCGAACTCGAGGTTCGGACGAAGTTCGGTTTTTATCTAGGTTCGGTGAGAGATCGGTCTAGGTTCGGAGAGGATTCGGTGGTCTTTCGGAGCAAGTTCGGAGTTTCTTTTGATTTGTTCTTCCGAAGGCCAGGTTTGGAGAGAGTTCGGTGTTGTCAAGTTCGGACTAAGTTCGGAGGTAGCTCGGAGGAGGTTCGGACTAGGTTCGGAGTGAACAGTAACCTGTTTTTCAAAAATGTCCGATTTTCAAGCGTTCGCGGCTATTCAAAATTCGGTTCAGGCAACGATGCAAACAATGATTAACTGTGATAATGAAATCGGAACAAGTCAGAAAGTTCCCAAATTACTTAAATTGGAAGATTATCATAGTTGGGTGACACGATTTGAAGCGTTTGTTTCCGTAAATGATATCGATATGTGGTTATCGTATTCTGAACAATATACATATCCTAAGGGTGAGGACGGTGAACCAATTTTTCAAAGGAAGCTTTCTGGTGAACAAAAGAAAGCATATCAAGCTGAGAAAAAGGCTTATGGCACTTTAACAATGACTTTGCCTACTGATTTACTACATTAATTTTCAAGCAACTATACTGTAAAGAGTTTGTGGGATGCTCTAGAAAAGAGATGTGAAGGCAATGACCAATATAAGAAAAGTCGACAAAAGGTGTTGAAGAAGGAATTTGATAGCTTCAAGCATTATCAAAATGAATCAGTTTCAAATCTGATTGCAAGGTTTGCACATTTAATGAGTGAAATGAAGTTGGTGAATCTTACAAAAGATGAAGCCGATAGGAAAGAAAAGATTATGGAAGCTCTACCAGAGAAGTGGGAAAATTATGTGATGATGATTACTAATGATAAGGATTATCCAAAGTTGTCTTTTAATGATCTGATTCAAAGAATCCAAGCTAGGGATATGGAGTTAAAAGTAAACAAGTCACTTCCTGAATTCAGAATCCTGCGGTGTATTATGGCAACAATGATTCAACTTTGAATGCTGGAAAGTCTAATATTCTTAGTTTTGCACCCCCTACAGCATTCCTGGCAGGTAAATCAGAAACTCCAAGTTATTCATCTGCTGGTTGTACTGTGTCAATTCCTAGTTCTTCGACTCAATGTGCATTGTCTGTTCAAACTGTCGATGATTATAATACGTTGATGTCCGCATTAGTATCTTCATACTTTGGTGTTATCACTGGTTCTGTGAGTAATGCTGAGTTAGCAAATGAAGATTACGATCAGATTGATTATGATCATTTGGAGGAAATGGATCTGAATTGGCAATATGCTATGTTGGTTCGTAGAACAAAGAAATTTTTCAATAGAACTGGTAAGAAGAGACTAAATCAGGAAGGAAAGATTGGATTGGACAAATCTAAGGTGAAATGTTATAAGTGTTCCGTTTATGGTCACTTTGCTCGAGAATGTCCAAGTTCTGCAGAAAGTAAATTGAAAACGGGTTAGCATGCACATTTAGTTTTTCATCCATCAGATAAAGCTGAAAAGGTTGAACAGAAATCTGCTACTCTTGCTCATGATTGGACTGATACATTTATGCATCCAGATGGATTTGCCTGGAATGCAGATTCAGAAATTAAAAAGAATCATACTCCAATTTAATTGCTTTAACTGTTCAACATGCTGATGATGAAAGCTTTTTAACTGAGTCTGATACTTCTTCAAGTGTATCTTTGGTTCAAGAAGAATTATCGAAGATTTCTATAAGTCTATAACCCTCTGTAAAATGGCACAAAATATATCTAATAATGATGTTTAAAGTACTAAAACTTTTTTTTTTAATAATCAACCAACTAACCTTTTAACTTGAACACAACTTATTTTGGTAGACGTAGATGCAATTATAACTTCTTACACGATATGAAAACAAATAGATTTTGATTTACTGGTGTAACCAGTTTATTAAGTATAAGTAGGTCAACTTAAACACGACTTATTTATACCCTAATACATTTTAAAGGAGACAGGGTGTTGTATTTTAATATGAATTTTAAGAGTTTAAAAGGTAAAATTGTTTTTAACAATTATGTGATTAAAATAAAAATAACTGAATAAACAATAATAAAGTAATTTGTTTATAAATCTAAATTATGTAAACAATAAATTTTCAGTGTAACTAATTTCTCAAATTATTTTTATTTTAAATGATTTTTTATTTATTGTATTTTATAAAATTATATTAAACCTTCAAAAATTAATTTTTCAAGAACTTCAGCACTATCTATGTTATTGTCTTGTGCTTCCCGCCATCATACGAGCACCTCCTGATTTATCAAACATATGAACTACAATGTGAAATGTTTAAGAAACAAGTTACCCCCGATAAAATGTCCAAGTTAAGGGGTCTTTTTATATTTTAAAGGAGGTTACATTTAAAATTTAATACTTTGTTTTTAATTTTGTATAACTATTGATTTTCAGAAGTGAAATTATTAATTTTCTCTTAAATTTGTTGATACATGGTCCTTGATCGTCATGTGAAGTATCGAATACAAGACAAACTATACAAGGTTGTTGAGGTCCGAACTCAGGCCGAACCTGGAGTTCGGACATGGCCGAACCTTGGGCTGAATTTGAGGTTCGGACCAGCGAGTTCTCTAGTATAAATATGTGAGTCTTGTATTGTACTCAGAAACGGTCTAAACAGTCTAAGCTTCCGCGCGTGTCATATTCTTTGATTGTACTCTGTGGTTATCTATGTGGTTAATACAAGTCTTTTGTATTTACTCTTTGTGTTTCATCTCGTATTACATTGATTTCATTACGACTTAGTAGAAGATCCGTACGCTCACGCACTTTCAAGTGGTATCATAGCATTAGGTTTGCTCTACTAGTCGGAAATCAGTGTTTTTCGGAGTTTTGAGTTCAAATTCACGTTTTCGCTAAAATGTCAATCATTTTTTAGTTCGTTTGATCGTCTCGAGTGTCCTTTTTGTCAAACATCTGTTTTTAAATCGTTTCTATCGAGTTTGCTTAAATTCCTGTCGAAAATTTCAGTCAAAAACGTTGAAAATCGAGAAAATGAGGTCGAGTGAAATCTGTCTCGTTTGAGGTTCGGACAACTTCGGAGTAACCGCTCCGAACTCGAGGTTCGGACGAAGTTCGGTTTTTATCTAGGTTCGGTGAGAGATCGGTCTAGGTTCGGAGAGGATTCGGTGGTCTTTCGGAGCAAGTTCGGAGTTTCTTTTGATTTGTTCTTCCGAAGGCCAGGTTTGGAGAGAGTTCGGTGTTGTCAAGTTCGGACTAAGTTCGGAGGTAGCTCGGAGGAGGTTCGGACTAGGTTCGGAGTGAACAGTAACCTGTTTTTCAAAAATGTCCGATTTTCAAGCGTTCGCGGCTATTCAAAATTCGGTTCAGGCAACGATGCAAACAATGATTAACTGTGATAATGAAATCGGAACAAGTCAGAAAGTTCCCAAATTACTTAAATTGGAAGATTATCATAGTTGGGTGACACGATTTGAAGCGTTTGTTTCCGTAAATGATATCGATATGTGGTTATCGTATTCTGAACAATATACATATCCTAAGGGTGAGGACGGTGAACCAATTTTTCAAAGGAAGCTTTCTGGTGAACAAAAGAAAGCATATCAAGCTGAGAAAAAGGCTTATGGCACTTTAACAATGACTTTGCCTACTGATTTACTACATTAATTTTCAAGCAACTATACTGTAAAGAGTTTGTGGGATGCTCTAGAAAAGAGATGTGAAGGCAATGACCAATATAAGAAAAGTCGACAAAAGGTGTTGAAGAAGGAATTTGATAGCTTCAAGCATTATCAAAATGAATCAGTTTCAAATCTGATTGCAAGGTTTGCACATTTAATGAGTGAAATGAAGTTGGTGAATCTTACAAAAGATGAAGCCGATAGGAAAGAAAAGATTATGGAAGCTCTACCAGAGAAGTGGGAAAATTATGTGATGATGATTACTAATGATAAGGATTATCCAAAGTTGTCTTTTAATGATCTGATTCAAAGAATCCAAGCTAGGGATATGGAGTTAAAAGTAAACAAGTCACTTCCTGAATTCAGAATCCTGCGGTGTATTATGGCAACAATGATTCAACTTTGAATGCTGGAAAGTCTAATATTCTTAGTTTTGCACCCCCTACAGCATTCCTGGCAGGTAAATCAGAAACTCCAAGTTATTCATCTGCTGGTTGTACTGTGTCAATTCCTAGTTCTTCGACTCAATGTGCATTGTCTGTTCAAACTGTCGATGATTATAATACGTTGATGTCCGCATTAGTATCTTCATACTTTGGTGTTATCACTGGTTCTGTGAGTAATGCTGAGTTAGCAAATGAAGATTACGATCAGATTGATTATGATCATTTGGAGGAAATGGATCTGAATTGGCAATATGCTATGTTGGTTCGTAGAACAAAGAAATTTTTCAATAGAACTGGTAAGAAGAGACTAAATCAGGAAGGAAAGATTGGATTGGACAAATCTAAGGTGAAATGTTATAAGTGTTCCGTTTATGGTCACTTTGCTCGAGAATGTCCAAGTTCTGCAGAAAGTAAATTGAAAACGGGTTAGCATGCACATTTAGTTTTTCATCCATCAGATAAAGCTGAAAAGGTTGAACAGAAATCTGCTACTCTTGCTCATGATTGGACTGATACATTTATGCATCCAGATGGATTTGCCTGGAATGCAGATTCATAAATTAAAAAGAATCATACTCCAATTTAATTGCTTTAACTGTTCAACATGCTGATGATGAAAGCTTTTTAACTGAGTCTGATACTTCTTCAAGTGTATCTTTGGTTCAAGAAGAATTATCGAAGATTTCTGAGAATACAAAAGATGACGAATTTAAATGTTATAAATGTGAGAAGTTGCTCAAGGAAATTGCAAGTTTTGAACAACATTGTCAAATTTCAACTGAAGAAATTGTGGTGTTAAAGAAAGAGTTGGAGGATTTTCAAAAGAAATATTATGAGTTGGTTCATATTCATGAAGATTTTTTAAAGGAAAAGGCTCAATTGGCTGAAGAGTGTGAGAAAGCCAAAGCTGAAGCGTTAGACGCAGCTCAAGATTTTGAGAATCTGTTTGAAAAGAGTTATCCGGTTCAGCAAAAATATGAAGAGGCTACTGCTCTTATTGCAAAAACTGCTGTTACCGTTGAGAAGCTTCAAAATAAGATCTCTATGCTTCAAGATGAAAATGTTCTTTACTGAGACAAGAATGAAGTGTTAACAAAAGATGTTGAGATCTACAAGCAAAAGAGAGAAAATGTGCTTGAAGAATTATATGCTGAATGTGAGATCCGGAAGTTACAAACTTATGAGTATGATGATCTCAATGCAAAATTTATCAAGTCACAACAAGAGGTGTTTGAAGGTCAACAGAAAATTAATGACTTGAAATTGGAGATTTTGGAGTTGAAAAGACAAGTTAAGAATTGCAATTTGTCACCGACATTGCTAAATTTCTTATACAAGCAGGATCAGAGTTCAGAGAAGTCTAAGGAAGACAATATTCACTTGGTACCTCAACCAGTGGATTTGATTGAAGTTACTTCTGCTCAGATTGATCCATCCAATGAATTGCATGACTATTCAAAGTTTGCCACTCCACCCAAGAAGAACAAGTTCAAGTCTAAAAAGAAGGAGAAACCTTTGGTGAAGCTCCAAAGTTTACTTCTAAGTATGTATTGCTGGAAAATTAGAACGTGTTTGATCAGGTTGCTTCAAGTTCTTCATCTGCAACCGAAGAAGAAAAAGTTTTGATTGAAAAGAACAAGCTGAAGGATATCAAAGCCAAATTTACTAGTGATGCTAAGTCAAGAACTGTTTCAGGTTCTTCGTCCAATTCTTCAAAGATTCAAGGATCTAAACACAAAGGTTTAGGTTACAAAGTGTTGGCAGAACCGGTTCAAGCAGAGAAATCAGTGAAGGCTGAGAAGGTTTCTAAAGCAAAAGTTACAAAGAAATCACCATCTTCGAAGGAATTTTCTTATTATTCTGGAGGATCTTCATCTTCAAGGAGTCCATCTCCTAGGTATGATTCTTCTGATAGTTTCTTTGATAACTTTCATTCTGACCATTCATCCGATTCTCCTAAATCAAAACAATTTTCTAACAATTTTAGAGAAAGACTTTGTTATGTATGTCGTCAACCGGGACATTTAGCTGCTGATTGTCCGACGACTGCACATATTCACAAAACTGCCAAATATGTGAATAATGAAGGTCAATTTTTTTATGAACCATGGTCCCCAAAGATTAAATCAACTCGTAAATCGTCTTGGTCTAAATCGAGTACGTTGGTTGAATCTGATTCGGGTTCTGATAAAAAATTCAAACTTTTACAAATTTGGAAACCAAAAGTTGTCTCCAAGGCCAACAAGGACTTTGTGGAAGACACCGGGCGACCCGACGCTGTTGATTCGCGTCGATCCCAACGCAACTAATGTTTTATTTGGTGTCAAGCATGTGTTTCAGGAAGACCTTTCGGTGATTGGAAAATTGTTGATTGTGAAATATCTGTTTTAATTAACTTGAATTTCCAAATCACTTTTTGTTTTTTCAAAATGCTAGTATTCGTGTTGGTTGATCAATTTTTCTTGTTTTTCACTTCGTCTTCTTCTGAGGGGGAGTTTGTTTTTGCAAAAATACAAAAATAGTGTGTTGTTTTTCAAATCGTAAAATGAAAATCTATAAATAGGGTTTTCATTTTTAGGAGGAGAAAATTGAAAAAGACAAAAACATTGAAAAATGGGAAATTGTATCCGACATGATTGGGAAATGATGGTACATTGGCTGACATTGTCTGACTCATGGATAAAGTAAATGGAAAGGCCATAAGACCATTTGTTCGATGTGCAAGGTAGGCTCGGCAAATCAGAAAGTATACAAATGTGATATACACTAAATCTGATGCTTAACCTAGTGGACAACATCTTGATGCATATCTCATGATATATCAAGAAAAAGATATGTGATAAATAAAATGAGAAGTCACTGTGTATACATGTGTTCATTTTGTAAAGATTTAAACTTGTTTGATTTTCTTTATTTTGTCAAATGATTGAACTTTCTCTGCGTGTCGAAAGACCGACCTGATCGTTGTTCGTTTGACGTTCTGCTTTATTTTCTTTGGTGTTTCGTATAACTCATCGGACTTTCTCTGCGTGTACGGGAGTACCGACCTGATTGTTTTTGAGTTATACAACTTCAAATTGTTTTATTTTTCGTATTTTGTTAAATCCGAGGCCTTATCTGCGTATCGAAAGATCGACCTTAAGGTAGATGATTTAACGTTTTTATTTCTTTTTGCATGGAATACAGTCCTATATCATGGTTACAATCATTATGTGATTAAAATCACAAATGAGATCACAACATGTGATTAGCAAAAGCATATCTGAGTATGTCTGATAGTGTGGGGTACACTGGTCAATGCAAACTTAATCAATACCTTAACATATCCAGATGTTATGAGTATGATTGTGCCAGAGTTTAAAGTTGGACAAATTATATCTGCAATCGGCATGGCTTATGTGCTTCAATTAGGGGTGTTCGCGGTCCGGTTTTACGGTTTTTGGGTCAAACCGTAAACCAAATCGTTAGTTACGGTTTTTAATAATCGAAAACCTAAACCGAACCGTTAAAAATTAAAACCGAACCAAACCGAACCGTTACTTCCGGTTTGGTTTCGGTTTGGTTTCACGGTTTAGGATATTTAGGCTTTCAATATAAGTTTAGAATATAAAATTTAAATTAAAAGAAAATTCGAAATCAACATTATCAAATGTGGGAATGAGAATATGAGCTAGTCTACTATACTTGTCATTTCTAATTTGTTAATACAAAATCCACCTCTAAATAGAACATGTAACCTCCAAAACATGATGTAAATACTAAATTTCATAATATAAACAATAGTATACTAAATTTCCAGAATGAAAACATGTCTAAATTTCCAGATTACTTGTTATTAAACGCTAAAATCCAAAATCTCATTACAAAAAACAAGTAAATGTATATATATATATATATATATATATATATATATATTATATATATATATTTATATATATATATATTATTTATTATATGTACATGGTCCGGTTCGGTTTTTTACGACCGGTTTTTCATATAAACCGTAAACCAAACCGTTCACAACGGTTTAAAATTTTTGAAACTGACCGACCGTTCGTAAAGATAAAAAACCGACCACGAAACCGAACCGATGACCGGTTTGAACGGTTTCGCGGTTTGAAACCGAACCATGAACACCCCTAGCTTCAATAATTGAAATTGAAATGTAGTTCAGCATGTTATGACCAATATGATCCCAAGTTGTGATCTTTCTTACAAAAGAAAAAAAAAGTGTCTGATTCTGTTTTGCATTTATTTTTCTTATCAGAAAATATCAAAAAAAAAATTAGATGTGTTTTAATATAAAGTTTCTAAAAGCCAAAAAGATTTTGTTTCTTATTTGTTTTCGATTGATGATTGATCAACACGAAATACAAAATCAAATTGTCAAAATCAAAATATCTTGGAGTCTAGAAGAGACATTTTGCACCAAGATTATTTATGTTGGCAGGTTTCTAAGTGGGAAGAGAGTATCACAACTTCAAGTCTTCTGAAGGTTGTTGATAAAGAGATTACACACGATGCAATATCAAGTATTCAAGATTGAACTCATCGTCAAGATCGAGGAAGAGTTTGATTGATGATACAAGATACAAGTTTGAATAGAGGAGATGATACTGCACATGCCGAGGGGGAGTTTGTTGATACATGGTCCTTGATCGTCATGTGAAGTATCGAATACAAGACAAACTATACACGGTTGCTGAGGTCCGAACTCAGGCCGAACCTGGAGTTCGAACATGGCCGAACCTTGGGCCGAATCTGAGGTTCGGACCAGCGAGTTCTCTAGTATAAATATGTGAGTCTTGTATTGTATTCAGAAACGGTCTTAACAGTCTAAGCTTCCGTGTCATATTCTCTGATTGTACTCTGTGGTTATCTCTGTGGTTAATACAAGTCTTTTGTATTTACTCTTTGTGTTTCATCTCGTATTACATTGATTTCATTACGACTTAGTAGAAGATCCGTACGCTCACGCACTTTCAAAATTCTTTATTTGTACTAATTTTAGCCATCACTTTTAACTACACGTTACCATTTTTTCGTTCTTTAATGATTTTCATACGGTAACTCTAATCTCAACTCAAATATATAAGCAAAAAAATGTTATTGAGAAAAAAAATATATACAAAAGAACATATTTAAAAGAAAACAATTATAATAATATAACAATATAACTATTTCGTGTATCATCGTTATTATTGCGATAACACGCATAAAGCATATTTAGTTGTTGACATAGTTACAAAGTAAAATTGACATTATTTAAAAGTAAAATCTAGTTCCATCAGTTTTTTTTTAATCAATTAACTTTTATTTTTTTCTTTATGAAACAGATAATTTAAATATCTTTTATTTGAGTATATTAATGTTACATCTTCTTTTCTATTTAAAACTTCTTAACATACATTATTGACATGATTTTGCGTGTACTATTGGTATATCTTAAAGCATGAAAGTACAACTATATCTCTATGTTACCATATAAAATCTAATTATAATGTAATCTTCTTGAGTTTATTAACCCGAATTTGAATCTTAAGACTCTTTAAAAAAAATATGTTTAAGTTTTTTTCTAGATCTCATTTCTTTATTTTTGAGTTTCATAGTGTTTATTTGTTACGATATATAGTATGTTTAAGATGTAAATGTGTCAGATTCCGAAAGTTTCTTTACTTATCTTTATACCGATGATATAAAGTAGGTTTAATATGTACGCATGACGATCCCGTCACAACACACCGATAATCCCATCCGGAACACAAGAATATCACACAAATAGTTAATTTTTATCGAGAAACCAATCATTTTAGATATAATCATTATGAGATTTTCTGGTATACCAAAAACTATCTTTAAATGATCTTCGTTTATTTCATTGGACCCGCATATATCTCCACTATTATTCACTTTGCCTTGAAAGAAAAAAAAAAAAAAAACAATAGTTTAAAACTACCATGCACATATAGAGGCATCCATTTCTGGTTTTTTTTTCTTTCTAAACCCAGTATGAAAAACCGAACCGGTTATCACTCAACAATGTTAAAACCGGTTATAATAATAACCGGTTTGTGAAACATTACAGCTGATATTGGTAAAACCAATTAGCTTAATAACCGGTGACAGAAAAATTAGTCCAATAATCAATATTTTTCAAATAAAATTAATTACTATAATAATTGTTTTTTTAACCGGTTCCTAACTGGTGGTTTGCGTCGGTTCATAACTGATTTCCCAATAATCGATCTATATTGTGGATATTAACTAGTTCGGGTTTGAAACTGATTTGTTTGCACGTCTAGCACCACATCACTGCAATCATAAATTAACGATGAAATGTGAATCGATTGTTCTCATAGGTTAGATGATCGTACATCTTAAAACGCGTTATAAGAACGAATCTAATATAAAAAAAGTACACATACGTTATAATGTGTTACACGTACTATGTACAATTATATTTGCATACATATGAACTCATTATAACAACAAATCAACATGGAATGTGGACGCTACGTTATAACTATTCAGAGATACTGTCAATATGTACACCAAAACTCATGATAACAATAAATAAAACATGGAAAATGGGCACACTAATGTGAACAATGCATATCATTCTAGAAATGTGCATCAAAACTTATTACAAATAACAAATAAAATTTTGAAAGGGACATACCATTATAACGGGTTATATACACTTTTATAGGGCGAAGTTTATTGTAGACACTTTCGAATGTGAAATGACTCTTTTCACATGTAAAATTTTATGAACAATGAGAAAAAAATGAGAAAAAATAAGAAAAGGAAAAAGGAAATTAATCACAACCATTAGATCAAGAGATCTAATGATGAAAAAATGTGTCTACATGTCTACACTTATTGGGGTGTCTACAATGAACTTTTCACCACTCTTACATATATGTGCATCAAAACTTATTAAAAGAAGAATCAGACATAAGAAGTAGACACATCACTATAATTAGAAAATTAGATAATAAACACTGATGTAAACCTTATAAACCGTCATTTAGTTGATGATATAATGACGAAGAAATCAACATAGGCTTAAACAACAAAGTTAATGTTGCGTCCCAGAGTCTTCGAAGATCGTCGATAGTGGAATGTAACTAATATTGAGTTGGGTGGGGGTCCTGCAACGCAAAGGAAAACCGTTAGCCTTTAGCCTTGTTACGAAGGGCCTCGAAGAGGGTCTTCGTAACCAAGCTTCGGCGCGAAAGTAAGTGAATGGTCTGTAGTGATAGTGAATAACAAGCCTGGTCGAATTTAATTGCTCGGGAGTGAATGAAATTACCTTCAGCCCCTTCCTCTATTTATACTCTCGTCTACTTGCCAACCCTGCTCCCCAGGTCATCCAATGATGACTTGTATTAAATGCGGGTCGAGCATGTAGTTGTGCTTGCCTCGTTTCTTGTGTAACCAGCTGGAAGTGTCTGACAGGCATCACATCAACCGGCTCTATATTTAGTCTAGTAGAAGAGATATTTACTAAGCGCCTGTCATTCTTATTTCTTCCATATAGTTAAGGAGTCCCTTCCGCTAGGACGATTGGCCGATTCCTTTGAGCGGAGGCCTTGGCCTTCAAGATGGAGACGGGGCTAGGGCTTGGGCTTGATGAAACCCTTCCGAGATATATCCCATCATAAATCTAGACCCGAACATCAAAGTCAAAAGATAGAAAAATAATAAGAAAGCAGATTATCATTTAAATAATATTTATAATAAAAAAAAGGTTTATCCTTTTTACAACTTGTGAGTGTGACCATTGTTTACGAGGCCCAACGTTCAAATACCACCCGTACCAATTCGTTAGAATTCCCATCCACAGGTTATAATAAATATTTATAAAAAAATCGGCAAGAAAATAAATTATTAAAAAATAAAAATAATAATTACACAATTATTTAATCCGTTTATTTTTAAACATTTTATGTATTGCTTCCTCTTCACTTCCAACCCAATCTTTCTTCTTTCTTCCCCTCTTTTCTTTCTTCTTTCTTTTATTACCCAAAAACCTGAGTGAATTTCAAGAACCAACAAAATCATCATACCCATCTTCAAAGATTCAATCTTTCTTCCTTAATTCCCTCAAAAACAGACACCCATTTGGGGATTTTGATCAAAAAGTTGAAAACCAATCAAAATATCAAATCACTCCAGATCAGTTGTTTCAAGAATGGAAAAAGATGGATTCTTTAACAATCCACAAGCCTGGAATTCAATCTTTGGAATGGAATTGGAAATGGGGAGTCAAGTTAGTGAGATGAATTGCAGTTCAGAGCAGCTTCAAAACTGCTTTCTTAACCAGAATTGGAATAATTCAATGGATCAGACTGATCCCTTTGAATCTGCATTGAGTTCCATTGTTTCATCTCCGGTGAATTCCCATCCCGGAATCCCAATTCCGGCCGGTGAGAATGTGGCTCTCAAGGAATTGATTGGTAGATTAGGAAGCATATGTGATTCAGGTGATAATAACAGTACCAACACATCATGTTACAACACTCCATTGAATTCACCTCCAAAGCTCAATCTTTCAATCATGGATCAGATTCCGGGGAATTTGTCGATTCCCCGGAATCATCAACTCCCACCTGCTCCATTCCCGGCAGATCCCGGGTTTGTGGAGAGAGCTGCAAGATTTTCTTGCTTTGGGATGAATGAATCTGAATTCCCCAATATGGTGGAATCAGGAAAGCTGTCAAGAGTGTCAAGTAAGCAGTCTTTCAAGACTGCTGAATTCCGGAATCAGATTCCGGTTCCGGGTTCTGATAAGAAGTTCAGTAGGGAATTGGATAGTTCAATGGAGGAATCATCAGTTTCTGAACAGATCACTAATGGGGAAACTGGGATTAAAGCTCAGAATTCCAATTCCAATGGCAGAAAGAGAAAGGCAATTCCCAAAGGAAAGGGAAAAGAAACCCAATCCAGTAAGGTCAGTAATTCAATTCCTTTGTTTCGCAGGCACCCGATTTCGTTATTCTTGAATCTTTTTTATGAAAGTAAAGATCTTTTTACTGTTTTAGACTATAGTGGAGCCAGAGAAGGAGGAATCAGATGCAAAGAGAAGCAAGTCAGGTGAAGAAGGGAACGAGAATCAGAATCAGAAACAAACCAAGGAGAATGCAAAACTTGCAGAGCCACCAAAGGACTACATTCATGTTAGAGCAAGAAGGGGTCAAGCTACTGATAGCCATAGTCTTGCAGAAAGGGTATGTCAATGACTCAATTCCATTCCATCCCCACTTTTCCTAATACCATTCCAAGATTCATCTTATCATTCATGTCATTTGGAAATTTCAGGTCAGAAGAGAGAAGATTAGTGAGAGAATGAAGTTCCTTCAAGATCTTGTCCCTGGTTGTAACAAGGTAAACCATAATAAAAAGATAAACTTTTTAGCATCATTTTGTGTCATTGTGGTTGTTAACTTATGATGGGATTCTTCTTTAAAGGTGACGGGAAAGGCGGTTATGCTCGACGAGATTATTAACTACGTACAATCGTTGCAAAGACAAGTCGAGGTATATACATAACTAGGGGTGTCAATCGTGTCAATTTATCTTGAATACGACCCATATCTTTATTCATGTCAAACATATCAACCTATCCCATATACATTAAAAAATGTGTAACCCTTACACAACTAGTCTAACCCATTTATCTAAACGGGTTAAATGGGTTGCAGGTTGTAGTCAAGTTGTAAACTTGTTAAACAAGTTAGCAAATTTTAATAAATGAGTTAAACGGGTTGATGGGTCAACCTATTTAGTTAAACGGGTTAATAGGTAACCAGAACACAACCTGTTTATTAAACGATATGACAACTCAAAACTGATTATTTTCGTGTCGAGTTAAGAAATGTCACACCTATATAATCAATAGTTATAGTATAAATAAAACCAGACACATTAAATTTCCTGATCATCTAAATGTTTTACTGTTTTTGTTCTGTGTAGTTCTTGTCAATGAAACTATCAACTATTAATCCAAGGACAGATATGAACATGGAAGCACTTTTATCTAAAGATGTAAGCTTTTCACAATCTTTCTTTACCTTTGATCCATCTTTGAATTTTCAAGTAATTTATTTTCTTCATTTTTTACCCGTTTTCAGACTCGCGCCATGTTAAGTACCATGAACCATCTGGATGCACCGGCTCAGCCGTTTTACGGGTTGGTTCATGACAGACCACAGAACCCGTTGACCTCAATGATGCAGAGAGGTTTAAACATGAAGTCATCACAAGCTGACGGTTTTGGTGAAGTAAGTTCATAACTTTTTAATCAAAAAAAGGCTTTGTTATCCTGCAAAGTGTTGTAAATTGATTTTAAAATCGATTATTTCAGGCTTCGGCGTTCTGGGAAAATGATCTTCAAAGCGTTGTACAGATGGGATTCGGCCAAAATCAAGGACCGATCTTCCACGGTGAGTTGACTTTTTTGACATCAAGAAAGTCGATCAACATCTAAAATAGCAGTTAATTAATCTTTTGTACGAACTCTTTGATTCGATGCAGGAATGATGGGCGCGGGTCAAATGAAAGTTGAGCTATGATACCGGATTTGTTGACATATATTCTTTAGGCCATTAAAGCAAGAAGAACATTTGTATAGAGAAAGGAAGAAGACATATATCTTCACTTGATATCTTATGTTTGTATAATTCTAGAACTAATTCATATAAAGTTTGTGTTGTAAGTTGTAACATTGTTCAAAGGTTGTTGGGAAGTGCCTGCAACTGCAAGGCTGCAACCTTATTTTCTTAACAATATGATATATCTAATCACTATTTTTTGTTTATCTCAACAAGTTTTATATATATTTTTTATTTTTTTTCTTATCTTTTAGTATATGTTATATAAAGTCCACCATTTGTTGTTTCCCAATGTTACCTGTATGTGGACTTATTGCATTTGACATTATGGAAGAAGTGCTGGAACCACCTTGATGTTTATGGGCCAGTTGTTGCTGAGGATTCATTGAATTTGACATTGACATTCTCAACAATTCTAGTTTTTTTTCACTTAATAAAAAAAGACTATCACCGATTGCGGTTTCAGTCGGCATGCCATCGGTAGAACCCAATACCGATAGATCCGAGCCATCAGTGGTAGTCGTTGAGGGATCACCGATGGTCATATGGAGACAACTTATGCAAGGTCATTCAAGTTGACCTTTTATGGTGGATTATTGACGAGATATTTAGCGACGATTTACTGACAGAGTGTGTTTAGATAGATTAATGACAGTCCTACTTACTTTTGCTGACGGATATTCCTGTTGGTAATCCGTCGGTACTACCGATTAATATTTTATTTTTCTTAAATTTTTTGAAAAATAATGTAGTGAATTCAATCCTACTGTTTAAGAAAAAGGAATATGATTAGAAAAGTTACTGAAATTTTGGAAACATAACAAGTTTAAAGGCCATATTTCCATTGCATGTTTTAAAGAGTCATAATTTTATAAAAGTACAATGAAAAATCATAATGTAACCCAACTATTAATATG
This sequence comes from Deinandra increscens subsp. villosa, assembly GCA_039602395.1. NCBI lineage: Eukaryota > Viridiplantae > Streptophyta > Magnoliopsida > Asterales > Asteraceae > Deinandra > Deinandra increscens. Next base: position 89,687,712 of record JBCNJP010000023.1, on the reverse strand, counting down.
TACTTCAACACCACACACATACACAACATTGGAGACGTATTTAAAAACCCCTTTTTAAGTCCAAAACTTTAAAAAACTTTACAACTATATAAAATTTAAATACTTGTATATTATGCTTTAATGATTTATAATAGAGTGGGGAGATAATTATTGATGTATTCTATCAATGACTGGGCATTCGTAAGTGTATATAATACATTTGAGGATGATGAAAGTGTTTTTTATATTAATTTTAAAAAATTTACGAGGCAAATTTGCCTTTAATGAATTTGAGTATCTTAATTGTCGATATACAAATAATAGAAAATCGAATTATATAAATAACTAATTTCCAATTTAACTAAATTATAAATCATTTTTATTTTATAAGATTGTATTACTTTTTTAAATTATATAACACTTCATCAATTCATTGTTCAAACAATTTATCAGTGTCTATATTAATGTGTTCAGTTCACTCTTTCATCTCGCTCACACCTCTCTACTTTGTTAATTACAATTTATTTACACTATAAACCTTTTGTGTGGGTCCAGTCCAGGTTTTAACATTCAGAATTTAAAAATTAATACCCAACATCTTACCATGAAAACGCCGGTACAAAATAGCACTCTACCGTTGATTATGCCAATAATTTAGAATAAATTAAGATATTTTATTAAGATCCCATAAAATCTGCACATCAACTTTCTGGGCCATCCCAGAAAAAATTATGAAATTCTTTTTAATTCTTGACGGTGATATTTATTTTGGAGTTGTCATAATCAGGGACAAGAAAATTGATTTTCAAAGTTCTATTTTTTTTAATGGCAATCTTTCATAATATTTTAGAGTTCTCTTTCTAAATTACACCCTAAATATTTATAAATGTCCAGATTTAAACCCGAGATATTTTCAGACGGTACTTCCAGAGACAAAACGTTTTTCACTGACCATCAACCCCGATGATATTTTTAAGATTTACCCAAAAATTTAAAAAAAAAGATTGGGCAGGATTTACCCAAAAATTAAAAAAGTAATAATAATTTGGCGGCTTTAGAAATTAGAATGTAGATAATTAGATGTTGTGAACCAGCTGTTAGTGGGGACATTAAAGAACAACTCCATTCTGGAATCCAAGATTGACAACCTTTGATGCCAATCTTCTTTTTTTTACTATTGATGAATATGACAGCAAATCTTTTTCCACAAAGATGTTTTAATTACTTATACTTTATGCAATAAAGATTTACCTTTAGAGTTTAATGGTAGCCCATAAGAGTTTAAGTACTACTGTACATGAAAAATTATGACACAAAAAGGTTTACTTGGTACTTGTTATATTTTTAAACTTTAAATACAAGGTTCCAACTCTTAAAAAGATTGGAAAGAACTAGCATACATATGTGCACATATAGATTATCCATGTATGATCATAATAAAATGATATATATGTAGATTATTGATATGTACGCGTGTATCTAATCTAATATATAATAAATAAAAATCTTCAATGTCACGTATCGAAAATATTAAAACACAAAAAACAAAATTATCAATGTCTCATATTCATTCTTATATAAAAAAATTCTTTTATCTCCTAATAAATACCAACCATCTATCATATTAAATACTAATAAGTTTAAAAAATTAAATTATATAATTAAATATAAAAAATATATATTCTTCTTATAATAAATTTTTTAAAACATAATAAGTTATAATAATATTTCAATTATATCTTATCTTAAAATATATTTTTATAATTCTTGAATCTTCATTATTTATTATTTATAATTTAAATATTTATTATTTCTTATTTAACGAGTGTATGCTTAAAAAGTTTTATTATTTTTTATAAGATAACGTTTAAACTTATGCTTAAAAAATATAATAATAATTATTTACAAAATTATTAATTATATTATTACATGTGTAAAGGTGTAATATACGGGTTGATATAGCTAGTACATCTCTATATACATGCTCGCTCACACATTGTGCATAATCATGAATGTGGATTTTGTAATTTTATAGTTATGTTCTTAAAATGTACCTCATGAACACAATACATAAAGTTGCAAGGAATAAAACTATTGTTCTTAAGAAGATTCGATAGTGGTTGATATTTGGTACTCTCTTTTGCTACATGTACATATATATGTGCATGTATACATGTCATATACATAGACAAACATATAGTTGTCCATAATGGCAAATTATCAAGATATTACTACAAAGACAAGTGAGAAAGGGAATCAAAAATCCCATGTTGGCCATAGTGGAGATATGACTTTGGCCAAGGAATCAAAGACCTTTTTAAATGGCTATCACCTCCTTTAGAAACTCATGAAAAAGAAAATCTTTTTGGATAAGTAGAATGTTTAAAGTAGTGGTGTTTAGATGTAGAAAGATACCCCTTGAGAAATAGACAACCAAACTTTGCATGAAAGTTTGGCTCATCAATTCTTTTGCAACCTTCCAAAAATCAACATTGGAGTCCTTTTATCACTTCAATTTCTTCTCTATTTCTTTATTCATTCATGGAAGAAATGTGTCACAATGACGATGTACACTCAAACGTTCTAAATTCATACGAAAGACGTTTAGAATTGAAGGTCTTAAGGTAGTAACTAGTTAAATCAACACGCAATGTCTTTAGGTTCTGTCATTGACGGACACAGGGGTTCAGTGCCCCTCTGACTGACATAATTCATCATAATCTTCTTTATAAAAAGTAAGTTCTTTTAGAAAAGTTTAAGATAGAAACCTTGAATACTGGTGAGTACATAACATAACTAGTTTTATTGCGGGTTATGTGACATGGACACTATATCAATTTAAAGTCAATAACACGATAGAAACTATTAAATGCCGCGATCGAAGATGTATACAAGATTGTCCATCTCGGTTTCTCTTAGCTAAGGCATCCAACATCAAACTAGGGAAGATTGATTGAAGATATTTCCATGATTAGATTAGAACAAAAGAAAGAAAAACAAAGGTATAAATGAAAGGTAACAAGTTAGGGAAGATTGGTTGAAGATGTTATCATGTGGGGTTTCATTTGCTTATAATCAATTATGGTATGATTAGGATTGATCCATTTACCAGCCTGTCAATAATTATCTTAGCTCATATAGGTACAAATCACTCTCTTTCCCCACTTTATGTCTTTTTCTTTCACCTTAACAAGCATCCTCTTTTTTTTTTTTTTTTTTAATTTCTTTTCATATCACACTAATCTCGAACGGTTACAAAAATCCTGTGTAATTTTTATTTTTATTATATATAATTTTTTTATATTTTTAATTATGAAATATCAAATGTAATTAATATTTAAACATGATAATATAGAAGATAATAAATGAATAATTGATGAATTGTTTAAGAAATATTCTAGATTAATGATGAAGACATCAAGTAGAAACAATTTTTTTTTTTTGATTTTTTTTTTGGTGGTGAAAGACCTCAATAACTAAAATGGTAGTATATCGACGACAAGATAAAATCTTTCGGTTTCCTTTGGACCACTCGACGAATGGGAAAGAAATGAATTTATTGGGCTCAAATGCTCAATGGTATACTTTTGATGTTGGTTGGTTTGTTACTAATTGCTTGTTGCGTTTGTTTCTTGTTGTCTTGTTTCTTTCTTTCTCTGTTCGTGTTTTTTTTAGGGTTTTAGATTTTTAGTGATCTCTAATAAAATTTTCTTAGTGACAGAGTAAAATGGTAAACTTGAATCCATAATTCCTTTGCAAAGTGATTTGACCACCCACATTGTGTGTCAAAACAAAAGCAAAATCATATTACTTCATCTGCAAGTATCCTTTCCACCACAACAAGCAATACACTTCTCACAAAACAAACTATTATTTGCAAATTATGAGCAACAATTTTATACAAAGCCAAATTCCTGCATATTTTACACAATTTTTCACAAGTAACAAATTTCTTGTATACATGATATCACAATCTTTGACAAAATATTGTGTATGCAGCTAAACTAATATGTTTACAAAAAAAAATAAATAAAAAAATTGAAACTAGTCAGATTCATAAATCACCATCATGGTCCATTTCCTGTCTCTTACAACTTCCACTATTTTATAATAAATAGTTGTGCTAAACATACCTTGTCCCTATTTTTACTGAATATACCCCATCCCTGTATCAAATCATGCATCCCATCTTTACAAATCACCCACTCACATTATATACATATTCTATAAGCCTGTATCTATATGCCATATGGCCATATACATTTGGTATGCGCCTATATACACGCGCTATACGCCAGTCTACGTTTCAAAACATAGAATTTTAAAAAAAAGAAGAAGTTAAATATCTAGTCTTCATCATCCGTGGGGTATTCAAGGTGCGTATATACGTTCCATCAAAGTTACCGATACAAGTAAACACTAAAATCACATGCGATAGAAAAAAATACTGTATTATAAAACCAACTCGGTTTTCAGTGGAATTTATATCGGAATGCTCATAAAACAATAAAACAACAATGTATATTTACTATTTAGATACTTTTTAAAAGTTAACGAGTACAAGTTATTACTGAAAAATCAAATGCGAAATAAGTTAATTATTGATTAAAATAAATAAATTCTATCTCCACTCTTGTGGACCCGTCCACGCCAAAAGGCCACGATCATGGACCACGCATAAGGGCATGGAGCTCCACGCGTGGTTTTAGCCACCTCAGTTCCACGTTAATTGCCACGGCATCATATAAGGATGGCAATGACATCCGAACCCGACGGGAAAACCCGAAACCCGACACACATGGGATACGTATGGGATTACTTTTGAATTTTTTTCGTGGATATGGGACATGTATGGGATTTGATGATATACCCGTTTACCCGTCCCGATTATTTGATTATATACCCGCTATATTTTTCTTTGTTCTATTTATTTATTTTAAGTATAAATTGTATTATTTTATTTATCTATTTTTTATATTTATCTATAATACTAAGTTATTTATTAAAAACATTGATTTACATATTATTAGACTTATATATGTTTAGTTATTTGAGATATTTTATTATAAGTATGATAAATATAAATTAATAGTTAGTCAATATACACTCGACGGGTATGCCCGATACCTGATGGGTAAATACCCGCTAGAAACCCAACGGGTTTTGGGCCGGATATGGGACAATCTTTTACAACCGGGTACGGGGTTGGGATTATTCAAACCCGCCCCATTGTCATCCCTAGCACCATACCGCATAGCCTTATTAAGATGCTAAAAAAAAGAAAAGAAGAAAAAAAAACAGAAAATGGGGTTATATTCTATCTTAGAAATTGAATGGTTAGGATTGATACCAACTGTGGCTGTTCCTATCTTCTGGTCCAATAGTAATAATATACCCAAAATGGTCCAAAAAAGTAGGAGAGAGATGCTAATCATGGAAGACAATGCCACAAGCTAATTGTTGGATGGTCCATATTCACATGAAACAGACTAACCTTATAACACTGCTCCAAAGATGGTATGTGAACTCTCTGTCTTGGCCCTTATCTGCACAAACTTGGGTCTATCCTAAAACTGTCAAATGACTTTTGGTTCTTTCATGTACATGTACAGTTGACAGTTAAACTAAGAAAGCCTGTCTGTTTTTTTAACGGGTCGAAAGTAAGTCGAAGTGTCTTCAAAATGCATAAGACCTCAAATCATTTTTGTTTAAAAGGTTGTAATACTATTGTATAGAAGCAGTTTTTGTTTAAAAGGTTGTATTTTCATTGGGTTTGTTTGTTTGTTTGTTATTATTTTAAGTTTAACTTACCTATATGGTGCACCTAATTTATATTCCTTAAGTTTTCTACTAAAAAAAAATCCTATCTGTTTGTAAGCCATTCCATTTACTTCTTTGGGCTCCCTAGTGTGTGTCTGCACATTTAGAATGTATTAATGCTAGTTAGACAGAACATATGCAAAATCAGCATTAATGTTTTTGCCAAAAGTCAATACTACCATTGGAAGAACAAAAGAATGCTGTTTGCTCATATGGTATGCAACTATGCACTAAAATTAAGCAAAAAATAGGGGAGGGTCATAGGGAGGTAATCTGAGTAGAAAAAACTTGGCGGATGACGAAAATGCCCTCGAAAAACACAATTACAATTACTCTTGATGATGTGTAAACACATTATAGACTCAAAATTTTAGGGTTTAGACACAAGGTCATTTTGGTCATTTTATAATTCTCAAGCAAGTTTATTGCAGTAAGTGGTGAAGTCAAAATTGATATTTGGGTGGACTAAAATGTTGTTTTAAAATTTGGATGACCTTGGTGCAAGTTTTCAATACTTTGGGTCGCCTATGCATACATTATTTCCACTATAAATAATTCTTAGATGTAACTAAAATAACATATGAATAAATACATATCATTTGAATCCAGCACCCTCAACTCTAGCTTTAGCAGATGCTGTTTTCAAATCCAGGTTTTAAAATCACCCTTTGGGCATCCTCGAATCTAAAAGGGCAAAGAAATAAACGAAATCTGCAGCAAAAGAACGCGTAACTTCATTTTCAAATAAGTTATAATCAGGACCAATGGACCATATCCATAAACCACCATTATTACAGGTTCATAAATTCCTAACATACAGTTGGTCCTGTTATATTTATATAACTAGCTAGACAAACTGAATCTTCCCCTGATATGGCATTCAAAATGGATCTTATCCTATGACTTGCATCCAAAAGTAGACAAGATAACATTTTTTAATCAGAATGGCATAACATAACATGCTCCATGCTGAAAATTTGGATAATGTTGAGTAATCACCAATGATTTTCAAAGTAGATAAATATAAGATACACATTGGTAATAAATGTGATTCTTTCATCAATCAATGTCACGATTTCCTGATAGGTCTATAAACCTCCATGTGTTGTTACATTCATCATGTTATCGGTTTTTATGTTGTTGAAAATGTTCAATTCCGAGGGGCAGTGGAATGAAGAAAGGCTCACTGTTTCAGGCGACGTAGGCTGATACTGTCAGATGGATTATCGCAAAAATAGCTCGAGAAGTTACGCTATGTGTAGTTAGTCATAAAGCCTTTGTATGGGACGTGGACTGACATGTGGCGGTCAATCAACATGAGTTTTATGGCTTTAAGGTGTGTAGTCATAAGATCTACTCAATCATTACACAATTATTATTTTGCTTAACTTAAATAACAAATAAACCAACCTAATTTCATTAAATAAAAACGAATTACATAATTTGATTAAAAAGACAACCTTAAAAAAAACAAAAATTAGAAAAAAGAAAACTAATCGTAATATATTTCATTTAAAAGCTTCCAAATGTCTAACTTACTAAACGGTCTTCCATATAACTGTTCATATTCGATAACAGATTCGTTCATAACAGGCTCATCATGCTTGTAGTCCGGATCTCCCAACAACTTCATCCGTCTTCTGTAGATAACGTGACACTTAAAAAAAAACCGGGACTAATCTCGCCCATTTCGCTTTTAGCTCATCCAATTCATGGTTTGGTGAAATGGGATCATTGTGAAACCCCATCTCCTCGTCATACATTAATTATTTTAAGCGCTTCTCGTCATATAATTCTTTTAGGCGAACATCACCTTCGGGACCATTGGGATCAATCACCCACATCTCCTCCATATTGTTCATGGATGTGTGAATTCGTCTATATAAATTTGATGACACAATTAAAGTTCTAAAAGGGAACCAACCAAGGGACCAAATCACACACTAGGGCAAGGGCAAGTTTACCCGTCGTGTGCAATATAGTGTTGGTAAGAACTTGATGTCAAACCCGGGACGCTCAGTCAATCTCCCGATACTAATCTTTATTTATATTTAGCCGATTAATAATTTAAATGTGTGGTAATTACATTAAAGTGAACTAGACAACTAAAAAAATATAAAAATGGGGCGTGGGCGAAAAGTAAGCAAACGACTAGAAAACAACTGACGAACGGGTAAAACTTAGATATAGGAAAGCAACCACCTAAGTAAGGAATCCTATTAGATGACCCAACTATCTTCAGGAACGTTATGGCACTAGATCTAAGGATAAAACACTAAGAAATCATTAAGTTATGCTAGATCTCCGCTAGGTCTCACTATCACATCCAAATGATCCTAAGAGTCATGTAAAGCTTACTAGGATAAAAGAATGGACCACCTCTCGGTCTCACCAAACATAGAATGCTAAAGTACTCTAATTATGTATCTTCTCTCGGTCTCAACAATCACAATGCATGTAAAAAATGTCCTCGACAATCCTAGATGCAAAGGAGTAAAAATGTCTAACTTGATCTATAACTTAGAATCACAAGATATCACTATGAAAAGATTCAAGTTAACTCTCGTGCAACCCTAATCCTAACCACTAATGACTCAAGATGAAACTAACAACCTATCACCTCTTGGTCTCAAGATTATAGAGCGCAATTTAGACCAACTATCATGCTTATTCCTATGATTAACCATTTTTAGCTTAACCACAAAAAGATCGCTAACACCAAGTCCGAAACCTAAACATGTAATTCTATTCGATAGATACAAAATAAACCAATTAGAATTACAAGAGGAATAGAGCATGCTCATCAAATCATAAAACTAGTACTCACACACTTCATAAATCAATATTTAAATAAATTCTTGACAATAGCATTAGCCACAAGATTAGACAAACCTAAAAATAATCAAGTTATACCAATATTCAATCCAAACTTAGATGATATGAAAATTTAGTTACTCATAATATGTAAGAACACAAAATCCATATAATGATGAAACCAAAATTAATCCTAGAAAAATTAGTAACCGAATGTCTTCCACATTCTCTAATTGCTCCTGATTTCTTTTCCTCATTGCATGATGCCTCCCTTGACCTAAATATAATAATAATAATAAAAAAATTAACGGCAAACGTTTTGTTAAAAATAGAGTTTTAAACCTTATCTAAGACAAGGCATTATTCAATTATCCACCATCAAGATATTATTAAGCCAAAGCCCTTTCTACAACAAAAAATAATCAATTGAGTTCTATCTTTCTTGTTACTGACCTAGAGCCCCGACATAAATTCTTTTGATCTCTTCAACTTTTGCAAGCCCACATAAATATTATTTTGTAAATTGTAACCCTCGTAACCCAAGTGACATCACAAGTTGTAGTCCAATTTTCTTTTTATATCCATGTGAGCCCATGATCCATCGATTTTATTTCCTTGATTTTGTCCTTTTTGCATTGCTGTTTCATAAAAGTAAAACACACAACTAAATAAATAATGGAAAACAAGCTAAAAATAATGGAAAACAAGCTAAAAATAATGGAGAACAAATAAACAACCAACTAAGCATTAAGAAGACAGCTAACGATTCATCATACAAATGACTAACTCGTCTTCCTTCCTCTTCGTTCTATCACAATGATCATTGTTGATAGAAAAATTAAAAGATTTAGAGAGAAGTGTAAGAAATTTTATGTTTGTATGGTTAAAATGATATAAAATTATGGGTTTTATAGAGGAGAAAAGGAAAAATAAATAAATTTAAAGTTTACAGTTATTTAACAGGATAATTTAAAATTTGAACCAAAACTAGGTGCTATGGACATAACGAGGCAACTGGAATTTTAACCCATAGCGGCCCTGAGGGCGGTGTTGGGGCGCTGCCAAGAACATATCACACCCTCTACACATAGCCTTAGGGTGTTGAAGTAGATGAAAACTACGTGAAGAATGCGACTTTTTATTTAAATTTAATACCCTCAGAGTACGATTAAATACAAACCCCTGTTATTATACAAACCGTAAGAACCCATATAAATATGTCATGTAGACTATTAACTTTTTCAATAAATATTAGTTCTATTAACTTTTTTAAACTAAAATAATTTGTAAATACTTTATATTTTTAATAAAATTATATAAAAATTATACCGTAAAATCATGCATTTTTTATCGTTAATATGTATAATATTGCTATATTTTTTTAAAAATATATATTTTTTTAAAAAGTTTACAAAGATATGTTATACAACAATGCTATTATAACAAGAACACAATCTTATTTATACGTGTCTATGTAAATATTATATATACACAGTATTAAGTCTACCATTTATCAGTAATCACACTAACAACGTTTTGATTGATTGTGATGACCCACCAAAGAGGTTTGCTAAGCTGACAACTATAGGCGACGTATACTCTTGTCGACTAAAATTCAAGTCAGTTGTCAAATATCTGTTTTCGTAATCTTTATCATAAATAATTATTGTAAGAAAACCGTTCGTAAAAATAAAATAAAATAAATATTTTATTTGGGTACGATTACAACAAAAGAAATAAACCTATTCTATTACAGTATACTTGAAATCAAATCTACTTCTACAATACGATTACAAGGAAATGAAAGAAGATTACACGGAAATGAAATACACAATACAAAGAAATAAATAAATGTTACAGTAAAATGAAATTACAATGCAAATGAAATGAAAGAAATAAAGACAGAAAGTTAAAGGAAAAAATTTTTGAATGAAAAAATATTAATTGAGAGTCAAAGAAACTGATTTGAGAAAACTTTTAATATTGGTATAAGGAAAAACAAGAAGGTTCCAAAGAACCTTGGCGAAGGCTTCGGGTCAAAACCCGGGTCCCTTAAAACAAATTTCGGGTCTACCGAAGAACCGTTTTGTTTCCCGAGGGTACAATCGCCTAAACCGTATTGTACGGCCGGGATAACTCTAAGCTTGAAGTTTACCTTCGAGTTCTTGAAGATCCTGACGAACAGGATGAAGATTGGAAGAAAGTGTTTGAGAAGAGGACGGAGTTTTAGAGAGAAAGAATTCTTGTGAATTCTGGTGTATTTTGCCTCAACTAATGAGGCTCTATCTATAGTGGTGGGGATGAGCTTGTTGAGCACACAAAAATAATTCGTAGTCAAACTTTCAGAGTTCTTGAAGATCCTGACGAACAGGATGAAGATTGGAAGAAAGTGTTTGAGAAGAGGAAGGAGTTTAATAGAGAAAGAATTCTTGTGAATTCTGGTGTATTTTGCCTCAACTAATGAGACTCTATTTATAGTGGTGGGGATGACTTGTTGAGCACACAAAAATAAGCAAATTGATTTCTAATTAACACGGAATTACCTTAATTAGCTCAAAACGCGTTTACAGCTGTCAATCCGCAGGAATCTCCGCGTAACAGCTTGTTTCCGGAAGAACTGATCTTCCGGAGCTCCTTTTCCACTTGAACTTCAAGCTGAATTTTTTCCGGTTGAACCCAGTTCCGCTTGAACCTCTCTGCCCAGACCTCAAGCGGCTCGCGGCGATGCGAAGTGCGAAGTGCAAAGTGCAAAGTGCAAAGTGCAAAGTGCAAAGTGCAAAGTGCAAAGTGCAAAGTGCAAAGTGCGCCATCAAAGCGCCTCATACGCCCACGCGCGTGCGCGTGTGCGAGTGCGAGTTAGGGGTGCTTCGCACCCCTCAGGGTCCGAAAGGGATGTGTCCTACTAAAGGAAACAATAGTTGGTAAGGTTCCCACCTTATAAACCACTTTTGGTATTGATCCCCAACCAATGTGGGATGAGTTAACATGCTATACTTAGCATTTTTCTCTCTAATTTTCGCAGCTTCACAAGTTGCGAGACCTCAACTTTGAGCTTCGATATCTCATTCATACGAGCTCGGATTTGGACGTGGTTTGATGCGTTGGAAAGCCCTCACAACGTACTACACAAACCCATTAAATACAGAGGCAACAACCTATGTTATCTGTATTTTATTTTAGTCCAAAGTTGGTGAAAAACTCATTTTCACACTTAGTGAAAAAACCCATTTTCACTAGTTTTTCTCCCAAAATTCCAACAATTATGTGGTAAAATCATAAAATGATAACCAAATCGCTCTAGTTTTTATTATTGTCAAACTTTTTTTATAAGGCAAATTGGATTTAATAATCCAAACTATGACTCATTGGTAGATAATAATTCGAATTATCAGTTTAGCTAGTAACAGTCCTGACTTTCACTTTCGTTGTCAACAACAATCTCAGTAGCATAATCAAAATACATTTACACTTGATTTACGCTTGTTTTCTGTTTGTTTTTGCTGTGAAGATTCCTTATTTTGTTCAAAATCATCATTATGAGCTGAAAATTAAGTGTAAATCTATGATGATTATGCTACTGGGATTGCTGTTGAGAACGAAAGTGAAAGTTGAGACTTGTTGCTGCCAAACTGATAGTTTGGATTATTATCGACCAATAAGTCATAGTTTGGATTGTTAAAATCCAATTTGCCTTTTTAAAATGTCAACTTTCTTTTAAAAAAACACCTAGTAGCTTAGCCTAGTGGCAAATGTGTATGATCTCTTATCAAGAGGTCTTGGGTTCAAGTCTCAACTCGTAACAAAAAGAATAAAAAATGAGGGGTTACAAGTTCGACCAGGGGGTTTTCTCACCAGTGGTGAGTTTCCCCCTGATGGGGATTGGAGATGATCGGGTGGGGTGGTGTAATGTCTCCATTAGTGATCCAAATTTGCCGTTCAAAAATAACTTTCTTTAAAAAAACAACTACTTAAACATAAGATATATAGAACTTGTTTAGTATAATTTAGTGAACATTTTTTCTTGACTTAAATGAAACAATTATAAAACTTGTTTAGAATTTAGTGAAATTTATTTTCTTTATAAATAGGTGTTAAAAATATTTTTAAAATGATAAAATAAATATATTGATGACTTAATATGGGTTTAAGACGTAATATATATATTATAAAACAATTGAGCATGACTATGAAGATTGTTACGAGGTAAATATATTCTAGGTCCTAAATATTATATTTTATATTTTAGCGATGGTTTATTAGTGATATTCTTCGTTATTTTTTCTAACTGTAAGAATGACATAACAAATCAACGTAACATGTAGATTCATAAAAAGTCGAAGCAACTAATATCGTTGTTTAGAAAATGAATGTATTTCTTTTATATGTATTTTGAATATATGAAAGGAGACAATACCTCATTTTGGAATTATATGCCTGAAACATTATATATTTTTAGATTTGATGTTTTTTGTTGTGTATTTATGTATTTATCGATATTAAAATCCATACGGGTTTTTTTTAACAAACTAATGGGTATACTTGATACTCTGCGGGTTTACCCGATACCCGATAGGTAATTACCCAATAGATACCTGTGCGGGTTTGGGCCAGGTATGTGATGCATTTTTTTATTTCGGGTATGGGACTGGGATTATTAATACCGTCTCATACCCGACCCATTGCCATCTCTAGTTTTATTGAGTATGAGAGGATTGATAACAAAATGGTCAGAAAGACACATGTGAGAAATCGATGGGTTGGATATGCAGGTGCTGGCAGGAACATGTTGGAAGCTCTATAAATAGCTGATGTCAAAGATGGATCAAAGATCACCCATTTTATACCTTAAGTATGGGTTTTACTACACTTCCGATTGGGATGCAAATTTATCAATAAAACCCTTAGATTTAGCTATTCTCTAGATCATCTCTCTAGAGTTACAAATCGTCTTCAATCTATCTAATCTATCTAGCGAGACTATTTATTTCTTCATATATATTCTTGGTTTTAAGAATCTAGAATTGGTTCACAAGAGTTTGGTTGGTTGAATGAAGGGTTGTAACATTTCAATCGGTGGTTACAAAGAACTCACCAAATATTATTAAACATAAACTCTTCTTAAACAGAGGAGTCATTTACAATATATAACATTTAAAATACTAGAAAACATAAATAAATAAATAACTATGGCTATCCACACCTATATAGCCTTATTGATAAACATAGAAACAAATCAAACCAAACTAAAGAATAAAATAAATACCAAACTTCTTAGCTTGAAACCAATGCTCTAATGTCATCATCAGTTATAACCTGGAACATATGTAAAAGATGCTGCAATTAACAGATGGCCAAAATTCTTGCATGGATATTAAAGAAAATTATGGTTAAACATCTGAACCTAAGAAAGAAAAGGAGTAATTAATTTTCACTACCTTCTTTGTTTCAGCTACGGATTTAAAGCGCAAAAACAAATCATTAAGTTCCTTCCCGTCATAGTTATAACCAAGCTGTAACGAATTAAAACTACAAACATTTAGCGCAAAACAACGAAAGTGCCTAAATTTGTGAAAGTAATTGGTAATTTCTTATTGATTGAACGAAACAAACAAAGGTCCCAAATATATATTGTTTCCTAACCACATAATTTAGGAAAAGATCACAACTAGAATAATATAAAATATAATTCAAATAAAGATAATCTCGTCTTCTAATAGTCCCCCTCAGCTGGAACGGGGAGCAGTCGTGACGTTCAAGCTGGACCTGAAAGAATCAAAGAGATACCGTGGAAGGCCCTTTGTAAAAATGTCTGCATACTGAAACGGTGCTGGAATGTGAAGAACTCGTATATGACCAATCTGGACCTTCTCCCGAACAAAATGTATATCCATTTCAACATGTTTCGTGCGCTGGTGTTGAACAGGATTCCCAGATAAGTAGACTGCAGAAACATTATCGCAGTAAACAATTGTGGCTTGTCGAACAGGAACCCTCAACTCAAACAACAAGTTGCGAACCCAAGTAGCTTCGGCAACTGCATTCGCCACCCCCCGATATTCGGCCTCCGCACTGGACCTGGAAATAGTTGGTTGTCGTTTTGATGACCAGGATATGAGGTTAGGACCCAAAAAAATGCAATACCCAGATGTTGAGCGACGAGTATCTGGGCAACCGCCCCAGTCTGCATCAGAGTAAGCAACTAGATTGTGTTCAGGAGAAGCCGCTAGCCGAAGACCATGATCGATGGTTCCATGTAAGTAACGAAGGACACGCTTAAGGAACAGCATGTGAGGTTCTCTTGGAGCGTGCATGAAGAGACAAATTTGTTGCACCGCATATGTGAGGTCCGGACGAGTGATGGTCAAGTACTGAAGTGCCCCTGCTAAACTTCGATAAAGAGATCCATCAGGAATAAGGTCACCCTCGGTAGCACTCAACTTAGAGTTTGTATCAACAGGTGTGTGACACGGTTTACATGAAGTCATGTTTGCCCGATGGAGAATATCTCTAGCGTATTGTTGTTGACCTAGAAAAATAGAATTCACCTCACGTGTAACTTGAATACCAAGGAAGTGATGCAGTGGCCCCATATCAGTCATGGCAAACTCATTAGACAACCTGTTGATAACCTGTGATAATAACTGATTGTTGCTAGCTGTCAACACTATGTCATCAACGTAGACCAGCAAGTAAGCAACCTGGTCCCCCTGAGTGAAAATAAATAGAGATGTGTCGCAACGGCTACGAGTGAATCCCAGGGACATGACAAATGTCGAAAATCTAGAGTACCAGGCCCGAGGGGCTTGTTTGAGCCCGTACAAAGATTTTTTAAGACGACACACATGATGAGGTAGTTGCTGATTAATAAACCCCGGCGGTTGTTGCATATAGACTGTTTCCTCTAAAGTTCCATGAAGGAACGCATTCTTCACATCCAGTTGATGAATCGGCCATGATTTAGAGACCGCCAAGGAAAGTACGGTTCGAATAGTTCCCGGTTTAATGACTGGGCTAAAAGTATCCATGCAATCTACCCCAACAGTTTGAGACTTACCATTACAGACCAGTCGGGCTTTGTATCTGTCTAACGAGCCGTCAACTTTAAACTTATGTCGGAATAACCACATCGATCGTATCACCGGTCTGTCAGATGGTCGTGGGACCAGCTCCCATGTGTTATTTACCTGCAAAGCACTAAATTCGTCGTTCATGGCACGTAGCCAATTAGGGTCGGCCAAGGCTTTTACATGGGATGTGGGTAGGGGAGAAATGTTTGTGGCAGAGAAGAGATAACGGGGATTGGGTTTGACAATGCCAGACTTTGCACGAGTGTGCATGGGATGAACATTTGAGGGGGGGTCGATAGAATTAGTGGGAGTTTGGTTGGAATCAGCGGATGGATGGGGGTCAGTTTGAGCCGACGAGGAGTGGGTAGGAGGCGTAGAATGTGGGCTTGGAGGGCTTTGGCTTTGGGTCGGTGTAAGATTGGGTGTGAAAGGTTGGGCTTGCGAAGATGGGGAGTGGGCCGTAGGTGAGGAGGGAGTTGTTTGGGCCTGGGTGGTAATGTGTGGCTGTGGTGATTGAAACGGAATGGATGAAGCGGAAAAAGGAGATTCCTCATCGAGGAAATCATACGTGGAGGATGGGGGTGGGTTGGTGTAGGGGAATAAGGATTCGTCAAAAATGACGTGGCGAGAGAGATGTACACGACCGGTTTGGGGGTCGTAACACCGGTATCCCCGAAAATCCGAAGGATATCCGAGGAAGATGCATTGGGTGGAGCGGGCGGAGAGTTTATTTTGTTGAATGGCGGAGAGGTTTGGGTAACACGCACACCCAAACACGCGTAGATGATCGTACGTTGGGTGGCGGTGGTAAAGAGCAAAGGCTGGTGATTGGTAATTAAGTTTTCTTGTGGGAAGGATGTTATGGAGATATGTGGCTGTGTGGAGGGCTTCCACCCAAAATTTGGATGGAAGGTGGGCATGGTGAAGTAAGGCACGAACAATGTCATTTAGCCGCCTAATCATACGCTCAGACTTCCCATTTTGTTGAGAAGTTTGAGGGCATGAAAATCGAAAGACCAAACCGTGTGCACTGGCGAATTGTTTGAAGTCATTATTATCAAATTCCCCCCCCCCCCCCAGATCGCATTGAAAGGTTTTGATTTTATAGTTGAATTGAGTTTGCACAAAGTTGTGGAATTTAATGAAGTTGGTTAGAGTCTCGGATTTGAATTTTAACGGATAAATCCACACAAAATTGGTGAAGTTGTCAATTAAGACCATATAATATTTATAACCAGAATTACTGACAACCGGTGAAGTCCACAAATCACAATGCATTAAATCAAAAGCATGAAAAGTTTGCGAAACAGAATCCTGAAAGGGTAATCTTTTGCTGTTTGACACTTGACATGACTTACACACCAAGGAATCAACAGATTTATTATTTTTCAAACAAAATGAACGACTAAGATAATGAAGCACGGTTGGTCCCGGATGACCGAGACGATCATGCCATGGGGCTGAAGCAGAGGCGGCTAGGAAGGTAGTGCTGGCAGGAGTGATCGGGTAGAGGTCTCCACTGCTATTGTGGCGGGAAAGCAGTTGGCCATCCTTGAGGTCCTTCAAAGAAAAACCAAAGGGGTCAAACTCAATTGAAACTTGGTTGTCAGTAGTGAATTTACGCACGGAGATAAGATTTTTAATAACTTGGGGTGAGTGAATGAGGTTGTTAAGATGATAAGTTTTATTTTGGATATTGTAAAAACCTTTTCCAGAACCGTTAACAGGCAAAAGCGTACCATTACCAACAAAAATAGGACTTGCGGGTAAAGAACTAGTTATTTTGATATTACCTGGGTCCGAGGTAATGTGAGACGATGCTCCCGTGTCCATGATCCACTGCCCTTGATCATGGGTGTTGAGATTCAACGTCGTCATAGCTGCTCCAATATCATTGGGAGATAAAGCATTGTAACTCGTTTGTTGTTGTGGAACATACACGAAACCGGGTGGGCCTGCAGGTTGAGAGTTCATTAGCATGTGGGCCTGTTGACTAGTATACTGGGCCGGATTTGAGGGGAATGGACTCGGAGGTGGGTTCCAGTTGGAATGATTGCCTAGGCCACCATTTGCATTAAACTGAATAAGTCTAGGCCCACTAGGTTGATAAGAATATGAGCCCACCCCACTGTTGGGAGCAGCGACGAAACCAGGGGGTCCGGTCCAATTTGGCCGGCCTCCTCCACGACCTGCGTTACCTGAATAGCGACCTCCGGCACCACCGCGACCTTTTCCACGTGCGGCTTTCACTGGATCATAATTATTACCTTTGTACCCATTCGGATACGGTGACCGGACGGAGTTGGAAGCATCTTGATTCTTTGCTGCTGGTTGCGAGGACGCTGCTAACACCGATTCCCGGGAAGAAGACGGTTTTGCCGACTGTCTCTGTTGCTCCGCTTCCACCATGCCCCGTGCTTGATCCCATGTGGGGCACTGTTGATTAATAATTGCTCCTACGGTATCGTATTCCGCCGGAAGCCCGCGGACCATCTGAATGACCAAACGACTTTCCGACACCGGCTGCTCGATATCGCCGAGTTGTGTAGCGATGTCTTTTAACTTCTGGCAATAATCATCGAATGAGGAACAGGCTGAGAGGGTAAGGTTGGAGAACTGTTGTTCGTAGGTTGCAGCACGAGCATGTTTGTTATTGCAGTTGATTTCATAGAGTTGTTTCCAAGCTTTGTGGGCAGTCGTTTCATCGGCAATTATCCGGGAAAGCAGATCATCCGATATTGTTCCATAAATCCACTGGAGAACCAGCGCGTCGAGTTCAACCCAGTCTTCGTATGTAGGGTCATCGGTTGATGGAGGGTTCGTGCCGTCGATATGGTTCATGAGTTTGTAAATCTTAAGGTGGTTTTTGAATAGCTTCACCCAGTTCGTATACGTTGTTTTCTTCCCGTCGAGGGTGCGTATACGTAGGTGAACGTTGGTGGCGGTGAAGGCCGGATGGATTGATTTGTGATCGTTGGTGTTCGACGAAGTGGGTTTATCGCCGTCATCTTTTTCCACCATGGTGGCGGCCGGAAATTTTATTAGGGTTAGGGAAAAGAAAAAGGGTATTTGGCTCTGATTACCATGAAAGTAATTGGTAATCTCTTATTGATTGAACGAAACAAACAAAGGTCCCAAATATATATTGTTTCCTAACCACATAATTTAGGAAAAGATCACAACTAGAATAATATAAAATATAATTCAAATAAAGATAATCTCGTCTTCTAATAATTTGATCAATCGCGAAACATTGAGTATAAGCTAGAGCATTGCATTCTACCTCAAAAAGCTTCACTTTCAAAGCATGGCTTCCACTGTATAACAACAATATATATTTGAAATTAGAATAGATAACATTCTTCTGTAAAAAAAAAACATGAATGTTGAACAACCGCTGTTTGAGTTTGGGGGTGGCGTGGGATTAGTAGGGCCTCTAATCACATTATGGATTCGTTACTTGATAAAAATGTTGATATCTGAAAAAGATGTGATGTATGCGATTTTTGCTTGTACATAAAGCTTATTTAGTTGTACATTGATTCACATATCGCGTATGTGACGTTCTCACTTCACACCTTGACTTTTGGGACCTGAACGCCTTTGAACAAATTAGTACATATGTTGATCAAATACCAAACAATATTACCTAAGTTTTCCAAGTGTAAGTCCATGATTGGATCGGTGAAGTCCAATATCTTCAGGCGACATGATTTCATAGGTGCTTTTGTTCTTTAAGACACCATCCTATAAAACAGAAATCATGGCGTGATTATATACACATACACACACACACACACACATATATATATATATATATAGTGAAAAGTTCATTGTAGACACCCTCATAAGTGTAGACATGTAGACACCCTATTTCACCATTAGATCTCTTGATCTAGTGGTTAGTGATAATTTCATTTTTTCCTTTTTTTCCTTTTTCTAATTGTTCAGAGCATTTCACATGTGAAAAAGAGTTATTTCACATGTGAAAGTGTCTACAATGAACCTCACCCTATATATTCATATATATATATAGTGAAAGGGTAAAATGGAAACCCTCTTGAGTTGAGGAAACTGTGAAAACTCTTCAAAAACGGGGTAAAAAAATGCTTTTTTTTTCTCAATTTTTACATGGTGTTTCTTTAAGTTAATTATAGGCTACCCTTAAATGGAAAAGAATTAAAAAAAAATCTTGTAGATTTTTTTTCAAAAAAAAGTAACATATGTTACTTTTCTGTTTTTTACAGGTACACATGAAAGTAACATATGTAACATTTACTTTTTTAATATATTTTTTTAAAAAATTACTAGGCGTTTTTTTTATTTTTTTTTTCATTTAAGAGTAGTCTATAACATAAAGAACCACCATATTAAATTGAGAGAAAAAAAAACGAATTTTTACCCAATTTTTGAAAAGGTTTCACGGTTTCCTTCACTCAAGATGGTTTTCATTTTAACATTCCCCTATATATATATATATATATATATATATATATATATAAATTGGAACCCACCTTGGAACACGACGTTAAAAAAATGTTTTTTTTTCTTAATTTTTTATGGTGGTTCTTTAGGTTATAAATTACTCTTAAATGAAAAAAATCAAAAAACCGCCTAGTAGATTTTTTTTTTTAAATATCAAAAAAAAAAGTTACATATGTAACTTTTATGCATATTTTACAGTTACGCAAAAAGTTACATGTTTTTAAAAAAAAAAAATCTAGTAGGCGGTTTTTTAATTTTTTTTTCATTTAATAGTGGTTTATAACCTAAAGAACCACCATAAAAAAATTAAGAAAAAAAAACATTTTTTTAACGTCGGGTTCCAAAGATTCTCCAACTCAAAGTGGGTTTCAAAATACCCCAACCCTATATATATATATATATATATATATATATATATATATATATATATATATATATATATAGAGAGAGAGAGAGAGAGTAAAGTTATTCTAAAAAGTTACTTTCACCTAAGAAGGCTAGGAAGCAATCATATGCTGACACGTGGACAATAACACACTAACACACTGTATCCAGTGTGTTAGTGTGCCAGCATATTTTACTCTTTATGCATTGTGTTAGTGTGTTATGTCCACATGTCAGCACGTGATTGTTTCCTAGCCTTCTTAGGTGAAATGATTTTTTTAGCTGAACCTATATATATATATATATATAAAAGTGATCAAGGTTATTAATTTGAAGTATGAATGAGCAAATTAATTAACCTGATGGATTCCACTTTGATGAGCAAAAGCATTAGCACCAACAATAGCCTTATGTGGTTGCACATGCATTCCAGTGTACTCTTCCACCTAAGTAATAAAAGCTAACAATTAATACATATATAGATTATCAAAAGTGTAAGCTTTGATGTATACATACCATCTTACTAGCTATGGCAATGTGTCTTGTATCAATTCCGGTGTAAAGACCATCCAACAACTCTCTTTTACATTTTATAGCCATTACAACCTATATATGTTCAATGGTTAGTGCATAGTTTCAAACGCCAGCCGATTTGGTTAGATTATGAAGAACGCGAGACATCTACCTCTTCCAAAGAAGCATTACCAGCTCTCTCTCCAATCCCGTTGATTGTTACTTCTAATTGCCTTGCACCACAAGAAACCCCCTGGAAATTAACCACGTAAGTTAGCTAATTGATGATAGACTTAAAAAATGCATGTAACGTATAATTTTGGTGGATTTAATTACTAAAAGTAGATTAGGTTGTCTCATGAAATTACCTCTAAAGTATTGGCAGTTGCAAGGCCTAGATCATTATGACAATGAGTAGAAAGAATAACATTCTCAATCCCAGGGGTGTTGGCTCTTACGTCAGCAATCAGCTGACCAAACTCACAAGGCAAGTTGTAACCAACAGTGTCACCAATGCCAATAGTGGTTGCACCTGCTTTGATAACCTCTCCTATGATCTCGTATAAAAATTCTCTTTCAGATCTGTTAATGAAATATATATTTTATAAGGATCATGCAAATAATTAAACATGATATGGTAGCTTTATTACGTACAAAGATTTAGAGTGAAAAAATAAAAGTTTACAAGGAAATAAAAGACAAACGGGCAATAAGTTGCGCCGCTAAACCTTTTTGTATAGCAAAACCAAGTCATTTAAATACTACATGAATAAAATTTCTAACTCTATTATTCTATACTTCATCCAAAAGTTTTACACATGTTTATGCTTTCAATTTGGCTTTAATTTCTTTTTATCAATTTTCAAGAATATATGATTTCATAATGTTTATAGCTTCTATTTTTTAAGAGGAATTAATGAGGATTCAAATTATGTTAAACTCTTATGATTGGGAAGTGTTTACACTCTTAATTTACATTTTACACGAATGTTGTAAAGTATTACAAGAATCAACTATGACATTGTTAGTTGTTATCATGAATAGAAAAAGTGACACAAGTTAAAAGTTGAGCTTCGTCCCATGTATAAAGGGAGAAGAAAATAAATACATATTCTCTTATAAATGAAAAGACCCTTGGTTGACTAAAAACCTTTTTATTTTAATTTATATATGTTTCATAATCAAATTTTAATTTATATTTTTAAATAAAGCCTAATATTCTGAACTTTTTTTAAAAATAATTATAAAGACTTTTTTTTATCATTTTTTTATAAACAAAACTGTATGATGATTATTTTAAGACATTTATAAAACTTAAAATACTAATTAAAGAAAGTGTTTTTAAATATGAGTTTTAGATTTTGTAGATAAGGTCTCTTTATTTCTTTTTAAAACAATAGCCATTAAAAAAAGACGAGATCTTTTTATTTAAACCTTTTAGCTTTATTTTTATATGTTTTAAATAAAAATA
>JBCNJP010000023.1:89537616-89664679 GCA_039602395.1 Deinandra increscens subsp. villosa | reverse complement strand
ATTTATATAATATACAATCAAAATTCATGATGAATAGTATACTTTTAGGTTTTCAAACTTTGGTCACGTGAATTTGGTTTTTTGACGTTTTCTACCCCTAAACTTTTACGATTTGTTTTTTTTTTCAAATTTCATGATGAATAGTATACTTTTAGGTTTTCAAACTTTGGCCACGTGAATTTGGTTTTTTGACGTTTTCTACCCCTAAACTTTTACGATTTGTTTTTTTTTTCTTTCTAACGAAATAGTAAACTTTTAGTTTTCATAGTTTTGGCCACATTGTTTCATACTCATACGTTTTGTACCGTTTAACTTTTAGAGTTTTTGTTATTTTGATGAATAGTATACTTTTAGTTTTTCAAACTTTGGCCACGTGACTTTGGTGTTTTGACGCTTTCTACCCCTAAACTTTTACGATTTGTTTTTTTCCTTTCTAACGAAATAGTAAACTTTTAGTTTTCATAGTTTGACCACATTGTTTCATACTCTTATGTTTTGTACCGTTTAACTTTTAAAGTTTTTGTTATTTTAAGTTTTGTTGTCTTCTATTTTGGCCACGAAACTTTTAACTTTTCTACTTTCATTTTTAGCATATTTTTATAGTTTTATACTTTCATTACAAGATTAGACTTTTACGTTTTATACCCCTTAACTTTTTTACCCTCTAACTTTTAAACTTTTTTTTTTGTTTTAAGTTTTGTTATCTTTTACTTTGGCCACGAAACTTTTAACTTCTATACTTTCGTTTTTAGTATACTTTTATAGTTTTATACTTTCACCACAAGACTTTTAGACTTTTACGTTTTATACCACTTAACTTAGTATATTTTTATAGTTTTATACTTTCATCACAAGACTTTTAGACTTTTACGTTTTATACTCTTTAACTTTTTAATCCTCTACCTTTTAAAGTTTTTTTTTGTTTTAAGTTTTTTTTATCTTCTACTTTGGGCACGAAACTTTTAACTTTTCTATTTTCGTTTTTAATATACTTCTATAGTTTTATACTTTGTCCACGAGACTTTTAAACTTTTACATTTTATATCACTTAACCTTTTTTACTTTCGTTCAGTATACAAATTCAAACCCCGCAGCAACGCGCGGGGTGGGTAAACATCTCGTTTGATTAAAAAGACAATCTTAAAAAAAAACAAAAACTAGAAAAAGAAAACTAATCATAATATATTTCCTTTAAAAACTTCTAAATGTCTGACTTACTAAACGGCATTCCATATAGTTGTTCATATTTGATAAGAGATTCGTTCATAACACGCTCATCATGCTCGTAGTCCGGATCTCCCAACAACTTCATCCGTCTTGTGTAGATAACGTGAAACATAAAAAACCGGGACTAATCTCGCCTATTGCGCTTTTAGCTCATCCAATTCACGGCTTGGTGAAATGGGATAATTGTGAAACCCCATCTCCTCGTCATACATTAATTCTTTTAAGCGTTTCTCGACATATATATCTTTTACGCGAACATCACCTTTTGGACCATTGGGATCAATCACCCCATCTCCTCCATGTTGTTCATGGATGTGTGAATTCGCATATATAAATATAATGTCCCAATTAAAGTTTTAAAAGGGAACCAACCAAGGGACCAAATCACGCACTAAGACAAGTATACCCATCGTGTGCAATATAGTGTTGGTAAGAACTTGATGTCAACCCGTGGACGCTCAGCCAATATCCCGATACTAAATCTTTATTTATATTTAGCCATTAATAATTTGAATGTGTGGTAATTACATTAAAGTGAACTAGACAACCAAAAATATATATATAAATGAGACGTGGACGATAAGCAAACAACTAGAAAACAACTAACGAATGGGTAAAACTTAGATGTAGGAAAGCAACCACCTAAGTAAGGAATCATATTAGATATCTAAACTATTTTCGGGAACGTATCTTATGACACTGGGTCTAAGGATAAAACACTAAGAAATCATTTAGTTATGCTAGATCTCCGCTAGGTCTCACTCACACATCTAAATGATCCTAAGAGTCATGTAAAGCTTACTAGGATAAAAGAATGGATCACCTCTCAATCTCACTAAACATATAATGCTAAAGTACTCTAATGATGTATCCCCTCTCTCTCTCTCTCAACAATCACAATGCACGTAAAAAACTATTATCAACAATCCTAGATGCAAATGAGTAAAAATGTCTAACTTGATTTATAACTTAAAATAACAAGATGTCACTATGAAAAGGTTCAAGTTAACTCTCGTGCAACCCTAATCCTAACCACTAATGACACAAGATAAAACTAACAACCTATCACCTCTCGCTCTCAAGATTGATAGAACGCTAATTTAAACCAACAATCATGCTTATTCCTGTGATTAACTAATTTTTGCTTAACCACAAAAAGATCACTAACACCAAGTCCGGAACCTAAACATGCAATTCTATTTGACAGATACGAAATAAACCAATTAGAATTACAAGAGAAATATAGTGTCACACCCCCAAATTAACCACTAACGGAGTTTATACCGTTGAGGGGTGCGAGCAAACCAGGACCACAACCATTAGTTACAAATACTAAACGAATCAGAGTAAAGTCCAAACATTTATCATAAAACAGTTTTAAAGTTTGCAGCGGAAAGACAAAACATGAGTATCTTAGCACTAACCACGTGCTTTAATTACAAAACATAAATTGTTATTCAATTCCCAAATTAAGTTCAAAATAAAATAGATAACTTCGGGTGCCATGCCAACCTCCGGTGGATACTTCTCAGCGATCTGCAAAAGTGAAAACCACACAAGTGTCAACCTAACGGTTGGTGAGTTCACAGTGGGCATGTCATGCAGCGGCCCGGTCTCATAAGCGTATGTATCAACATATAAATAAGTAATAGTTTTGCAAAACAATTGCCAAGTGTTGAATTATCGAATATGCACTAGTTAAGTAAAGATTAAAACGGTCAACCGATATCGCGGGTAGCTAATCCGGTTTCCATGCACTAAGAAAGTTCGTACCAAAGCTGACGTAACAGAGTTCGGCATTTGCCGGTGGTTTGTGCCTCCAGTTGTGTTCCTCATGGGACCCACAACTAAAATAGGCTGATATTATACTCCGTTCGGCCTCCAACCGGTTGGCTACACATTTGTGTACCGCGGAGCAGGGTTTGTCAAACCCTCAGTAGATCTACCCAACATCCCCTCGCTTCGCAAATTAATGGTACTAAGTTGTTGAGGACTTTTAAGTTTTAAGGCATCCTTAGAAATCATGTGATATCATTGGTTTAGACTTTAACCTACACTAGTCATATTAAAACCGTTTATTCTTGACTTCATTTGAAATCCTAAAAAGAGTTTAAGTGTCAAAATGGTTGTTCCGGATTTCATTTGAAACCCCAAGGATGGACAGTTGCAAGTGTTCCCATAAGACACTCCAACTTCCATATCAGATATCCCATTTGGCGATACCTCAAAATGTCAGCGTTGTTTTCCGTTAAGTAAATTTGTTGTGACCCAAACAGGCTCACAATTAAAGGGTTAGTGAAACTCACCTTAGGTTGCACAGCTTACACTTCAAATAATCCAAATTATGTTTGCTAACGAAGACCTAATAATCACATTAAGGTCTTAGGTGTTAGGATGTGTTTAAGCTTTAACTACGTCACTATGGCCCATAACATAGCACGTTGGAACTACGACTCGACATACCGACACACGACACCGATGGTTGATCATAAACAAGGGTTCACATAACTCAGAAATCAAAGCAGGTTTTATCATAACATAATCATGCAAGTCATGGCATAACATTTAAATAAGTTGCACAAGTTTGGGTTTTGGTCTGGTCACAGTTTCGCCAGCAGTTTCGCTATGCAGTTTCGCTGCACAGTTTCGCTGTGTGCACGGGCAGCACTTTCGCTAGGCAATACCCGATGACACAGTTTCGCTAGCTAGTTTCGCTCGAAACCGATGACACAGTTTCGCTAGCATAGCTTCGCTCGAAACTGGTTTGAACTTTCGTTCAGGGACAAGGTCTATGGTTGTTTCGCTCGGTAGTTTCGTTCACATGCGACACTATAGTTTCGCTGCATAGTGTCGCTGGAAGAAGATATACATAGTTTCGCTGATTAGTTTCGCTATATGAATGCACAGTTTCGCTAGTCGCTAAAAAAACCCGTAAATTTGACTAAAAATATTTCTAACAGCTTCCATACTTCATGTAAATCATTATCTAGCATACATAATCATTTACCAACATCACAGAAGCATTTCTAACACCTTAAACATGGATTTTCATCATCAAATCATCAAGAACACTTTTTACACAAAATGACCTATTCTAGCATAAATCTTCATTATGGATCAGTTTCACACGTAAAGTTGTAGTCTTTATGATAGATCTAGCATTCCTAAGCATCATATCAGAAGATCAAGTGATTCTATGAAGATCTAAGCATGCTTTATGGTAAAACACATAGAAAATGCAAGAAGAATGGTCATGGGGACTCACGGTTTGATCAAGCTCGATGGATGATCTTCACCAACAGAGATGATGGGCTGGTCTTGTGGTGTTTCTCAGCTGATCCAGATTTCGTGAGAGAGAGAGAGAGTGTGTGTGTGTTGTATGGTGATGTAAATGGAAGGAAATGGAGATTAGGGTTTAATGCTCCATTTAAATACTAAAAGCCTTGTGGGCTTATCATTGGGATTTGGGCCCCCAATGATTAGTCTATCATTAGTCTAATTACTAGCCCATTATTAATCATATATGCATACACTTTAATTGCTTGACTAATCCCATAAATACACAATTAAGCGATTTGTCATATAATTTAACAAGTAAACAAATAGTCATGCTTTTTAATAGTAATCATGCATTTAAATCACGTTGCACGTAATAACAATAAATAAATAAATACATAACACGTATGGGCGGGTTCGGTGATCAACCAAAAGTCGTGGACGTATTCGGCCTAGTTAAGCATTAGTTACTAAGTTAACACTTATAACGTAACTAACGGAAATTGTCTAACGGAAGTTCACCTTGGAATTCTCGGATGTCACATATAGCATTCTCATCAATCATAAAACTAGTACTCACACAAATCATAGATCAATATTTAGATACATTCTTGACAATAGCATTAGCTACAAGATTAGACAAACCTGAAAATAATTAAGTTATACCAATATTCAAGATGGTATGAAAATTTAGTCACTCATAATATATCATAATATTTAAGAAAATAAAATCCATAGTAATATTCATAATCATGATGTAAACCAAAATTAATACTAGAAAAATAGTGTTGAAGAACAAGATGGTGACCCGCCCGCGCTTTGCGGCGGGCCACCCGTTCACCCGTCAGTTTAAGTAAAGAAATGTTTTAATGTGGTCAAAGTTTAAAACTATAAAAAAGTCGTGACTAAAGTCGAAAACTCTAAAAGTATAATAATAAAAGAAAATAGAAAAGTTAAGGGGTATAAAACGTAAAAGTCTAAAAGTTTTATGGTGAAGTATAAAACTATAAAAGTATACTAAAAACGAAAGTAGAAAAGTTAAGGGGTATAAACGTAAAAGTTTAATAAAACTATAAAAATGTCGTGGTCAAAGTCGAAAACTCTAACTTAAATAAAAAAATAAAAACAAAAAAAATATAAAAATAAAAGTTTGTGACCAAAGTATAAAAACAATAGAAGAACAAAAGTTTTAAAGTTAAGGGCATAAAACGTAAAATTATAAAAGTTTCGTGGTTAAATTAGAAGACGGAAAAACTTAAAACCAAAGAAAGAAAAATTAAAGTTAGAGGGTAGAAAATGTAAAAGTATCAAATTATTGTGGCCAAAGTTTGAAAACCAAAAAGTTCTCTAACGTAAAATTATAAAAGTTTCGTGTTAAAAGTAGAAGACGACAAAACTTAAAACCAAAAAAACAAAAAAAAACAAAGTGTAACACTTAGAAGGGCTAAAGTGAATAAAAAGAAAATATATGTGGCCTAAATGAAAACAACCAAAAACTATGTGGTCTAAACAAAAGAAAACAAAAAAACACTATTAATCTATCAATTTCCATTGTTATATGAGTAAATTACATATTTTGTCCTTTAACTTTACCCGTTTTGCAACTTTTGTCCTTTATCTTTTTTTGTTACACTCCCTGTCCTTTAACTTTTTTATTCTTTCACCTTTTGTCCTTTTTAACGGATTCCGTTAGAATTCACCGTTAAGTCAAGGGTATTTTTGTCTTTTTACTTTTTAGGGTAGAAAACATTACATATTTTGTCCTTTAACTTTGTCTGTTTTGCAATTCTTATCCTTTATCTTTTTTTTGTTACATTCTCTATCCTTTAACTTTTTTATTCTTTCATCTTTTGTCTTTTTTAACAGATTCTATTAAAATTTATCGTTAAGTCAAGGGTATTATTGTCTTTTTACTTTTAAATGGTATTATTATGCTTAAATAAAGAGGAATGCCGTGTTATGTAAATCTGTAAAATTTTTTCCTTTATCACCCCACCCCCACCCTAACCTTAAACCATCACCGGTGAAAACCTCACCCCCACTGTCGTTCGGCCGGCGACCTCCCATCGAACACTGTCGACGACCCTCCGGCGACCTCCCATCGACTTGACATCGAGTTTGTTAAGGGTGGTCGTCGGTGAAGCAGGTAAACTGGTGACCGCCGACGTTTGGCGAGGAGACGGTGGAGGGTCGTCGGAGGTTTGGTCAGAGCAGCGAGGGCTCGGAGATGCGCCGAAAATTCGACCGGGAAAGAGGAGAGGGGGAGGGGGATCGAGGCTGCCTTCTCTCAGAAACGAAAGTGGGGGTGGGTTGGGGTGGGGTGATAAAGGGAAAAAATACAGATTTACATAACACACCTTCCCTCTTTATTTAAGTATAATAAATACCCCTAAAAAGTAAAAAGACAAAAATAATCTTGACTTAACGGTGGATTTTAACGGAATCTGTTAAAAAGGACAAAATGTAAAAGAATAAAAAAGTTAAGGATAGAGAATGTAACAAAAAAAGATAAAGGATAAAAATTGCAAAACAGGCAAAGTTAAAGGACAAAATATGTAATTTTTTCTACCATAAAAAGTAAAAAGACAAAAATGCCCTTGACTTAACGGTGGATTTTAACGGAATCTGTTAAAAAGGACAAAAGATGAAAGAAAAAAAGTTAAAGGACAGAGAGTGTAACAAAAAAAGATAAAGAACAAAAGTTTCAAAACGGGTAAAGTTAAAGGACAAAATATGTAATTTACTCTTGTTATATATATAATTAAAACCACAAAACCAAATGTCTTCCAAATTCTTTTGATCTCTTCAACTTTTGCAAGCCCACATAAATATTATTTTGTAAATTGTAACCCTCGTAACCCAAGTGACATCACAAGTTATAGTCCATTTTTATTATATCCGTGTGGGCCCATGATCCATCGATTTTATTTAATGGAAAACAAGCTAAAAATTATGGAGAGCAAATAAACAAGTAAACGACCAACTAAGCATTAAAACTGCTAAGGATTCATCATTTTAATGACTAACTCGTCCCCTCCTCTTCGTCCTATCAGGGTGATAGGGTGATATTGTTGATAGAAAAGTTAAAAGATTTAGAGAGCAAAGTATAAGAAAATCTGAGTTTGTGTGGTTAAAATGTATAAAATGATGTGTTTTATAGAGGAGAAAAAGAAAAAAACAAATAAATTTAAAGTTTACCGTTATTCAACGGGTATAAATTTTTAATATGAACCAAAACCAGGCGCTATGTACATAACGAGGCAACCAGAATTTTAACCCATAGCGGCCCTAGGGGTGGTGTTAGGGCGCTATTAAAAAGATATCATGCCCACTACACATAGCCTTAGGGTTTTGAAGTGGATGAAAACTACATGAAGAATGTGACTTTTTGATTAAATTTAATACCCTTAGAGTACGATCAAATACAAACCTCTCTTATCATACAAACCGTAAGAACACATAAATTTCTGTCATGTGGACTATTAACATTTTTCAATAAATATTAATTCTATTAACTTTTTTATACTAAAATAACTTCTATATACTTTGTATTTTTTTAATAAAAATTACACCATAAAATCATGCATTTTTTATCGTTTATTATATATATTTTTTAAAAACGTATGTATATTTAAAATATATATATATATTTTTAAAAAGTTTACAAAGATATGATATACACCAATGCTATTATAACATGAACACACTGCTATTTATCGTGTCTATGTTAGTATTATAAATACACATTGCCTAACCTACCATTTATCAGTGATCACACTAACAACGTTTAGATTGATTGTGATGACCCACCAAAGAGGTTTGCTAAGCCAGCAACTATAGGCGACGCATATACTTTTGTCGGCTAAAATTCAAGTCAATGGTCAAATATCTGTTTTCGTAATCTTTATTATAAATAACAAGATGGTGACCCGCCCGCGCGTTGCGGCGGGCCACCCGTTTATGTTTTGTTGCCTTGAGCCTATAATTATGGTTATTGAATACAAATATTAGCAGCGATAACCTTCCAAATCCATTGACTGCTGCTGCATGTGGTGCCAGAAATTTATATTCTAGGACTGTGTAAATGAGTTGCCCTTGTTTGCCATGTACAAAAGATACTTTACCAAAAGCAATCAAGATGGACTTCAACTCCTACTCTTCCTTCTCCTTTGCTCTCTTTGGGATTGGTGACATTTCATCTTCAATGTTTGGATAGTAATGATGAGAATGAGAGTTAAATATCCAAAGGAAAGCAAACAAACAGGTAAACACAGGTATGTTAAACTTTACATAATATCACTTTTTTATGGGAAAATGAAAGGAAAGCGAACAAATGGGTCAAAATCAGTATTATCCCATTCACATCTAGATGAATATAAATAAGTACATCATTTTATTGAAGGAGTGCTCACCATATTTTCTTGTCCCTTTATCGGTGGGTGTTTGAGGTTGTGCGAGGGGCATCAGCTGCATCAGGTTTTCGGGTTTATTTTCATCAGTGGGTGCAGAAACATGTACGATGGCCGATGTGTAAGATCTCAGGCGTAGTTTGAAATTCTTGGGGACGCCTATGAGTGAGAGCATTGGTGGTGAGATCTCTTGGGGTTATGAAAATCATTTCCGATGACCATATCAGTACAGGTTGTGCCAAGCACATCTGTCCTTGTGTCATTAAATAGCACCACGTGTAGTATAGATGTGTCATCCATGAGTATTGTATTCATGCAGTACCTGTTTATAGAAGGCATATTACATGATCAAAAAGTTAATTAAGAAATGATACTGAATTAGTAATGTTAGAAGGAAACATTATGGATTCCAATTGATTATTCTGTCCCAATTAAATAACATTGTTGGTTATATTGAATGTGTTCGGTTTAATTATCAAATAAAATCCACAATAATAAAATATCTGGAGTCGTAGTTGACCATAGTATGCAGTACCTGTTTATAGAAGGCATATTACATGATCAAAAAGTTAATTAAGAAATGATACAGAATTAGTAATGTTAGAAGGAAACAGTATGGATTCCAATTGATTATTCTGTCCCAATTAAATAACATTGTTGGTTATATTGAATGTGTTCGGTTTAATTATCAAATAAAATCCACAATAATAAAATATCTGGAGTCGTAGTTGACCATAGTATAATCTTACCTGAACCACACAAAGAATTTGGTAGATTTCCAAAATAATTTCAATAGGTATTTAGTTGTGGTAGCATGTCATTTAATTTGGTCGTGTCAGCCTAATTCACAATACAACAGAAATAGAGGGTTATTCCAACTTATTCAGTTTGGTCCTATAATTTACACATGGCCCTATAACTTACACAGGCAAATCAACTGTCTGACAATTTAAAATTCATCTATAGTTCCAGAATGTTCATATTTATGTTATAGATTTTTATAAAGTAGCATAATTTCTATGTTTTGGAATACATTTTGGTTTTTCTTTTCTTTTTGAAACAGTTATTTTTTGCATGAGCTCATTCGTTCTGATTAGAGCCCTTATCTCATCTGAACCAAACTGATTGCTTTTAAAATGATTCATTTAGACTTCAACAATTTTTGCTCATAACCTATATTCACATGAACTCGTTTTCCTCTATTAGCCGAACCACCCCTACCCACATGATTTACCTCCAAAGTTATGCATATTGAGACGATTAATGTAACTATAACTCTAAACCACTCGAGGTCCACAACTAAATGATTTTTGGACTATAAAGACCTAACTTCATAGATTTATACTCAATATATATTTGATTTCAACTCTGTCATGTTTACAGAGAAAGTATGGACATCTTAATCAGTGAGTACTCACATGTAATTTGGGGTGCTTACGGGGGGTGACTGTCTCCGCACACCAACGATGATTTCTCTTGTTGTGGAGTCTTGTTACAAATGTATACGGACACTTTGCAGAGAACCATCCACGATAAGCTTCAAATTCTTTTATTCTTGCAGCACAGGTGAACCTCTGGTCCTGCTATATGGCAAATATGAATTGTTAGTGTGAAACAATTTTATAGTAAACGTAGGCGTAAGATATAAGTTACCATACGTTGTATTCCTCTGGTTGTTGCATTTTGTGGTCGGTGATTGTCAGGTCGATGTCACTACAACTCTGAGTTATTTGAAGTCCAAGATAGGAATTGTGCCTTCCTTGTAGATCTTTGAAGCTGTAAGCGAAAAGGATGTTATTATTGTATGGATAAGAGCTGTTGATTATAAAGTTTAAGTACCTCTCGACCATCTCTTTGAGGTTAGGCAGTGATAGATTGATCTGAAATGTTGTAATGTAAACACACAATTTTTGTAATTCATAACCTATGTAAACCTTTAGAGAAAGCAGTCAGTTGACTCAGAAAGCAATGTCCACGGAGCTGCAAGCATAAGAGAAAAGAATCTCGTTAAAATGGAAGACATTACTTACCGACCACGTAATGTACACAAAAACTCTGATAAAAAAAAGTTAGAACATCAAGTCATCTAAATACAATGAAGAGAGTATATTGAAAATAAGCCTCAAATTAAAGAAGAAACGAAAGAAACGTGAATACGACCATGGAACATAGTAAAAAGCTAAACAAAAATACAGTTTTAAAGCAGACCTACTTTTAAATCAAACATGAATCACGGCAGGAATGGCAGACACTAAGCCCTTCCAGCCCTCTATTAACCCTTTCCCTAAATTCTTAGTAGACTTTGAAAAGACCACACATGGCCGGGTCGGTCGATCCTAATACCATGCCATTTTTTTAATTTTTATGAAGCGGGTTGGTTTCTAGGCAACAGCTACCAAGCAAAATGGTGATTTTTAACATTTAGATTGTCCTGTTGAATGTTAATGATATCTGTACAGAGGATGTCTGTTTGTTGTGTTTAATGTCCCAACTCTTTCTCTATACAGCTATGAATAATAATAATAAAACATTAGTGAATGATTCATGGAATAAAGAGGAATCTGATGCCTTTTTGGATAAATTATTTGATGTTTGAATCGGTTGAAGTTGCAAATTTGCAATCATTTTTTGTAATGGTTAAAAATCAAAACATCTATAAATGACTATCAAATTCATCATAGAAATTGGGAATACATACAGAAATGCAAAACATTTTTTAATGTTAGAAAAATACATTCAAAAGTTCCAAAATTCTTGAATATGGGTCGGTGTCAAAAAGTTTACTTCAATAAGACTTTCAAAGAGTTCCTTTAAATTTTAAACCAATGACAGGTGTAAAAATGCATAGAAACGTATTCATGTGTATCCATCAATGATTGCTCCAAATAGTTTAGAAAAACTGATAAAAGGGAAAGTTTAAACATGTAGAAAAGTTGAAAACATGAAATATTGGCAACCATAGACCCGTAATGCAGCAGGCATATATTTCAAAAACTCTAAACAAAAATGGATATCTAGCACATGTAAACTCACACGTGCGGTCTCGTCAACCAAATACTAAGCTTACATGTAAGCATTGAAGAAATGAAAGACATTGGACATTTTGATGACACATCAATTGTTTATGAACTGATTTTATATCTACTGAGCTTATGAAGTTCTAATTTATACAGAGAAGTTTTAAAATGTAAGCATTGAAGAAATCAAATATACATGAAAAGACATTGGATATTTTAATGACATCTCAATTGTTTACAAACTGATTTTATATCTATCGAGCTTATAAAGCTCTAATTTATCTAGAGAAGTTTAGGAGTAGACTTACAAACAGCAAACAAACGAACTGGCTAAAAAACAACAGAACACCAACAAATTAAATGACCAACCAGCAAAGCTCTATACCTACAACTGGATGCTTTTAAGATAGCAGTTAAAATAAACTTGAATAACTCAAGCATCAAATATACTTTGTATGATAACTGTTTGACCAAGGTCATAAAGTGATTAAATAAAATTAGACCCTATATGCTAACCTCAACCATTAACTTAAATTTATAAAGAAATAAAAACAGAGAGGTTCACATGCTAAGCTACACTAACACAACTAACCAAAGAACAAATTGAACACCCATAGACACGACGACATCAGTCCATAAAAGAGCAACATCACGAAAAACCATAAAAACAAATATGCATAAGAGATACCGTATGTTTACAACCAAATAAAAAGTTCAATCGGACTAACATCAACGATTACCAAATAGAATCCCAAAACAAAAGATGCAAAATGAAAAAAATTAGATCAGAAATGAGAATCAACTACCAAAAAAAAAATCAAAGGCAGATGAGATTCAAAACTAAACATGCAACAACCAAGAACAACTATATTGGCACCTTGATAACACTAAGCCAACAGTAAATAAGAACCAAAAATAAAATTGAAATAAACAGAAGTCAAACCGTAGCCATCTGCATATGCAAAGACACGTAACAATTAACTCTTCTATATGTATTGATAAAATATATGAAATCTTCAAAAGACTTATTTTTTCTTAGATAAGGACATCAGATATGTATCGATTAAATATATTAAAATCTTCTATATCAATGTGTCTCCAGATCAAGGAAAGATACGGGTTGAGAGGTGAAGATGGCTTGCTGGAAAACAATAAATACTTATTCATTCAGATTATTTGAAAGAACAAAAGATCATTACATAAAATATGTAGATTCCACCATATCTAACTTCAATTTCAATATAACTCCTATAATACACACAACATGTTGAATCAATTGCATGTTCTGAAAAAAGGATGAAGGTTCTAAAAATAACAAACACTCCTGAGGCAGTGCAAAAGCAAATCACTTTTACCTGATTAAGTATTATTTTATATCGATTCTAGGTTCAGGTAAGAAACATTTTGGTCAATCAGACCGATTTTGATGGTACTATTGAATTACTAACCTGATTGGAGAATCTATGCCTCTGCATCTAATTTGAATTAGGGTTTATGCACCTTTCCTAACCACCACAAAAATTCAGATTAGGGTTTATTCTCTTTTGCCTTCCTTCGACGACACCATTGACGTACTGAAGATGAGACGATGTTAAGAGTTCAACAGTGCAGATCGATGATTAAATCGCAGATAGCAAATGCTGGAGAGAAGATACGAAGATGACACAACAATTGATTGAGGCGGTGGTAAATAGTGAGACAGTGGCTCCTTCTCTCTCATCATCACCGCGTAAAAAACCCAATAAGTGAAATGTTTAGGACACGTGGAAAGTAAACGGTGGTCACTTATGAATAGTGAACGCGTCTCACATGAACTCAATTGATATTGTAATATACAAGATGGTGACCCGCCCGCGCTTCGCGGCGGGCCACCAGTTTTCGAAACGTCGTGGTCAAAGTCGAAAACTCTAAAAGTGATTTAAAAGTTGACCACCTGTGCTTAAACTTGAAAAAAAATACCACATGTACATGACACGGTGGACTAACACCCATTTTTAGAACGTTGTGACCAAAGTCAAAAACTCTAAAAGTGGTCTAAAAGTTGACCACCTACGCTTAAGTCTTAAAAAAATATCACATGTACATAACACATGGCTTAACACATGACCACGTGGTCTAACACGTGACCACGATTATTGATTGAACATGACACGTGTCATGTTATTAGTGATGGAACATGACACGTGTCATGTTCCTATTAGTCAACATATGAATAGTGTTTTATGAGTGTGGACCACCCATTTATTTTTGTAATATATATAAATATAAATTATGTAGTAGAATTATAAAATGATAACCAAATCACTCTAGTTTTTATTATTGTCAACTATTTTATAAAGGGTTATTGGATTTTAATAATATGAATTAAGCTCTATTGGCGGATAATAATACGAATTTAGGAATTTCTCTACAATAATACGAATTCGTCACTTAGGTGTCAAAAATGATACACCGTTAGTTTTTCACTAACGGTGTTAAGTTTTGCTGACGTGGACTGATGACGTGGCATGTTTAACTAGGTTTTTAAAATGAGGGACTATTTATGTAATACCTTCAAAAATGTGGGGTTAATATAAAAAAAAATAAAAAATCTAAAAATCTAATCATCGTCTTCCTCATCCTTGCCACCAATCTAGAGTCCTCTGGCCACCACCGACAAACAGGTTATGGTGGTGGCCAGAGGACGAGTTTGTCGGAGCCGGAGAATGGGGCGGTGGTGGCGGATTCCGGTGGTCACCGACAAACAGGTTATGGTGGTGCCGGCGAACAGGTTATGGTGGTGGCAAGGATGAGGAAGACGATGATTAGATTTTTAGGTTTTTTTTTTCTTTTTTTTATATTAACCCCACATTTTTGAAGGTATTACAGAAATAGTCCCTCATTTTAAAAACCTAGTTAAACATGCCACGTCATCAGTCCACGTCAGCAAAACTTAACACCGTTAGTGAAAAACTAACGGTGTATCATTTTTGACACCTAAGTGACGAATTCGTATTATTGTAGAGAAATTCCTAAATTCGTATTATTATCCGCCAATAGAGCTTAATTCATATTATTAAAATCCAATAACCCTTTTATAAATGTCTAACTTTCTTTTAAAAAATATAACTACTTAAAGAGAAGACATATAGAACTTGTTTAGTATTTAGTGATTTTTTTTTACTTAAATGAAACAATTATAAAACTTGTTTAGAATTTGGTGAAATTTATTTTCTTTAAAAATACGTGTTAAGAATATTTTTAAAATGACAAAATAAATACACTGATGATGTTTTATGGGTTTAGGATGTGACCAGACATTTGACCTGGGTCATTTAAGTCGTATCTCGTAAAGTTATCTGATGTGTTATATTAAATATGACAAGATTGATAACAAAATGGTCTGAAAGACACATGTGAGAAATCGATGGGTTGGATATGCAGTTGCTGGCAGGAACATATTGGGAGCTTTATAAATAGTTAAGGTCAAAGCTGGATCAAGGATCACCCATTTTACGTCTTAACTATGCGTTGTACAACACTTCCAATTGTAATGCACATTCTATCAATAAACCCTTAGATTTAGCTATTCTCTAGATTATCTCTCTATTCTCTTCTCTCTCTAGAGTTACAAATTGTCTTCAATCTATCTAGCGAGACTATTTGTTTCTTCATATATATTTCTTGGGTTAAGAAATAGAATTGATTCACAAGAGTTTGGTTGGTTGAATGAAGGGTTGTAACATTTCAATCGGTGGTTACAAAGAATTCACCAAATATTATTAAACATAAACTCTTCTTATATAGAGGAGTCATTTACAATATATATAACATTTAAAATACTAGAAAACATAAATAAATAAATAAATAACTATGGCTATCCACACCTATATAGCCTTATTGATAAACATAGAAACAAATCAAACC
The DNA here is from genome assembly GCA_039602395.1 of Deinandra increscens subsp. villosa. Lineage (NCBI taxonomy): Eukaryota > Viridiplantae > Streptophyta > Magnoliopsida > Asterales > Asteraceae > Deinandra > Deinandra increscens. The sequence goes on along the minus strand of JBCNJP010000023.1, from coordinate 89,648,844 downwards.
AAACTAAAGAATAAGATAAATACCAAAATTCTTAGCTTGAAACCAATGCTCTAAGGTCATCATCAGTTATAACCTGAAACATATGTAAAAGATGCTGCAATTAGCAGATGGCCAAAATTCTAACATGGATATTAAAGAAAATTATGGTTAAATATCTGAACCTAAGAAAGAAAAGGAGTAATTAATTTTCACTACCTTCTTTGTTTCAGCTACGGATTTAAAGCGCGAAAACAAATCATTAAGTTCCTTCCCGTCATAGTTATAACCAAGCTGTAACGAATTAAAACTACAAACATTTAGCGCAAAACAACGAAAGTGCCTAAATTTGATCAATCGCGAAACAATGAGTATAAGCTAGAGTATTGCATTCTACCTCAAAAAGCTTCACTTTCAAAGCATGGCTTCCACTGTATAACAACAATATATATATGAAATTAGAATAGATAACATTTTTCTGTAAAAAAAAGCATGAATGTTAAACAACCGCTGTTTGAGTTTGGGGGTGGCGTGGGATTAGTAGGGCCTCTAATCACATTATGGATTCGTTACTTGATAAAAATGTTGATATCTGAAAAAGATGTGATGGATGCGATTTTTGCTTTTACATAAAGCTTATTTAGTTGTACATTGATTCACATATCGCGTATGTGACGTTCTCACTTCACACCTTGACTTTTGGGAACTGAACGCCTTTGAACAAATTAATACATATGTTGATCAAATACCAAACTATATTACCTAAGTTTTCCAAGTGTAAGTCCATGATTGGATCGGTGAAGTCCAATATCTTCAGGCGACATGATTTCATAGGTGCTTTTGTTCTTTAAGACACCATCCTATGAAACACAAAGCATGGCGTGATTATATACACACACACATATATATATATATATATATATATACTAGTTTTTTTTATCCCCGTGTGTTACACGGCTGAATTTTTTTAAAAAAAATACTATAAATACAATCATAATCTACGACAATTATGTATTTTTATAACTATCTAAAAATTTCTCAGTAATTACAGGTGGATCAGAGGTTTTATGATAGTGGGCATTTAGGCGGTGGGTTTTCTCTGAGATGAATGTGCAACACAGAGGGTTTGGTTACTCGCATGTACTGCGGTTGTAACGTGTCGTGGGTCACATCGTTTGCCATAATGAGACCCCTGGGTAACCAGATGTTTGCAGTTAAAAAAAAGAAATCAAGTCACAAAAATTTAGGATTTTGTTTATTATATTGAAATGAATACTTAGTAAATTTGAATTTAAGCTTAATTAAAGTAAACAAAATTATAAAACTAAATAGAATAAAATAATTTATATTACATGTATAATATTTAAATAAAATATTATTTTAAATAAAGTATTATAAGATTATATATTAAAGTATTAAAGTATATCTAATCTTATTATATTTATAATATTGATTTCTTTTTGTAATATATGATCTATATGTTGTTAAATTTATGATATGAGTGTGTGTATAGGTATAGGTTGAATCGAATAAACAACAAATTAATGTACAACACAGAGGGTCTTGGTTACTCGCACAGGCTGCGATCGTAACGTGTCATGGGTAACATCGTTTTTCATGATGACACCCTCGGGTAACCAGATGTTTGCAGTTAAAAGGAAAAACAATCTAGTCACGAGAGGGTCTTGGTTACTCGCACAGGCTGCGGTCGTAATGTGTCGTGGGTAACATCGTTTTCCATGATGAGACCCTCGGGTAACCGGATGTTTGCAGTTAGAAAGAAAAAAAATCTAGTCATCGAAAGTAAGGATTTTGTTTATTATATTGAAAGGAAATACTTGGTAAATGAATTTAAACTTAATTAAAATTAAAAATTATAAAATTAAATAGAATAAAGTATTTTATATTACATGTATAATATTTAATTAAAATATTATTATGAATGAAATATTATAAGCATTATATATATATTAAAGTATTAAAGTATATGCAATAAAATATATTATTTTAATAAAATATAATATATATGCAATAAAATATTAACCTTAATATTAAAATTTAGTATTTGGATAATTACTAAACTTAATAAAAAAAATTATATTTGAATAATTACTTATTGGATAATTACTTAATAAAACTTTAAACTAAATAAATCCTAATATGGAAATCTAGTATTTGGATAATTATTTATTAAGATTTTTACTTAATCCAAAATTTTATGGTGATGATACGTGTCTTTTTTTACTAATTAAAGTATAACAATTTTTTTGTTTATTATATAGTTTAGATAAGTGATCAAGATCATTGGCGTAGCTTTTAAGGGGCGGGAGGGGGCGTCCGACCCCCCGAAATTTATTTGCGATGTAGGGGGTATATAATTTTCTTGTAGAAAATTTCGATATACTCCGGTTTCGACCCCCCCCCCCCCCCATTTACCCAAAAATTGGCGTTAGGAAAAAAAAAATTAGATCCCGACCCTCCACTTGATATTTTCAAGCTTCGCCACTGATTAAGATTATTAATTTGAAGTATGAATGAGCAAATTAATTATAATTTGAAGTATGAATAAGCAAATTAATTAACCTGATGGATTCCACTTTGATGAGCAAAAGCATTAGCACCAACAATAGCCTTGTGTGGTTGCACATGCATTCCAGTGTACTCTTCCACCTAGGTAATCAAAGCCAACTATTGATACATATATAGATTATCAAAAGTGTAAGCTTTGATGTATACATACCATCTTGCTAGCTATGGCAATGTGTCTTGTATCAATTCCGGTGTAAAGACCATCCAACAGCTCTCTTTTACATTTTATAGCCATTACAACCTATATATGTTCAACGGTTAGTGCATAGTTTTAGACGCCAATCGATTTGGTTGAATTATGAAGAACACGAGACATCTACCTCTTCCAAAGAAGCATTACCAGCTCTCTCTCCAATCCCGTTGATTGTTACTTCTAATTGCCTTGCACCACAAGAAACCCCCTGGAAATTAACCACGTAAGTTAGCTAATTGATGATAGACTTAAAAAATGCATGTAACGTATAATTTTGGTGGATTTAATTACTAAAAGTAGATTAGGTTGTCTCATGTAATTACCTCTATAGTATTGGCAGTTGCAAGGCCTAGATCATTATGACAATGAGTAGAAAGAATAACATTCTCAATCCCAGGGGTGTTGGCTCTTACGTCAGCAATCAGCTGGCCAAACTCACAAGGCAAGTTGTAACCAACAGTGTCACCAATGCCAATGGTGGTTGCACCCGCTTTAATAACCTCTCCTATGATCTCGTATAAAAATTCTCTTTCAGATCTGTTAATGAAATCTGTATTTTATAAGGATCAGGCAAATAAATAAATATGATATGGTAGCTTCATTACGTACAGAGATTTAGAGTGAAAATTTAAAAGTTTACAAGGAAATAAAAGACATATGGGTAATAAGTTGCGCCGCTAAACCTTTTTGTATAGCAAAACCAAGTCGTTTAAATACTACATGAATAAAATTTATAACTCTATTATTCTATACTTCATCCAAAAGTTTTACTCATGTTTATGCTTTCAATTTGGCTTTAATTTCTTTTTATCAATTTTCAAGAATATATGATTTCATGAATGTTTATAGCTTTTATGTTTTAAGAGGAATTAATGAGGATTCAAATTATGTTAAACTCTTATGATTGGGAAGTGTTTACACTCTTAATTTACGTTTTACACGAATGTTGTAAAGATTACAAGAATCAACTATGGCATTGTTAGTTAAAAATGGAGCTTCATCCCCTATATAAAGGGAGACGAAAATAAATACATATTTATATATAATACAATACAAATTCATGTTGAATAGTATTGTTTTTAGTTTTTGAAATTGGCCACAAATCTTTAGTTTCTTTGACAATTTCAGTCCTTATGACGTTTAAATTTTAGTGGATGATATTGGCGGTCGCCTCCACGCGTTCTTTTCTTCTGCACATATACAACTCTTTGAAGTTAAAGACTGCTTCTCTCTCTCTAAATCAGATTATCATCTCTCTCTCCTCTGTATCTCTCTGGTGAATTTTTGCTTCTCCGTTGTTATCGTTGGCAGTGACCTTTGGGGTGCTTTATTCATTGGGGTTTTGAAGAAGCAACTCTTTTCCGGTATGTGCTGCGGTGTGCCGCCGCCGCTTAGGTTTGCTTCTGGCTGCTAGGGTTTTGAAGAAGCAACTCTTTTCCGGTATGTGCTGCGGTGTGCCGCCGCCGCCGTGGTCTGCTTCTGGCTGCTAGGGTTCCTGTTTATTACGTCTTACAGACGATACCGTCGGTGGAAAGCCCTAACGGCGTCTTCACTCATCTCCATCACATTCTCGCCTTTGAAACGACAGTGAAGGCTACCTAATCACCATTGCATGTTCATCGATTTCTACTCGGTTGAATTTGTCATTTTTATCCTTTTTAGGTTGTCGATTGTTCAATCTCTTCCGATATATTGTGCAAAATTAGAAGATCTATGTTTCATGTATGCGACAAGGTTACAGATTTCGTTTTTGCGTTTGTGAATTCATCTAACAGGTGACGTTCTTGATTACCCATGTATCTCTCATACCAAAAGATGGAAGAATGCAGAAAGCGATGGTACGTTTGGCTCCTCCTTTCTTTTCTTAAATGGGAACAACCATATTAATTGTTAAGTTATTTTTTTGTTTTTTTAAAATATTTTGTACCTTCGATTCGTTTGATTTGGATTTGGAATTGTCATAAGGATTGTATGGCTATCTTAAAAACCTTACATTTCCAATGTGGTTATTTTTGGGATCCTTTATTTGTATTGTCCTATGTCGATTTTGAAACTGAACTGAGTTGATGCTGTTGTCAATGTGAAGAAATTAATGGAAGGTTTTTGCGCTAAACGCCTCTGGATCTCATCGAGCCCTCTCATTGTAATCATGAATCTTTTTTTCTTCTGATGAGTGTAAGTGAAATAATATAATGTTTCACACATTGTTCTATATTTGAGAAGCATTTCAACATAAAACTATGATATTTGTTCAAATTTCCTTCTTAATTTTCTTAAGAAAATATTTCTTATACCTTCATTTGTTTCCTTCGCAGATTGTTATATTTTTGCTCTCAGATCCAGGTATTATATAATTTCTTTATCTTTTGTTCTACATGCATGTATAGCATTAATATAGATGATCTCTTTTACTTATGATTTTAGTTTTGGTATTTGGTTTCGTTTTCCTTTGTAATATGGTTGTTAATGCTTATATGCTTACCTTAGGTTGAATGATATCTCTTTTTTATTTCTTTATCTCTAATTGTCTCTTACAAATTACTGTGTACCAAATTTTTTGCTTGGTGTTGTGTTTTTTAGAACAATCTCAGTGGGTCAATTATGTCAGATCTAAGTTCTTTTTAGTTCGAGCTCACCTCCAATCCTTTAGCCCTGCTCTGAATCCAAGTGTAGGTGTGAGTTTAATATCATTTTAAGATGTTATGCCTTCACCTCCTGTCCACTGGTTTTAGGAACAATTATTAGTAAGCCTTTATTAACCGTTTTGTTGTATTTGTTATCTAAATCCATACATGTTAGCTTAAATCCACACAGGTTTAATTACTTTTTAATCATATTCGTTTCTTTTGGTGCTTTGCAAATTGTTACAGTTGTGCGTCCATGTGCAGGTACTATATTTGTTTAGTTCTCTTTTGCTTATGATTTTTACATGCCTTTTGGGTTCTCTATGAATACATTTTTGTGTCTTCATGAAATGGCACATTCGTTACATATATCATTAAGTATAATATTGAGGATGCCTTGACTCTTTTTTCATCTTTATAGAGGAATGTCTAAACTAATCTATGACACTGCCTGGCTTTCTGATTTTGTGGTGATAGATGTCTCATCGTTTCTGATTTCATTAAGTTTATGAGCAGATCTATGGCTGTTTGAGGTTTCTATCTTCTGTACATTTGTGGTTTCCAATTTATGTGGCATGCTTTATTGTTTTGGTGCTGATGTTATGAATGTATCACTGTTTAAGCTCCGGTAGTTGGATCTAGATGGTTTTCGTATCTGAACATTGGACGTTCTGTTGCTTTGAGCCTACTGTTGCTGTGATAATCACTTGATGAACAGGAGTTGGTACATGATAATAAGGCTATGATGATTATTCTGAGTTGGGGTTCAAAGTAATTTTGGTTTATTTTGGCGTGGCAATAAGTTTTGCAGCCATAGAACCATAAATTAACTTTCTCTTATGAACCTCTATGAAGATCTGAGCCTAGGAAGTTATTCACATATTTATATATAATACAATACAAATTCATAGTTGAATAGTATTGTTTTTAGTTTTTGAAAATTGGCCACAACTCTTTGGTTTCTTTGACAATTTCAGTCCTTATTGAATGATACTTTTCCATTTGCTGGCATGCTTTATTGTTTTGGTGCTGATGTTATGAATGTATCACTGTTTAAGCTCCGGTAATTGGATCTAGATGGTTGTCGTATCTGAACATTGGACGTTCTGTTGCTTTGAGCCTACTGTTGCTATGATAATCACTTGATGAACAGAAGTTGGTACATGATAATAAGGCTATGATGATTATTCTGAGTTGGGGTTCAAAGTAATTTTGGTTTATTTTGGCGTGGCAATAAGTTTTGCAGCCATAGAACCATAAATTAACTTTCTCTTATGAACCTCTATGAAGATCTGAGCCTAACAAGTTATTCATATATTATATATATGAATGATAATTTTCTATTTGCTCACATGCTCCTACGAAGGTTCGCTTATGTTGCTTTGAGGCTGCTGCAGTTTCCTGATGTATATTCCTAAAAGATGATTTGAGAGACATATGAATTGTTCACTAACCCAAAATCTGGTAAAAGGTATTTACTTTTTATTACTTTTTATTACTTTTTATTAGTTTTGATGTTAAAGCTCCAGTCAAAAGAAATTATCTATGGATGAATAGAACACTAACTTCTGGTTGGAACTATTTTTATAGGCAATAGAGAAGATTACAAGCCGTCTACAATTGGTATGTTTCTATTCATCTCCTTACATATGTTTAAAATTTATAAAGTTTGATATTTCTATTAAACTTATGTTTTCAATGGCTATTTTATGGTTTAAACTTTAATTAGATTACCTTCTTTATATGAATATCATCTGATTTTACTGATGGCTTTTTAAATGTATCATGTTTCTATTACTATTTCTAATTGACATCTCCTTTCATTTTTTTTATTCATGAAAGTTTCTCATTTTGAGACTATTTTCTTTTAATTTCTCTCACTTTGAACCTAACATCTCTTCTCATTTTCGTATGCAGTTTTAAAGAGTTGTTGTATTGATGTCGTCTTCCGATGCAGGTTACTTTTAGTTAATATGTACTATTTTATGTATAGTTGCTCTCAGTACAGGTACCTAAATTTTTGTTGTGTTGGTTAAGTAGTGTTCGGCGATTAATTTTTTCCACTGTTATTATAAGTAAGTTATTTCCTGCTGTAAAGGACCCGGATGAGAAGTAAACACAATGGAACACATGTCGGGGACGCGAAGGTTAGTTTCCAGAACCGTTTTGCATTTCTGGTTTGATATTTTTGAGATATTTGACCGATTTAAAGGGCCAGTGAATTTATAAATGGGGTTAGATAGCTTGATTATAATCTGCAGATTCGAAAGTGGATTAGTTTTGTTTGGTGATTTTGATGAATAATTATACCTTACTTACTCACCCAACTTTCGACTTATTGGTGCGTAAGTTGGAAGCACCTGCTTTGTAAACAACAATAGGCTCATATAGAAATGGTCTACGAATCAATTGTGTGTTGTTATATGGGTGTTTGTTAAAATGTGTAAGTTTTAGAGAACATTGATTTCTTGCGATTTATTGCTCCGTTGTCATTGCATGTCAAAATCTTTATGTTTTTCATGGATTTAGTCTTTTGTATTTTTACCTTTTTAGTTATATATTTAATTGATTCACGTTTTCTCTCTTAATTTCATTATTCTGTTGCGGATGTCTGGAGCTTTTTGCCTATCTTCCCACTGGTATGTGCCTCTTCACGTTGCATCTTTTCTGTTTTATTGTTGGTTAATAAATTTTATGATTGCTCTTTTTTAGAAGATGCCATTTGTAAGCTTCTTTATCTGATTTTATAATGATTAAGAGTGTTAATTTATTAGGTTGTGATGAATTCGGTTTTTGATTTGAGCCTGGAATTAATGTTAATTTCTTTGTTTATGTGCAGCAAAGATTTTTGATATATATCAAACGGATTTTGTGTTAGTTGACTCATGGTTCTTAAAAGTCTTATTTTTTATATGCTTTTTGATAGTTCAATGGGAAGAATTGGTGTCGAGGCTGTGCAACTCTTGATCCAGCCTTCACATGCTCTTGAACTTCTTGAAGTGAATTATGTGTCAAGTTTGCAACTTTGTTTATTTTTGTTTTCTATTTTAGTCACTAATGTTTTATATATTTACGTTTTTACCCATAAGGTTTTCTACTTTATTTTTATTAACTTTTATGGTTTTCTACTTTCACCATAAAACTTTTATATTTTTACGTTTTATACCCATCAACTTAGTTAAGTGTAGTTTATGTATTAGAAATCAACATACTATAATTTAGTCTTGCTAAGACAAATAACAAGGGTGGCCCGCCGCAACGCGCGGGCGGGTCACCAACTCGTTCTCTTATAAACGAAAAGACCCTTGGTTGATTAAAAAGCTTTTTATTTTAATTTATTTATGCTTCATAATCAAATTTCAATTTATATATTAAAAAACAGCCTAATATTCTGAACTTCTTCTTTCTTTTTTATTATAAGACTTTTTTTTATCATTTTTATAAAAAAATTGTATTATTATTAATTTAAGACATTTATAAAACTTATTATACTAATTAAAGAAAGTGTTTTTAAATTTGAGTTTTAGATTTTGTAGATAAGGTCTTTTTATTTCTTTTAAAAACAATATCCATTAAAAAAACGAGATCTTTTTATTTAAACCTTTTAGCTTTATTTTTTTATATGTTTTAAATAAAAATATTTGTTTTCTATTATTAAATATTTGTTTTCTATTATTAAAATCATTATAATTTTTACCTAAAGTTTTTTTCTTATTTTTTTATAAATGGTTCTTTTTATGTTTCTTAACAAAACACACACAAAGTTTCTTTACAAAATATATTTTGTTTCTGTTTTCGTATAGAAAGTGTTTTTTTATACCTTTTTTACATAAAAGTCTTTTTGGTATAAAAATATTTTAAATTTTTTGATTTATATAAGGGAAAAATATCATAAGATTTGATTTTACAGAAAAGGAGTATAACAAGTAAGAAACAGGGATACAAATAACATATCTCTTTAGAATCTCTTTAGAATTTTTTGCCCAAGCTGGCCTTAACCTTTTAGAATTTCATAGCACAAATTAAATATTTTAAAACCAAAATAGTTGGTATATCAAAACCGAAACCGACTGAAATTTGACCCACAACAGAGTAAAAACTTGAACCTTATTTAACTCATATTTGGTTATGATAACAAAGTAAAATTTCATTAACCAGTTTCGATTATGGTAAAGGTGAAAGACAGACCCAACTAATAAACTTGCACACTCCTATTAATAATTTTAATTATTATATTATTACAATAAAAATTCATAGATGAATAATAGAGTTTTAGTTTTCTAAACTTTGGTCACGTGACTTTGTGTTTTGACGCTTTCTACCCCTATACTTTTACGATTTGTTTTTTTCTTTTTAACGAAATAGTAAACTTTTAGTTTTCATAGTTTGGCCACATTGTTTCATACTCTTACGTTTTGTACCGTTTAACTATTAAAGTTTTTTTTTATTTTAAGTTTTGTTGTCTTCTATTTTGGGTACGAAACTTTTAACTTTTCTACCTTCGTTTTTAGTATATTTTTATAGTTTTATACTTTCACTACAAGACTGTTAGACTTTTACGTTTTATACCCCTTAACTTTTTTACCCTCTAACTTTTAGATTTTTTTTTGTTTTAAGTTTTGTTGTCTTTTACTTTGGCCACGAAACTTTTAACTTTTATACTTTCGTTTTTAGTATATTTTTATAGTTTTATACTTTCACCACAAAACTTTTAAACTTTTACGTTTTATTCCACTTAACTTAGTATATTTTTAAAGTTTTATACTTTCACCACAAGACTTTTAGACTTTTACGTTTTATACTCCTTAATTTTTTAATCCTCTAACTTTTAAAGTTTTTTATTTTTGTTTTAAGTTTTTCTGTCTTCTACTTTGGGGCACGAAATTTTTCACTTTTCTACTTTCGCTTTTAATATACTTCTATAGTTTATACTTTCACAACGAGACTTTTAAACTTTTACGTTTTATACCACTTACTTTTTTTTTCATTTCGTATACAAGTTCAACCCCGCAGCAACGTGCGGGGTGGGTAAACATCTCGTTTGATAATGAAACTACAATCTCAATAAATAATGCAAGTAGAATCACGTTGTTTAAAAATAGAAAAACTCTTAGCTAGCGATCGAGTTAGTTTATTAGTTCCGAAATCTATATATATAATAAAAGAAAAGTTTTTGACACCACAATTTGACATGTGGCATCACCACATTCACTCTCAACAATTTTTCCCGCCAATAATAAATGGATCCTAGATGACCCGCTTCTTACCCGCCCCATCATCGATTGAATTTGTATTGAACATAACCCTAATTTCCCTTCCATTCATCTTTCATCTCCCTCAAGCCTCTCCTCCTCTCTACAGCAATCAACGACGAAACCGTATCAGGTATGATTTCTCAATCTCATCATCTGCAAATCGATCTCTCGCAAATCCTCTGCTAATCGATTACAAACCCTCAGGCGCGGCTCCCCTTTTTCATAATTCTCTTCTTCATCGTCTCTCTGGTTCAAGAGTCTCGATCAACAATCCACTTCCAGGTACTAATTTTTGAGTCAATCTTGATAGAGGTTTGGATTATATCAATCTCGATTTGTGATTTTGATGGTTTTGAGTAATTTTAGGGTTTTTGTATCATTAGATCCATACAGTTAAACAACAATTGTTCACACATGCTCTGAATAAGGATGGAAGCAGAAATTGTTGACAAGTGATTATACGCATTGGTGTGTGCATATCCAATTTGTTGTGATATCATCTTTAATGTTAGGATGTTTTTTTTATAGTTTTGAGTACAGTTATGTTCTTGATTGGTAATTTTTAGTTTTGGTTCATGATACCTCTAAGTCATATGATTAGATTGCTTATGCTTGCAAGTGTTGTGGTAGAACATGTCACCTATTTTTTGTTATGGCCTTCTTTCTACCCTCTTAAACTTCTTTTAATAACTTATTTAGAGCTTCCTCCAGTTAGATATCTCTATAGAGGAATGTGGCTTTGTTGAGAAAGAAAGTAGGTAATCATTGATTTGTTTCCCTATACTAATGATCCCTTTTCTGCTCTTATGTGCATGGTTTCTGATCTGCGGGTTTTAGGAACTTTTGACTCGCTGATGGTAAGCTACTCAATTTCCCTCATCAGGTTTATATTATCATTGGTACGCCTGTTCTTACATCTTCAACCTCTAAAGTTGTAGTGTGGACTTGATGATCCAGTTAGTGCTTCTCAAATGCTGGGGGGAATCGCTCCCGGCGGCAGATCCAACGGTGTGCGGCAGTTTGAGCAGTCCACCAGATCGATTTGGTTTGTTCGATTGTTTGCAGGCCAGCAAACGGAGAATCGCCGGAATAAGGAGGCGGAGGAAAGGAGTCGGCGATCGGAGTAACGGCTTGGCATATGGCGCATCGGATGGATCTCGCTCCCCGCGGCAGATCCAACAGTGTGCGGCAGTTTGAGCAGTCCACCAGATCGATTTGGTTTGTTCGATTTCTATCTCCTCTCCAATACGTAATCTGTTATAATGTTTATTTGAAATTTGTACAAATCTGCAAGCATCTTCATTGAATCTGTGTTAGAAATCATAAATCCATGTTAATATTGATTGGATGTGTTTTAATTTTGTTAACTTTAATCGTGACTCTTTCACAGTTCCTTCGATACGATTATATGCCCATATTAATAACAGTTGCTTCAATACAACTCCTCCGTTAAATTTAGTCTGGTCTCCCAAGTCATAGGCTGGTTTTGAAAGTCGGTGTTGTTGGGTTTTACAGTGGGATCCGGGTTACCGATTTTAAAATAAATTAAAACCGATTTTAATGATAAAATTAATTCCAAATTAATTTAGCAGCGGAAACGAAATTAAACGCGGATGCAACTGTAACAGGATCAATCACCGGCACGACAAACACAGAAAATATATTTATTTAAATAAATAAATAAATACATAAAATCAAATATCTAATAAATTAGATATACCTTGGCGGGATCCGAGCAACCGCTCGAGACACCCGGATTCAACGGGCTCGCGCTAGGACGAACAGAGACGTCCGACTCGAACCTTCGAGACAGATCATCAACGGCGGCATCGGCGGCGGCGACAGGCGGCGGCGACGGTAGTGGCGGCGGCGGTGGTAGAGATACCACCGGTGGTGGTAACAAAATCTTCTCCGTCGGAATAGCCACCGGGACCGAACCCACGACGAACGACTCGCCGGAGGTCGGAGGAGGGGCGGCGGCGGCGAACGGGTATAGCGGCGCCGGCCACGTTGACGTGACCGGGCGCGGCGGCCTTGGTTGCGCCGGCAGCGCGAGGACCACCGGCCGGTGGTCTCGCGGCGGGGCATGTGCGGCAGTGGCGGCGGCGGCGGCTTGAGCCGCGGCGGCGGCTCGGGCTGCGGCTTCGGCTTCGGCTCGGGCTGCGGCTTCGGCTCGGGCTGCGACGGCTTCGCTCTCGAGACGGGCGCAGATACTGGCTAGACGGGGATCCATCGTAATGAGCAAGGATCACAATGGTGGAGGCGGGCGGCGACGGCGGTCGGCGGCGGCGGCGAGGGAGCCGGCTTCGGCTCTGGTTCGGCGCAGGGAGAGAGAAAGGAGGGAGGAGATTAGGGTTTTTAACTTACTTTTCAATTAACTCCTCCCTTCTCCCTTTTATTAAATTTCGCGGACCGGGGCCAGACGGACTGGGCCCGGTCGCGATCTCCTTTAATCCACCAATCGATCAGTCCGTTAATCCGGTAACAACTGATCGACTCGTCTTTTAATTACCAAGTATTTTGAACCGATAGATTTTGTCGATTTAAATAAATAATTAATATTTATTTAATTCACCATTTAGTTCGTTTATTTCTAATTAACAATTAATTAGATATAATAGTCCGTTGACCCGGGTGTAACTCTTACGGGTCAATATCGGTCGGGTTCGTTAATTTGTCGGGTCAGGACACCATTTATCCAACAGTCTCCCACTTGGACTGAACGCGACAGTTTAACGATCGCAGCCAGAGGCACTCTAGCTATGCATAGCTACACCAACTAATATTGACACTTTAAGTCGTTTTGCCAAAGTATATCTGATTGACCATCAAGCAGACTGACGACTTGTGCATTCATTGTCATATGTTCCTTTCTGTATAAGACATTGATGAACTATGGGACATGGACTCCCATATTTTATTCATCGATTTTCATTCTCGATACAATTCGAAGTGATCCAACAAACACACAGTAAGTTTGGGTGAGGCCTCACACTTATCACTTGGAATCAACGAGGGCGCCTTTATGTCTAACTGTTGCCGAAGCAAGAGTACAGAATCCCTTGTTGAGGCATACAGCTCCCACTAAACCTCAGAGCCATTCCCAAAAGTAGCCGTTATGGCTGGCAGTTACGCGACAACGTTAGACTACAATCAAAGAATGTTCTTTAGTAGAGAGGAGTTCGAATATGCGTCTCAGGTCTAAGGATACATTAGAGCATGCATTTAATCAAGCAAGCAAGACTTCCATGTTTGCGTTGCATGATGCGAGTTACGTCCAACGTCATTCACCAATGAGGTCTGTGAGTTTTGAACGTTAAACAACTTTAAGGTTCAACTAGTCACAATAGTCTTACTTTAGTAGAGCTCCCACTCACTAATCGACTACGGACATTTAGGACAAGAACTTATTGTCCATGGATTAAACGTATAAATATCGAACACAGTTATGTAATTCATTATTGCATAAACCAGATGGAATAAGAATAATATAGATAACTGTTTTGTGTTCATACATCCAAATACTGAATCAAAACATGTCTTTAGCTAATCTAAGCCCTATCGCTTCTCTGTGGCGTATATGAGTCTCCTGAGTCATAGGCTTAGTGAAGGGATCAGCTAAGTTTTGATCTGTGTGTACTTTGCTTATTTTGATTTCATTTCTGTCGACTACTTCTCTTATGTAGTGGAACTTCCTCAGTACGTGCTTGGCCATCTTATGGGACCGTTGCTCTTTGGCTTGAGCTATAGCGCCAGTGTTATCGCATAGCATCTCGATGGGCTGCCTAATACTCGGCACAGCATCGAGATCGGATATGAACTTCTTCATCCACACGGCTTCTTTAGCAGCTTCTGAGGCGGCTATGTATTCGGATTCAGTAGTAGAATCAGCTACTACTGGCTGTTTTGAGCTTCTCCAAGAAACAGCCCCTCCGTTAAGAGTGAATACGAATCCTGACTGCGAGCGAGAGTCATCTCGGTCAGTCTGAAAACTAGCATCAGTGTAACATCTTACAGTGAGCTCCTCATCAACACCCCCGAATACGAGAAACATATCAGTGGTGTTTCTCAAGTATTTCAGTATGTTCTTTACAGCCGTCCAGTGAGCTAGCCCTGGCGTCTGTTGGTACCGACTTGTCACGCTCAGTGCATACGAGACATCCGGTCGTGTGCAGAGCATGGCATACATGATAGATCCAATAGCTGAGGCAAATGGGATCGATGCCATTTGGCTTATCTCGCGCTCCGTTTTAGGTGCTTGAGATTTGTCCAATATTGTTCCCTTAGTCATGGGAACTGCTCCTTTCTTGGAGTTGCTCATATTGAACCGAGCTATGATCTTATCTATGTATGTGCTTTGACTGAGTCCTAAAAGGCGCTTAGATCGATCTCTGTGAATCTTGATTCCCAGAATATAAGCGGCTTCTCCAAGGTCTTTCATAGCGAAACAAGATGAAAGCCATTTCTTAACTTCGTTAAGCATGGGTATGTTGTTTCCTATGATCAGTATATCGTCCACGTACAGTACGAGGAACGATACAGCGCTCCCACTTGCCTTTCTGTAAACACAAGGCTCATCTTTGTTTTGTTCAAAGCCAAACTCTTTGACTTTCTGATCAAAACGAAGATTCCAGCTTCGAGATGCTTGCTTGAGTCCATAAATGGACTTGCTAAGCTTGCAAACCTTGTTTGGATTCTCTGGATCGACAAAACCATCAGGCTGAACCATGTAGACATCTTCTTCGAGTTGTCCGTTCAGGAAAGCGGTTTTGACGTCCATTTGCCATATCTCATAGTCATGGTATGCGGCTATGGCAAGGAGAATCCTGATCGATTTGATCATGACAACGGGCGAAAAGGTCTCATCATAATCAATCCCTTGAGTTTGAGTGAAACCTTTCGCTACAAGCCGTGCCTTGTAGGTTTGCACATTTCCATGCATGTCAGTTTTTCTTTTGAAGATCCACTTGCTCCCTACTGCCCGTGTACCGGGGGGTAGCTCAATCAAGTCCCAGACGTGATTGTCACGCATAGATTGCATCTCAGCGTTCATGGCTTCAAGCCATTTATCAGATTCCGGATCTGATATAGCAGCTTTGTAATTAATAGGTTCATCGTTAGAATCGGCTATTAATAGAACATCGAAGGCCTCATGATATCCAAGGTATCTATCAGGCTCATATCGTATTCTCTCGCTCCTACGAACGCTTGTGCTTGTGTTTGGGTCTGATGGTGCGACAACAACTTGTCGGTCAGACGCAGCGACCGTTTCAGGGTTGGGTGTATCTCGAATTTCTTCAAGATCCACTGGATCACTATTTGTTCCTCGAGTAAGAAATTCTTTCTCAAGGAATTTACCTTTCCGCTTGATGGAAACAGTGTTTGCATCAGGATGGTAGAAGTAATAACCGGTATTACCATAGTATCCAACGAAAGTGACCTTTTCGCCTCGGGGATCCAGCTTATTGTCAGAATCACTGCTAACATAAGCATCACATCCCCATACCCTGAGGTATGAAAGTTTAGGAAGAGAACCATGCCATATCTCATATGGGGTCTTCCCCACTTTCTTGGTCGGTGCCAGATTTATTAGGCGAGCGGCGGTCAAGATGGCATATCCCCAAAAGGAATGTGGCAAGGTGGTCCTGCACATCATCGATCGAACCATGTTTAGCAAAGTTCGATTCCTCCTTTCACTGACGCCATTTAACTGGGGTGTGCCAGGAGGAGTGGGTTGTGAAACGATTCCACATTCCTTCAGATGATTCAGGAATTCAGCGCTTAGGTATTCTCCACCTCTATCGGATCGAAGTATTTTAACAGTTCGATTTAACTGATTTTGCACTTCGTTTTGAAACTCTTTGAACTTTTCAAAAAGTTTCATGTTTGTGTTTCATCAGATAGACATAGGCATATCTGCTGTAGTCATCGATGAAAGTCACGAAGTACCGTTCACGATTTCTCGTCTCGGTTCGAAAGGGTCCACACACATCGGTGTGAATAATGCCTAACAAACCTTGGGCCCGTTCACCTGTATGGGTGAAGGGTGACTTGGTTAATTTACCAGATAAGCATGACTCGCATTCATCGAAGGAATCTGCATCTTGGGATTCGAGAATGCCAGCAGTTTGCAACTTCTTGATGCGGGCCTTACTTATGTGACCAAGTCTATGGTGCCATAACGAGGATTCGTTACTATCAGTTTTGCTTCTTTTAGAAACATGATAGAGCTGGTCGTTTGTTTGAACATCTATCTCATATATGCCATGTCGAGGTTTAGCCTCGAAATAAAAGATATTATTAAGGTAAGCAGAAATCACATTTCCATTATATTTATACCGAAATCCTTGTTCAAGCAATGAAGAGACAGAAATAATGTTTCTGGATAAACCAGGTGCATATAAACAGTTAATCAAATTAACTACAAGGCCTGAAGAACATGAAAAAGAAAATGTTCCAGTAGCAAGTACTGGGACCTTCTTCCCGTCACCAACGATGAGGTCCATGCGGCCTCGTTCTGTCTTCTTCCACTTTTCAGGTTCCTGCAAAACATTAACAATGTGGTAACCACATCCAGTATCAAATACCCATGAATTGGAGGAAACAGTGAAAAGTTCAATAACATTTATTGAAATACCTGATGAGCAACCCTTATTAGGGTTCTTGGTCATCTTCAGCTTTGCAAGATAAACGGGACAGTTGCGACGCCAGTGTCCCATTTTGTTGCACTCATAGCACAGGCGCTCCTCAGGAGGCTGAACCTGTGGTTTCTTGCCTTTGCCCTCTTTGACCTTCTTGGCCTTGGAGATCTTTGTATTCGCAACCTTGAGCACGTCCGGCGTGGTCCTGATCTTCACGTTGGGTATCAACGGAATAACCTCCTCGATCGACTGAGCCGAACAATTAATTGCAAGAATGCGATAATGTTCTGGCAAAGATCTGAGTACTACATCAAGAGCCATCCCGTCAGAGATGGAGTAGCCAAGGTCGATCAGCCTGTCGCGATACGCTTTCATCAGCATGACATGATCGTATGGAGAGGAGTCGTTAGCCATAGAGCAGTTCACAAATTGTGAAAGTGCATCAGCTCGCTCAGTCCTCTGACTCAATTCAAATAAATCCTTGAGTTTACGAATGATGTCATAAGCAGACATCCCCATGAAATTGTACCGATAATCCTGAGTCATACTGGACAACATCAGGTCAGTGACGTCCTTATCATCGTCAGTGTGCTTTTGGAGCTCAGACCGCGAGTTCTCATTTAGCAAGTAAGATGGAATACTCGCGATCGGTCGGTCAATGACATAGAGTTTCCCGAAGAGCCTTAAAAGATTCCTTAGGGTTGTCTGCCATGCGAGAAAGCCAGACTCAGTGAAGGGGTCGAGTTGTACCATTGAACTTAATGGTGGTGAGTTTTCTTTAGCCTTCTGAAAATAAGCAAAGTGAATTTATCAGTATTTTCGATGTTAATTTTTCTTTAAAAATAAGTTGGTAAAGTTTATTTTTAAGAAAAATGAGAATTCGTTTAGACGACATTACTTGAGACCGCCAAATGAGCCTCAGGAGCAAGGCCGTGTAAACAAACTGACAACGATTGTTAATTGCGAGACTCAAGTCACAACTCTCGGTATGAGGCCGCTATATACATACATTTGTATTTTGCGATACGTTTAGCCTCATCCGTGCCCACTCTAGCAATACACATCCGTGGTGCGGTGTTGAAATACTCCAACACCACGAACATGCACGTCTAAAGCGATAGTAATCCTAAATGGTCGATTGTAACGGCACGGTGTTGAAATACTCCAATGTCGCCACCTTGGAAGGTACCCTCGGCACCAAGTGCGGTGTTGAAATACTCCAACACTGATGCTCCGGTAAATACGTTCCAAGTTCAACTTGAGATAGGATGGCACGAACTATCAGTTTTATGAATTACCAAATAGGGATATTAATTACTTTTAATATTTAATTATCGTCAGACACGAACGATAAAACCCTATCTCCACTCGGGACCAGTAAATTAATTTAACCTAATTAAATTACTAAGTTGTCGCGAATGGCATATTGTGTGTTAAACGGCATAAGGTCTTGATCTCGCTCGAGCCATACAAGCGAGATCACATGGGACAATTTTAAAATAAATTAAATTACAAAATGGTGAACAATCGAGATGGCATCTCTGTGCGATCAGGAATCCGGTTCAGCTCCCACTGGCTTTGACATCCCTCTTGCGTGTGTCCAGTCTTCGACTTTTGGTTACATACAAATTACAATTACTAAAACTACTTCTAGTAACCTAGCTCTAAATTTGTACAACTTTGAAACCCAAAACCGGGTCCAATAAACCAAAATCAAAAACAACCAATTGGGCCAACAACTTGGGCCAAACAGAGAAAGACAAAACACGCCATGACAATCATACATGATTACAAAATGAGAGGGGTCGGCCGTAACACACAATATAGTATATGGAATTAAAATAACAATTAAATTAATTCTAATTCGCAATCTGGATTTAAGTCGAAATTGCGAACTATCGGTCACAAAAGGACCGAATCTGGTTTGCGCGCGGTGATAATGGCTCTGATACCACTGTTGGGTTTTACAGTGGGATCCGGGTTACCGATTTTAAAATAAATTAAAACCGATTTTAATGATAAAATTAATTCCAAATTAATTTAGCAGCGGAAACGAAATTAAACGCGGATGCAACTGTAACAGGATCAATCACCGGCACGACAAACACAGAAAATATATTTATTTAAATAAATAAATAAATACATAAAATCAAATATCTAATAAATTAGATATACCTTGGCGGGATCCGAGCAACCGCTCGAGACACCCGGATTCAACGGGCTCGCGCTAGGACGAACAGAGACGTCCGACTCGAACCTTCGAGACAGATCATCAACGGCGGCATCGGCGGCGGCGACAGGCGGCGGCGACGGTAGTGGCGGCGGCGGTGGTAGAGATACCACCGGTGGTGGTAACAAAATCTTCTCCGTCGGAATAGCCACCGGGACCGAACCCACGACGAACGACTCGCCGGAGGTCGGAGGAGGGGCGGCGGCGGCGAACGGGTATAGCGGCGCCGGCCACGTTGACGTGACCGGGCGCGGCGGCCTTGGTTGCGCCGGCAGCGCGAGGACCACCGGCCGGTGGTCTCGCGGCGGGGCATGTGCGGCAGTGGCGGCGGCGGCGGCTTGAGCCGCGGCGGCGGCTCGGGCTGCGGCTTCGGCTTCGGCTCGGGCTGCGGCTTCGGCTCGGGCTGCGACGGCTTCGCTCTCGAGACGGGCGCAGATACTGGCTAGACGGGGATCCATCGTAATGAGCAAGGATCACAATGGTGGAGGCGGGCGGCGACGGCGGTCGGCGGCGGCGGCGAGGGAGCCGGCTTCGGCTCTGGTTCGGCGCAGGGAGAGAGAAAGGAGGGAGGAGATTAGGGTTTTTAACTTACTTTTCAATTAACTCCTCCCTTCTCCCTTTTATTAAATTTCGCGGACCGGGGCCAGACGGACTGGGCCCGGTCGCGATCTCCTTTAATCCACCAATCGATCAGTCCGTTAATCCGGTAACAACTGATCGACTCGTCTTTTAATTACCAAGTATTTTGAACCGATAGATTTTGTCGATTTAAATAAATAATTAATATTTATTTAATTCACCATTTAGTTCGTTTATTTCTAATTAACAATTAATTAGATATAATAGTCCGTTGACCCGGGTGTAACTCTTACGGGTCAATATCGGTCGGGTTCGTTAATTTGTCGGGTCAGGACACCATTTATCCAACAGGTGTTCCTGTCATGCTTCTGCGGAATATATATCAAAAAAACGGTCTCTGTAACGGAACTCGACTTCAGATTGTGTATCTTGGAAAACGTGTCATAGAAGCCGAGATAATATCCGGAAACAATATTGGCCATCGCACATTTATTCCAAGGATTTCCATGTCTCCTTCGGATAAAAAAATACCTTTTAAATTCAAAAGAAGACAGTATCCGATTGCGGTTTGTTTCGGAATGACGGTTAATAAAAGTCAAGGCCAGTCACTGTCAAAAGTTGGTTTGTATTTGAAGAATCCATGTTTTAGTCATGGTCAACTGTACGTCGCTTTGTCACGAGTGAAGAGCAGAGATGGACTTAAACTCCTGATATTGGATGAAGAAGGCAACGTGACCAACAAAACGTTAAATGTAGTCTACAAATCTGTGTTTTCAAATTTGTAATTTATTTTTTCACTTTCTCTTTATTTTATATTCAATGAATGAAAGTACTTATTCTATATATTTCTTTTAGTTCTTTTAATTTATGGAAATTCAACCGTGCGTATGCACGGGTAAAAAAAACTAGTTGATCTTATAAAAGAACCGTAGACCACCTGACTCTCGTGTTAGTATTATTCTAATCGTAAAAGGGTTAGGTGATGAAATAATATTGTCAAAGATATATTTTCCAACAACTGCTAATTAAATAATCAATACGAATCCTTCACGCTTTACATACGGGGCTTGATTAATCATTGATGTTAACTCCTCATGGTTTTTGTTACTAGAGACGATGAATAATTATATTAGATAACTAGTTTTTATACCTCGTGTAGCGTACGGCTGAGATTTAAAAAAATATGTATCGAACGAATCTGGGTTTAGAACAATAATAACGTTAATAGAGTAGAGGAAGTAAGTGTAATTGAATTATGAAACTTGTATAAAAGAAAAAAAAACTATTAAAGTAAAAAAGAATAACATCTAACATTTATAAATTAAAAATTGAAATCAAATCAATAAAAATATGTATACAAATCATCTATTATATTTTTATTTTGAATATCTATTATTAATTAAAAAATAATTCGGTAAATAAGTAATGGTTATACATATAATTCATATAATTTTAATATATAAAAGTTTATCTAATAATGTTGAGATTCCATCAAGTTATATATTGATTATGTATACTGTTATTTAACCAAGGTTTTAAGACTCGTGTGTTACATGGACTTGGGTTTAAAACAATTGTAGGCATAACTAATTTTTGATTTAAACTGTAATTTAGTAATTAAATAATTGGTTATTAGATAATTTAGAAAGCAATAAATAAAAAGTCGGATATCTATATATCCAAAACTTTTCTTTTAATAGAAAAAAAAAATCATGTAATTAATTAATTATGATAATGATTATCCATACAATAAGTATATTTCTCTTTATTACCATGGAAATACAAATAATTGATTAATTAGAGCGGTGATTATCCCTACAATAAATTTTTTTTATTTATTGTCATGGAAATTGAAAAAAAAAACTAAAAATTAGAGGGGATGATTTGGGAGGTAAAATAATTATGAGAATGTCATGTGTAAAAAAAAATCTTTTCTTTAATATAATAGTATGATGATAAATATAAATATTGATGGGGATAGTATTCGACTCACTGTGAATACGTATTATACTGATTTGAGAGTCGGAGGGTGGTCACAGACATCGGTCTTTGACCTCTCTAACCGGTTTGTCTGATCGAAGATATATGGATCGAGATGGGGTTGTCCATTCCATTAAAGTTGAGGTTTCAATCTCGTTTTAGATACTGAATCTGACTGGTTCAGGAGAATTTTAACCAAATATGCACTCACCCCTACGCGTGGATAGATGCCAGAGTAAAACATAACCATGTTTTTGTTCCTACACCAATGTGGGACAAGGTAAATGAAATAAAAATTTAGGGATCTCTTTGTTAATTTTAGAATCTCATTCAGAGGTCCAACCAAACAGGTCCTTACTGGTTCAACACTTAATGGTTCAGAGTCTCTTATTCAATCAGACATCTTACTGGTTCAGCACTTAATAAAACAGATGCTACCAAACACGTCCTTACTGGTTCAGAGTCTCTTGTTCATTCAATCAGACATCTTACTGGTTCAGCACTTAATAAAAGAGACGCTATCAAAGTAAACTACAGCTCTTAGTTGAATTGATAAAATCTTTTTTATGTCTCATGAATAAATAGATTAGTTTACTAGTAAAATATATGATAATATTCGTAAGTACATATATACCTGGTAGAATCTTCAGGGCCAAATTCAATGTCATTGCACCCTAAACTCTTGGCATATTGCACCATACTTTTAGCTTTCTCAACCACCTCAACTTTGGTCATGTTTAGCTTATGTTTCATATGAATCTCACTTGTCGCTATAAACATCAATATCCTCGGATATTTCGCGTGTTTAACCGCGTCCCATGCCACATCGATATCCGCCTTCCTACACCTCGCTAGGCAGCAAATCACAGGCACATGACCGCCACCACCCGTGGTGTCATTCCCGACCTCCTGCGCGATCAACTTAACCGCTTCTGCTTCGGATTTCGATGATGCCGGAAACCCTGCTTCAATCACATCCACACCGAGTTTCGCAAGGTGACGGGCAATTTCGAGTTTTTCGTTTGTTGTTAATGTGACACCAGATGACTGTTCTCCGTCGCGAAGCGTGGTGTCGAGAATGCGGACATAGTTCGGGTCAGAGATGTGGTTAGGGGTGTAGGTCGGACGGTTAGACAAGGCGGAAATCATAGCTAGCGATCGGTTGATATCGATCGATCGATCTATCGACTAATGGTGTGAAATGTGGAGATAAGGTGCAATTAGAGTAGAGGAACCGAATATATGGAACTTATAGTGATCGTGGTGTTTTAAAATACTACTACCAAGAGTTGAATATACGAATTTTTGTTTGTTTGTTTTTTTAATTCTTGGTGTGATGTTTTCAAATTTGTAACCATTTAAGTTTTCTAAAGAGGGTTAGATCATTTAAAACATCATCAATTAAAATTCCAATTGACACACGTATCTATTGATTTGATTGGAATACTATTTGTAGGATACTGATTGGAATACTATTTGTAGGATAGGGATGATGGTTTGTCCTCTTCATGATAAAACCACCACACCATCTAAGACAATAAGGCCATGTATGAGTGGTCATTTTGCTAAAAAAAAATATATATATATTTTTTAAGTAAATTACAAAAATAGCCCCCTCTAATAAAATAACCTTGTTAGATCATCCGTAATGTTGGGACCACCATTTCCACAAAAGTCTTACTCATCGGCTACATCAGCTTTTTATCCTTTCTTCTCACAAAGTGTTTTTACCTCAAGGAAGCTCTTCCTACAAACACCCTTATATTAACTAATTTAACATTAGTATGTGTGTGAAAAAAAGGAAGAAGAAGAAGAAAAGAACAAATGGCGATGCCCGTATGTAAGGACAAGAAATGAAAGGTTGCCAAAGAATGAAGACCCCAATGTTTATGGTGCTCTTTGTTGGGAATTTATGGGAATTGTTGAGAAAAACTTGATTGCTTAATAGATTCTGAAGTCGTGTAGAGTCACTTTCAGATCAAATAATTTGAGTGGCTACCAATGATTCAATCGGATAAAATCAGAACGATTCAAGATTTAGTATGAATTGATAGTTGCGAACTTTAGGGGAACCAGAATTGATTTCGTGAATCGATAATCGAATTATCAGGATCAGGAGCGTATTTGTAGTTATCCGAATAACTGCAAATGAGAATTTGAATAAAATAAACTTTTGGTCCCTCAAGTTTCATTAATGCAATTTTTTGGACCCCGTCAGGGGCTGCCGCACCTTGGACCCTACTTCTCTCGGGGGCGCTGCCCCCTTGGATTCCCCGTTAGTCTCGATGACATTCAAGCAAGCTGCAGTCTTGCTTGAATGTTATATGTAATCTTAAATTACACTAAAATATCTAACAAACCTCCCACTTTTTAGTGTAATCATATATTAACTAAGTTATTCACAACAATCAAACAAACTAATGCATACATGAAATGTCGTAACCATTGAATTTCACATTAGTATATTACAAATTTTAAATATTCGAATATCAGGGTGTCGCTTAGGATTGAACCCATAATATCAATTTTGAATACATGACGATAATATACACATTAGTTTACATACATCAATCTAACCTGACACTATATTTTACTAGCTTGTATCCTTATCCTTTATAAGCATATCAAAGCCAAGTCTCAGCTTCTTGAAGCAGCTAAACTTCATGCTCATATAGGTAGTTCTTTTATTCTTGCACCTGCATAGCAATTTAAAAAAAAAAACTATTAAGAAAATAATCTTCAACCTTCCTCAACTTGCAGATCTGAACACATACATTTGGAATAATTTAATGTTGTGTTTCAAACTCTAGATGTTAAGCTTTCCACATTGAATTTAGCACCTAACGTCATATTAGATAAGAATTGAGTATCTTAACATGAGAGTTTTCATATAAACTTTAACCCCAATCCCGCAGCTGACCCTTTCACGAGATCTCTACTTAACCCTTTTGTTAAACGGTCAACTAAATATTGTTGAGTTCTTACATACTCAACCGAAATCACACCATGCATGATGAGCTCACGAACCATGTTTGTGTAACACCCAGACCAATAGATACCCATATAAACACACACACACTCACTTATACTCACTCTAATCTAGTGATCTCCAACATGCAAGGCCATCATGAAGCCTATCCAAGCTATTGGACATCTCATCTCCCTCATTCAACTCTCATTCCTCATCTATAAAGGTATTCCTATCATTTCTTCATTTGATATTACTGTTCCCTGTTTGTATTCGTTTCCCAATTGAGAATCTAGACTAAAATATTCTAATACACATCAAATGTACAACACACGTGGACCCGGTACACACCCGAGCCCATCTAAGCTCACATGCACATCACCATCTAGAACAACACCATAAATCCGTATATACATACATATATATGCATGCATGTAACACTTCTATTAAAACTAGAATCAATCCCGTGTCTATGGATCATCTCCATTAACCAATAACTATGATATACCTTGAATCAGGTTAGGCATATAATCACTATCACAAATCCATGTATATATACATATATAATTACATGCATAAATCTCATTTTAATGTATAACACTATATGTTAAAACCCACTAGTTGTCACATAAATAAAAACCGATTGAAACAATAAACCCATGCATGATAATCGGGTTACTATGCTCAACGACCGAACCAAGAAACCAGTGAACCACCAGAACGGGTCGAACAGTCGGGTCAATAGTGAGCAACGGGTCGGACAGAGCTCACCAGTCGGGTTGGATCCACAACCCAACCCAACCGGGTCAAGCTCATTGGGTTAAGCTATTGGGTTAGCAACATGGGCCCAGAAACCCTCTCGGGTATGATAACAGTTGGGCTCAAGCCCACTGTTTTAAACCGGTTAGTCCACTGGGTCAGTCCAACGAAGGCCCAAGTCGTCACAGTGGGCTAAACCCATTGTTGGGCCGCTAGGTAATCCAAACCGAAAGCCCACTTCGCAACCAGTTGTGTCACGGTCTAGGAACAGGCCCAATACCATTTATGTTGGGCTTCGAGTTACGAGTCAGGATCCAGTGAACATAAGTGGGTAACCGGATAGGATCCAGAAGCATAAATGGGTCAACAGCCCAGTCCCCTTTCTCCCTTGGCAAAAAGCAAAAGTTTCTTAACAGTTAGGGGTCGTGGCCTCCGAAACAGGCCCAATAGCCTTCTGTGGGCTTACGGGTCGGGTCAAGCCTAACAAACGTTCGGATCACGTAAGTAGAATGCTTGTATTGCTTGAAAGTGTTTCAAGTATACAAGTTAGTGTTGAAATTCGCTAGGTTGGTAGGTTTCTAGGTTCCTAGATTGCTAGGTTGCTAGGTGATTTGCAAATGAACCACCACCATCTATATATACTAGTTATGGTGTATCTAGAATGTTCTTAATCTATAATTTTCTATACACGATATTTATGTAGTTATTTCTAAAATCTTCTATCAAAATATCAATGATATTTATAAGGAAATATCCAAGATCCTTCTAGACTCTTCTATAGTTAATTTTCTGGCATATTTTAGATCCTTCTATGGGCTTTCACGAATGATCTAGAACCATCCATGGTGCCAACTCCCGACTAATATTTTATAGATTGTTCTAGTGTCGTCCGGGTAACCCTTGATGCTCCTAGACTTGCCTGGAACCTTCTAGATTCCGAGGTTTGCGATTTAATTTTAGGCGGGACGTGACAATAGGCTCCTTTTTAAGGCATGCAGCGTGGTCCGCGTGAGGGGGGGGGGCATGAATCCATATCACGTCGTCAAACATCATGGCGCTTAAGTGTGAAGGGTGGCGCAATATGTCCGTTGATCAGTCATAAATTAAATAAAAAAAAACTTAAACAGTAAAATTCTCTATAAATACCAACCTAAACTAACCAATTTTCATATAAAAAATACTCTCGTACACTCTGATTCCCTTATAAAAAAACATTCCTTCATCCGACTCCGCTGACGAAGTTTTTTTTCAAGCGGTTATGGCTAGTGCTCAACTTTGGTTGGACAGGGATG
The DNA here is from genome assembly GCA_039602395.1 of Deinandra increscens subsp. villosa. NCBI lineage: Eukaryota > Viridiplantae > Streptophyta > Magnoliopsida > Asterales > Asteraceae > Deinandra > Deinandra increscens. Next base: position 89,621,758 of record JBCNJP010000023.1, on the reverse strand, counting down.
ACTTGTCACAACCACGAACCCAGTGAATTCGTCTCAACAGTGATCATGATATTGCTAACACTCTTCTAAGACAATATTAATTTCTAGAATTTCCAACGTATCCCCTCCCCCCCCCCCCCTGTAACATCCCAAAACCGTTTATTTAAAATTTATAATTTTTAAGAATTGTGGGGTTATCGGGGGAAGTATGTTTTAAGTGGCGACTAATATAAAATGATTGACTTCTTATTTGTTACTAAGATTTATAGGTAACTAATAGATAAGTCATGAAAAATAATGGTGTATTGTGTAAAATACAAGTAAGTGATTATATTTAACAAAGGGGTAAAGTACAAGGGGGCAGTATGTAACTATTAGGCTTAAAAGAAAAGTCTGGACTTTTCCTATGGGAAAAGATCGCAGACGTGAAAAGGGGAAGGGGAGGAGCAAGCCTTTTGATCAATCTTGATTTCAAGGTCAAAAGTTTGATGAGTTTGGTGGTGGAATTCGAAATTCATGGGGATTCTTCAACCTACACACGATTTTCCTCCTATATTCTTGTTTATGATGTCAAGTAAGATCTCCCCCTAAGTTGTTTAAGATTTAGGTTATCAAATTAGTTAAATTAATATGCAAATTTTGAGTGTGTGCTTGAGATACAAGCAAGTGGTGTGTGTATTTTGGATTGCATGACTAATTTAGTATGTATTTCGTGGAGGTTGTAGGTTGGGTAAAACCCACGGATGAAATTGATTTACATGATGTATGTGTGGTCGGGTTGGTTTAATTAGACCCTAAGTATGCTTGATTATGTGATAAAGATTGTCACTTTTACATAAAGTTGTAATTTAGGATGCAAGTATGTAAAGAAGGGTTAAATTAGTTTGTTAAATGTGTATGAGATGAATTAGGCATTTTCATGCACACCAAGTGTTTGTGAAAATGCCTAAAAGAGATGTAGAACTTGAAAGTGTGTAGTTTTGACGAAAGCTAGTTAGTAAGGTACTTAAGAATCAAGTATGACTATGTTGTGGATTATTAAGCTAAGTGCTTAATTTATTATAGGTGAATGTGGTGGGAGCTCAAGCCATCAAGGAATGCTAAATTGGAAGACTTGAGGTAACGTTTAAGTTGTTGTTGTGCTATGTTACAAGGTAGAGTACAAGGTGGTTTGACCACAAGCATGATCATAATTCAAGTGGGATCATGAAAATTGTCTATGTTATATGTGAATAAGATAATACGACCCGTTTGGGTTAAGAGTGCATAATTGAAGAATGTTGTGTGTGAATAGGTGTATTATGACCCGTTTGGGTTAAGAGTGCATAAATGAAGTACGTTGTGTGCAAATATTTATAATATGACCCGTTTGGGTAAGGATTGTAAAGAATGACCCGGTTGGGTAGAATTATAGCAAAAGACCCGTTTGGGTAAGATTGTAATGAGTGACCCGTTTGGGTAAGGATTGTAATAAATGACCCGGTTGGGTAGAATTATATCGAATGACCCGTTTGGGTAAGATTGTAATGAATGACCCGTTTGGGTAAGATTGTAATGAATGACCCGTTTGGGTAAAGATTGTAAAGAACACCCCGGTTGGGTAGAATTATATCGAATGACACGTTTGGGTAAGATTGTAATGAATGACCCGTTTGGGTAAGATAGTAATGAATGACCCGGTTGGGTAGAATCATAGTGAATGACCCATTTGGGTAAGATAGTAATAAATGACCCGGTTGGGTATAAACATAGTGAATGACCCATTTGGGTAAGATAGTAATAAATGACCCGGTTGGGTAAGATAGTAATAAATGACCCGGTTGGGTAGAAACATAGTGAATGACCTGTTTGGGTAAAATAGTTAAAATGACCCGGTTGGGTAGAATGTATGAGCCGAAGTAAACTAATATAGTGTATGTTGAATGAACCCGTTTGGGTTAAGATGAATAGATCAAGGTGTGTTTAGTTAAGTGTGTAATTTGACCATTGAGTAAAAAAAATGGATAAATTATAGTATGATCACGTAAGTGGTGTAGTATGACCCGTTTGGGTAAGATAGAACAAAACCAATATGTGTTATATAAAGTGTGTATTATGACCCGTTTGAGTAAGATGAAATAGAACCGATATGTCTTATACAAGGTGTGTATTATCACCCGTTTGGGTAAGATGGGATAGAACCAATATGTGTTATATAAAGTGTGTATTATGACCCGTTTGGGTAAGATGAAATAGAACCGATATGTGTTATACAAGGTGTGTATTATCACCCGTTTGGGTAAGATGGGATAGAACCAATATGTGTTATATAAAGTGTGTATTATGACCCGTTTGGGTAAGATGAAATAGAACCGATATGTGTTATACAAGGTGTGTATTATCACCCGTTTGGGTAAGATGGGATAGAACCAATATGTGTTATATAAAGTGTGTATTATGACCCGTTTGGGTAAGATGAAATAGAACCGATATGTGTTATACAAAGTGTGTATTATCACCCGTTTGGGTAAGATGGGATAGAACCAATATGTGTATGCAAAGTGTGTATTATGTGACCCGCTTGGGTGAAGATGGGATACACCAATGTGTTATACAAAGTGTGTATTATGACCCGTTTGGGTAATAATGAAATTCTAACTCTTATAGTTCTAAGATGCGCACCTTTGGGTGAGAAGGGTGAGCCTAACTTAATCTTATGTTAGGGTAAAAAGATAGGTACAAAAGAATGTGTGGTAATCGTAAAGTGTAATGCTTAATTTACACCCATTATACAAGGTTATTGTATAATGGTAAATGAATCAATGATAGCTTGGGAATGGGGAAATGGACGGGAGGACGAGATATAAATAAGTGTATCGTCTAACCGTCATAGGGGTGGTAACATATGAGGTGTTTAATTTCTTATAGTATAGCTATTATAATGATTACTATGAGTTTGTTGACTTGTTTGAGAAAAGTATTAAGTTTGAGGATTAACCGTTTGGGCATTTCACCCAAACGGTAAGTTATGAATGATAAGAGATGTGAGATTGACCATTTGGGGAAGTGGAGATTTCTAACCAGGTTGGGTAAGAAAACAGATCTATGACCCAATAAATATGACATTCGGGTAAGACGGGAATCATATTGAATATGATTCCAAGTATACACCCCTTGGGGTGTAGGTAAGTTAATAGATTGCAATTATATGATACATTGCAATGGGTAATAGGCGGGAAACAAGGTAGGGGAGGAATGAATGATTACCTCGTTACTAGTGGGGGTAATGGGTCAAACGGGTTGGAATGACTTGTTATTCAAGACTTAATGTAAATAGAAGTTGAAGTTCATTTTATAGAATGATTTCATGTTGTATGGTATATATAGAAGCGATGGAAATGGAGATTTATGGGAGTATGGATGAAGATGGCAGAATCTGTGATTCGTAGGCTACGAATCAGGGCAGCCTACGAATTGTGAAAGCTGTCTTTTTATGAAAGCTTGGGGTGAAGGGGGCAGAATCTGTAATTCGTAGGCTACGAATCAGGGCAGCCTACGAATTATGAAGGCTGTCTTTTTATTGGGATGGTGAATTGTAGGCTACGAAATCAGGGTAGCCTACGAATTTTGCAATCTGTCCAAATTTTAAAAAAATATATGTTTGTGCTGATTGGTTACCCCAATGCCATTAATACTAATACGTTACTAGTGTTAATGACAGGTAACAGGTAGGAAGGGTAAATGGGTCCGGATTAAGCATGCCGATGAAGAACCGAACACCAATGGAAGTTTGTGGAGACGCATGTCGTTTCTACATTCGTTTAGCTTAAAACTGTGTACTCTGATGTTTCCTTCCAAAGACGAATAACAAACGAACTAAGTGGGTGTTAATGCTTATTTTGGTTTAGTGTGGACCCGTTTATAAAGAAATTTTATGGGTCATCTTTTATAAACTTAAACCTACTTAAAGAGGTGGTGGGATGTCACACCCCCCCCCCCCCCCATTGAGTTGTTTAAACAGCGGTTTCGTATGAGGCTAGACCTATTTCGTATAATAGTTGAAGGTCTTGAGAGAGAGGTGTCGTGGTTCCGTCAAAGACAAGATGCGAGAGGGAGAATTAGTTTTATCTTATTGCAAAAATGCACCATTGATATTCATTCATATGACATACGAAAGCATTTACGACTCATTTGATGAATATTAGAAGATGTGCGAACGAACAATCAAGTTACGTATTCAAAAAAAATCTAAAGCTACGTTAATTTATATAAAAAATAGATATTTACGAAAACTGACGGCGAACGACATTCGACCATTATACGAGACGCATAAAGCTTAACATTTTTTTTCTAGGGTGCTTGATAGCATTGATTTTAAACATTGGGAGCGGATGAACTACCGTAACACACGGCGAGGTCAACCATCTATCCCTAATGCTCTGTTGCATCATATGACATGGATATGACATGCACTTTTGTGTTGCAAGTTCCAATAATGACATTAATGTTTCGGATCAATCGCCTCTTTTTAACGATAAGATAGATGGAAAAGCTCCTACCACTTCTTTTGAACTAAAAGGAGTTACATAAAGCTTATTTAGGTGATGGAATATACTACCATAGTCAAATCTTTTACATGTCCAAAAGGTACGAGGCGTACAATAAGGGACTAAACATTCTCTTAATCAATGAGCCTCCTAAACAAAGTAACGCAGTCAGTAAATTTTTTTAGGTTATTTTTAATTTTGTTACGCAGTCATTTTGTAGTTCCTTTATTTACGTTACACTAACTAATGCAACTACTTTGTATACCTGTATTATCGCCACAACAACACGTGGATAGTAAAATCTAATTTTATACTAGGGCTGTAAACGAGCCGAGTCGAGCCGAGCCAGGGTGAGCTTGGGCTCGGCTCGTTTAGAAATCGAGCCGAGCCGAGCCAGCTCGTTTATTTTAACGAGCTAAAATATTGAGCTCAAGCTCGGCTCGTTAAAAATCGAGCCAAGCCGAGCTGGCTCGTCGAGCCAACTAGTTTATTTTTTTTTTAATTTATATTATTTGCACATATTGATATATAACGTGACTAAAACATAAATTTTAATAAAAAATTTTAAAATTCAATGTTTATTTATTTATTTTTCAATAAAAACAAATATTTCATATTGAAAAGTATCATATCAATTAATATTTTATTCTAATTTAATATTTTTTAAAGTAAAATACTATAGGAAACTTAGTAATTAACTTAAAAATTATATTATAAATAATAAACTCATAATTTTAGGTTATATATATATATGTATATATAATAAAAATTGAGCTTAAATTTAAACGAGCCAAGTGAGCGAGCCAACGAGCTAAGTAACGAGCGAGCAACGAGCCGAGCTAACCTTGGCTCGGGCTCGGCTCGTTTAGAAACCGAGCCGAGCCGGCTCGGCTCGTTTATAATCAAGCTGATTTTCGAGCGAGCTAATTTCGAGCTTTTTCCGAGCGAGCTTCGAGCGAGCCACGAGCTGCGAGTTTTTTGAACAGCCCTATTTTATACCATATTCAAGTGAGCAAAGTTTCAAGATCTCAACCATAAAAGTTTGTTCTTAGATTTTGCAAAGGGAAAATGTTTGGACTTTAGATTGATGCAAAAAGTTCACTAGGGGTACAAGGTTGAACAAGATTACAAATAGATTGGTCCTCACAATTGGTGAGAACAACCCCTTTGTTGGAAGGCCAAAAAACTAGATGTTGCAAGAAGGACTCAACCCTGAAAGCTATACAAAAAACTTCTATTTAATACAACACAAAACCAATTGAACTATTAAACTGCAACCTAGATGTTGCATGTGTCATAACCAGATAACCAAGAAGGGGGTTTTGGTAATTTAGTCAACTCTTCATCTTCATTGTAGAATTGGTCAAATTCATCTTTCCATTGTTGGTCAGCATTTGTGGTATTACAGTCATGTTTTGGCATTTCAGAAACCGGATTCTCGTGTTTTTTCTTCAACTCTTCTATTTCTTTGTAAGCTCTCTCCTTTTCTTGTTCGGCTTCCTTTATGCGCTCCTGCGTGTTTAGAATGTAATGTTGTTAGTTGAATCAAACAAAATGGCAAAATGCCTTCAAGAGGAACCCGTTTCGAGGTCGGAACTCTCCTTAGAGATAATTAAAGATCATTTTTATAATAAAAACAAATACTATGGACAGAAAACCTTTCGGGTCACCTCACCTAACCCTTACCAAGAAAGTATCCGTTTTGACCCGTTATTGACCCGTTATCCAAACTGCCAAGATGTTGGCAACTCTAATTACTATAACATTATTATTTAAATGATATATATTTTTAATATTGTTTGAAAAACCAAATATTTATAAAAAAACTAAACACTTTGGACTAAAGGGTCTTCCAGGTCAACCAAAAGCATATTTTTTTACTTTTGAGCATTACATGCACACTTACTACCTCCAATTAATATAAGAAATTATCATTGTGGACTTCATTTAAGAAATGCAACCAAAGTAATAGCTATATGCATCAACATAAAATGATGTACATGTTGAAGAAAATATTAATTAAAAAACAACAGAAAAATACCTCAGCAGCAGCAACAGCTTCTTCAGCTTCCTTTAGTCTAACAAGCAGTTCACCAGCAGCCACGACAGCTTCATCGGTATCCTTTAGTTGGGCTTTAAGGCCGCTACTCTCATCCCTATAATAACGTCTCTCCTTCTCATTTTCTGCCTTCAAAATCGAAATTTCTGCTGCAAGTGCATTAATAAACTTAGATTCAGCCCCCTTAACACCAGCTTTAGCAGCTGCCTTTTTTACATCAATAACTCCGTCCTCAATTCTTCTTTGTGTTGTTAGCAGATTAATATGTTTTTCCTCTAAATCAGCATACTGTTCAAGCATTTTAGCGTGCCCTTCCATCGCCATCTGCATTGCATCCTTTAACTCTTTGGCACATTTTCTTTCAGTATCAAGTTCATGCTTTTGTTTTTCAACAAGACAGCGGCTTTCTTGTAGTTTAAGCTCCAAATCTTCTACAAGAGAGACCCATTTACTCTCTGCTTCAAATCTTTGACCAACGGACTCTTGTACTGTGCTTAAAGGTGGACCAACACTCGGGTCAGTTTGATAGGTTATTTGCAAGGCATTACTTCTTTTAGATGAAGATTCCATATAAAACTGAAGTTGAGTTTTCAGATCTTGAATTTCTTCCAACAAGACATCCCTTTCCCCCAAGTCAAAGAAGTTTTGGTATCGTTCCAATTCATCTTGAAATCTTTTGAACTCTATTTCTGTCCTTAAGACTTCAGGGTTGTTCTCATAATTTTCCTTCAATATCTGTATAAATAGACATTTTCAATGTATATTTACTTATGTGAGGATGATTTGTAACGTGTATATCCAGCTGGTCAAGTAAAAAATATAAACTTAAAAGGACAACGGTTGAATGGATAAAACAATAAAACAGTTTCCCAAAGTTTACTTATAAAGCATCCGACCTCCTGAATCAGATTACTCAAAGATTTAGATTACAATTTTAACTAAACTGCCATTAAATTGCTGTTGTAATCATCAACCATAAAAACTTCCAAAATGGACAGAAGATGGTGTTTGTGGATCACAACATAAGCCAACCCAGCCCATTGCAACTTGGACTACAAAACGACCAGTTTCAAACTGTATTGACTCGTTACAAAACCGGCCCCATCTAGCCATTTTTTCACCTTTAGTTGAATGTGAGAAAAAAGTTAAACAGGCAGTAATAAAACAAAGTTTAGAGTCAAAACGAAAATGTAATCCCTACCTTATTCTCTTCTTTTAAAGAAACGAATTCATTATCTTTGAACTCCTCGGCAGACAAAATACCATCCATCAAGCTCTCAAGACGGGCAATTTTATCTTCACGAATTTGCCCAATAATTAAATTGCACTCTCGTTCATGTTTGTATTGTTGCAACTGTTGTAAGTTAGAAGTGATTATTAGAATTCAGAAAATAAAATCGAAATGTATTTCTATGTTTTGGATTTAGAAACAAACATACCAAACGATTAAGTTGATTTATTTCTGAGTCTTGTCGGGTGCAGAGCTCTTCTAGTGCCATCTCTCTCCTTATAGCTCCTGCCAACACCTTCTCAACCGCCTGCAGGGTAATTAAACTGTTAACCATGAATTCAGAGATGGCCATTTCGACCCATTTACTTATGAACTGATTGCTTTATCCCTAAAAGGTCACATGGGTAAAATAAATAATGAGGAAGTGGGTCGAAAGTTGCCTAAACTGTATTAAAATAGCATAAACCTCATTAGTCATGTTATTTAAAAAATTAATTATTACTGAAAAAATATACTTTGTTTGATGATATTTGTACACACATTTTGCTGTAAAAAATTAATGAAACAAACTTAACAAAAATATTAAGAAAAACACATACTTTGGGAACCAATTGCTTATTTATATCAGTTGATTGTGGCCCACTGACAGGAACCAACTGCAAGTTTGAACTATCGATTCCATCTTTTACATCTTGAGAACTTGTACACTTGCAGTTTCTGCACAAAAACAACGTGGGCTTTTCTTCCTTTAACTCATTCTCTTGAAGAACAACTTGCACACCAACATCCTTTTTAACCAACAATGGTTTACAGTCCAACGGTTTGCATGAAAACCTGAACGAAGATTGTGTAACAGCAGAACTTCTTTTATTCTTATTAATTACTTCAAGACCACGATGGAGACTGGCAGACAGACGGTCATTAAAAGATTGAGGACAAGATTTTTCCAAATGGTCCTTCTGAGAAGCAGTTAACATGGAGGAAGTCCTTAAACTTTTCCTGCTGCTGTTGTTTATAGGTGAAACACTTAAAGTTGGTGACTTGAGGACTGGGATTGCTTCAGATGACTCTAGGGGTAAATTAGTAACACAATCCCCTAAAACATATTGAGTAGATGCATCCTTGGCAGAATCTTTATTTTCTTTTGTGCTCTCAAGATTCTGAACAGCTGTCGCTTCAAAATTGCCAGCCTGGTCTGATATATCTTCTTGCATATTAACATCCGAGTCTTCAGAATCTTTCCTGTCAAGAATTTGTTCACTTTCCTCAACTATTTCCATTTCGGCATCCCCGTCATCATCTATACGAGGTAGAATCATTGGATGGTTAAGACTAAATTTCAATAGACTTATGCTTCTACTAGCATTCCACCCTGTTGAGTAACCGGCACTCGGAGCAACTTGGTTTCCAGTTGACTTCATTCGCAGTAATTCATCCTGTCAAATGTTATCGGTCCACAAAAGTCAGTAGCTGAAGCACAAAAAAAAAACTTAAATCACTGAAAAATATACCTTTAGTTGGCGTATCACTTCACGCAATGTATTAACATCATTCTGCAATTTTTCATTAACAATTGCTTTGTTCTTTATGGCCTTGGCACGCTGAGCAAACCGTAATGTACTAAACGTCTCGTTTTTACAACTGGGCCATAGATTAATTGTTCATGTTAGAAAAGTGGGAAAAGATCAGAAATAAAAGCAATTTGGAAATCTATGGGTCATATGGGTAGATTTTGTTGGGAGGGGCCAGGCCGGTTTGACCCAAAAAAGTTTTGTCGTAAACTGTTTATAAACGATCAGTATGACAAATATGAATACAAAAGTTATAATATTCCTGTAATAATCCATATATTTAAATAAAAGATTTACGATATTTAATGCATCAAAAGTTCACTTTAGCCGACTTTTAACCCATCAGACCCATTTGTTTCCTTCTTAGTTCTTTTCTTTTACCAAGTTGAGCCATAACAGAAAAGAAAACAAAACCCAATTTAACTCATTTAGAGGCAAAGGGTTGAACTTGGAACCATCTAGACATATCCTTACCTTTGAGCTGGAGAAATGGCACAAATCATGGCCAGTTTTGCATTTCCACCAAGGGATTCCTGCAACAAAAACGTTAATTTGGAATCTCTGTAGGGAATGTGCCTTTGCTTTCCAGTTTGTGAGACTTCAGCTAGAATGTTAATCAAGTTTCTGCATATTCAAGAATATTTAGAAAATATTATTAATGTAATAAAATCATTATTAAAAATACATTTTAATATGTAACCAAATGAAATGACTTACCCTAGCTGTGAAAGTGAACGGTTAATATTACCAGCCTCTTTCAAACGATCTCCAGCTGCACCGGTTAATTTTTGTCTTTCTGAACCCGCAAGGTCAACAAGATTCATTCGACTTGTTTTAAAGCATCTGAGACCATCTAAACTCTACAGAATTGGAGATTTAAACTTTAATGGCCATCCGTATAAACAAATATTTCAGAACCGTATAACAAACATTTGTTATATGCAATACAAGAAAAAAAGAATAACTTAAACATGTAGTCTCTAGACCTACTGGCTACTACCTAGGATAGTATTTACCTTGCAACTTGACTCCACAACACATGTAAACACACTGTGTGAGCGGGAACTCTCAGAGTTCAAACTTGTTGATCCAGTCCTCCGATTTGATAAACCCTGCATAAAAAATTATCAAATAATATCATCCAAGAGTATACTTTCTCAATCTCATTATAACGTCTAGATCCTACTCTACAAATACTTTAATACATTAGTTTGACTATTAGCCACGTGCTTGTTGAGAATTATTGATGATATTATCCAAGAGCATACTTTTTGAATTTTTAAAAAATGGCAATATTCCACTCTACAAAAAGCTTAAGACAATTGGTTGACTATTAGTCATATGCAAGGGATACCCTTGACGAAACACATGAATGTTGTGAACCAATTTATACCTTTTTGAGGAGCTGAGTCACATCTTTCATACTGCATATAGTTTCCTCTGTCAAATTTTCAACATACACCCCGGTTTTAATATCCTCTCTTAGATGAAGATTTCTTTGAGATGGATTCAGCAAGTCAGTGATTTGCTCGTTATAGATCTGTATATAATGTGTTTTGGTATCAATATAACAGTGACAACAAAAAGTTGTAGCATTGACAACAGAAAGTTCAGTAGTTGACAATAAAGGATCGTGTTACCTCAAGAAAAGAACACCGGCACTGATACATAAGCTGTTTGTCAACATGCTTATTTTGTTCCTACAAGAAATAAGCAAACCACAAGTAATCCATAAGACAAATCAATGCTGAAATACTTTTCTATAGAAATCCTATTAATATTTACAACTGAAACTATGAGATATGAAATATAAAAAGACACCTCATTTATGCGAGAAAATAATCTTGCAAAAACACGAGGTGTCAGTCCTTGTTCGTTACTAGATGAGATATCTTCTAACAATGTATTGGCCGGTCCCCATATCGTGAAGGTCTTTCCACTCCCAGTCTAGACAAATCAAATTAATAGCATCAAATTAACAGAAATAAAAAAAAACAAAACTCATATAATAAATGGTGATAAAAATGCATTTATATACAACAATAGAAAATAATACCTGCCCATACGCAAATATTGAACTGTTAAATCCCGCAAGACAGTTTTCAACAAGAGGAGCTCCCACAACTTGGAATATATCAATCTGAAAAACATATTGAAGCAACAAATATTGAGAAACTACATGAACATTACACAAAAACCAAACCTGTTAAAGAAACATAAAATGAAAACAAACAATGATCTACTTGCCTGAGTGGATTTAACATCTGCTACATGATCGAAAGTAAATTGCTGTCCAAGCATTGACAACGAATCACCAGAAGTCTTCTGGACTATTGTTTCCCCTTCTTCATTGTTACTCAATGGGCGCATTCTCACTATAACCTAATAAAGTCATCACACCACATCAAATCAAAAAAGCTCGTAACAGAAAACCACATCACTATAACCTAAACAAGCTGATAATCTTCACTGGCATTAAAGATTTGAATCACATTCAAAAGACATCCATGTAAACAAGACCTTATCACAGAATCTTTATTTAAAAAAAAACAGTTCGATTCGAATGTTTAGCAAATAACTACTTCAAAAAAGCAGGTCATAACTCATAACTCATAACATAATAACACCTTATACATTAACAAATTCTATAACCTAACTTAAATCAAACCTTCAGTTACACTATTTCAGCTGATAATCATGTTACAAGCCTGCAACTTTTTCACATAAAAACACTGAACTAGGGTTTTCATCTTTCAACAGATTCTATACCTTACTCAATGGGCGCATTCTCACTATAACCTAACAGAGTCATCAAATCAAATAAGCTGGTAACAGAACACCGCATCACTATAACCTAAACAAGATGATAATCTTCTGTGGCATTAAAGATCTAAATCACATTCAAAAGACATCCATGTAGAAGACCTTATCACAGAATCTTTACTTCAAAAAAGCAGTTCGATTCGAGTGTTTAGCAAATAACTACTTCAAAAAAGCAGGTCATAACTCATAACTCGTAACATAATAACACCTTATACATTAACAATCAAACCTTCAGTTACACTATTTCAGCTGATAATCATATTACAAGCCTGCAAATTTTTGGAATAAAAACACTGAACTAGGGTTTTCAGTTTTCAGTTTTCAGTTTTCAGTTTTCAACAGTTTGTATACCTTAACTCCTGTATCAGTAGATCCACATCCGCCATTTTCAGGATGAAAATCAGTCCCAATCTTCCTTTTCAGAGGGTTGGAAGAAGGGGGTCTGGGAGGGAGCGGCGATTTCAGTTTACCGGCAACAGAGGGCGAGGGTTTTGGATCTGGAATGGCGTTTTCGGGAGGAGGAGCGTTTTCTTTGCTGGATTTGTGCTTCCGATTGTTAGATCTGTTCTGCTTCATCGAACTAGGGTTTGGTGAGGGAGTATCGGAAGTGTTTTCTCTCAGAATGGGGCTTCTCGGTTGCATAAAATGCTTCATTTTTCAAACCCTAACCCAGTGTGCGGAGCGAAGGGGTTACCAGGAACTGTAGAGAGAGAAAGTGTGTGTGAGAGAGAGAGTGTGTGTGTAGCCGTTAGAGATGAATTTGAAATTCGAAGTGGGGACGAAGGAGCTTCTTTTTGAGGGTTTTGAAAAAGTTTGTAACTTCAAATAATTTATGGGTTGACTAGATTTTTTAATATGCACCTTTGATCCCAAAAAAAACTATTGAAAATAAGAAGAAATAATTAAATTAGATTGTTATTTAATAAAAAAAAAACTATTAAATACGCCCCGCAACATATTGTTTCTTTTCTTTATTGTCTGTAAGTTTACAACAACATGTGACTTAGATAACGAGTTAGCGACCGTCACCATGACAACGTGCACATTCGCTCCCAACACTACTTTTGACATTCATATTAAAAAGACGTCACCATTACATCACATTTATCTCTATGTTTTCATATCTATCGTCTTTCGGTGATAATTAGTTATGGCGTTAAGGTTTTGATAATCATAGGAAGCTTAATTATGCTCGAATGATGGCATTAAGTATCGAATGGGCTTCTCTATCCAAAATTCCATATCAAAGTTCCGAACTTCAATTTAGATTGTAGTTTTACGAGTATGTGAGGGATTTGATGTATGGTTTTCTTTCTTTTTTAAAACATAAAAGGGCTATGATTTTTTTTTAATAAATGTTAGGTTGGTAGTTATTATGTTAAGCGTCGACGTGGTTTTAATTTTCTTAATAATAAACATATTTTTTATTATTTATAGAAAAATTGAATAATTACAAGACTAAAAACACATGACTCGAGAATGTAACTATATAAACGTAAACTCTAAAGGTGTCACTAAACGTGACACTTAAAGGTGAAAAAAACGGGCTAACCTAATAGAATCGGTTTTTAACTGAAAATTGAACCGGTCTTTAATCGATATAGTACAAACCGGTAGAAATCGTAGGTATCAAACCGGTTTGAGGTTTCCAAGTTACGGACAGGTTATTAACCGGTTAAAAAAACAGTTATAGGTTAACCTATTGAAAAATATATTTTCTTTTAAATACCGGCGTGTTTACCGGTTTTAACAGGTTAAAAGAATCTATGAACCGGTTTCACCAGTTATTGTTTTAGGGGTTCAAAAACCGGTTATTTTAACTGGATTTTTTTTAAAACCAGTTTTGCCGATTATAAGTTTTGAAGGACCGGTTAACCGATTTGTACACCTCTAATGCCACATATTATTTGTGTGGTTTTATCACTCTAATTATAAATTATTAATTTAAGTGTGTGCTAGTGCAACCGGCTAAAGTGTTGTACATGGGTTCGAGTCTCGCAACCTCCCTTCTCTAAACCGGTCCAAATTTCTTTTTTTAATGTCTTTTATTATTTTAACATAAATTTTCCGTCTTTTGTTCACAATTTTTTCTTACGGTGGCCTCCCCCAGTCATTTTATGATGTGATCCACTTTAGTATTTCACGTTGGAGTGATCTGTTGTGACGTGTTTTCGTATTTGTGTTTTTGTATTTGAAGTTTTATCATAATTTTGATATTTGGATATGAATTATATACTGGAATTTTTTTTTAGTATGCCATGTTTTGCTACATACATTGTGATTTAACTTTTGTTTAACACCGAGTTGTGTGCTTTCAATAGATAATTACTTTTTACCCTTGTTATCCCGTCGCAAAACACGAGGGATTAAAACGGTTGTTATAAGTGGAAACACGTTTCATGTTTGCACACATTGGTTAAACCAAGTGTGATATATATGTAATGCATCAAAGGTTTGGGCACATAGAGTCCTGTCATTAGTTAAACAAAGTGTGATGTATATTTGTAATGCTCTCCCATCGTCGGTTAGGATGTGACAACAACGATATATTTTGTAGATGTAAAAGTATTACTTGTAAAGAACGAGATACATTAGTATCAAAAAAAAAGTATCAAGGTCGAAGTAATTCGAAAATCTAAACTGAGACAAAAATAATTGTTTGAGTGCTACTCTCAACCCTGTCATCCCCTGTATTTATAATGTCTTAAAAAAAATACACTACGCTTATCTTTGGCCCTAAATTTTCCAAGGAATATATAGTGATCATTTGCTAAAAAAAACAATCATTAGATACTTTCGAGGCCTCCTCGTTAATAGTGAACCGATGTGGTTGCTCTATATATACATTTTCCTAAAGAACACCACAACAAAAAGCATTCTTGACATGAAGTTGATGGAGTGACCAATGACTAATTAGTGAGAGCATTACAAATATGTACAAACAGACATTTTACTAACGCGGGAGAGAGTCCTGTCATAATCAATCCCAAGTGATCGAGAATAACCCTTGACAACCAATGGAGCTATCAGTTGTTACATATAAATAACCATAAGGGTTGAGTTTAACCGCTAACACCCACAATACGATTTCCATGATGAAACGAATCAAGATCGCATGTATGATTATCGTGAAGAACCCCTATCTTTTATTCCATAGAGAGTTCCTTTTTCACCTTCCTTTTTTACATAGTGGAATAGCCTTGCTAATATCGATGGTAACTCATTCACTTGAAAAATACATTGTGGTGTATTCTCCACTAAGATTTGATTAAAAAAATGGTGATTGATTGAGCACATTGATGTCATTGTTTGACCCGCCACCCCAAAGAATGCATCCATAATGGTTGGATGCCCATGATCATCACGTGTATATTGACATTTCCATGCATTTGAACAATTCCTACAACTCCAATGCATACAATCAATGCTTCCAAGCATTTCGAGAAACCCGAGCACCTCTAAATGCCTTTCTAATAAACGTTCAATGTCATTTTGGGTTAGCCTTCTTAGATATTCAGGTCGAAGTACTTCTACAACCGACCTACAGAACTTGTGTAAACATTCAAGGGCAGTACTCTCACCAAGGCGTATGTATTCATCGCATTGGTAAGCTGAAATGCCATATGCCAACTGACGAATAGCACTTGTGCATTTTTGTCTTGGTGATAGACAATTTCTACCTAGAGCATCATATATCTGGGTAAAATACTTATAATGTTTAGATTTACCAGGTTTGGAAATAGCTTCAACAATGCGATTAAACAATCATATGGACATCCTGAACCGACGTCAAAAGAAACTAGCATCAAACACCGGTTCAGGAGCAAAGTAATCATTCCACAAGCGTAAATCTCCATCAATACGACATTTATCTATCTCTCTGTGTTTCTTCTTTTATTGTGAAAAACATACTGCTTCTGCTTCTTCAAGATCCTATAAAAAAAATTGATTGGTGATTGTTTTTGTTTCTCATTCCGCATCTAGAACAATATTTCAAAATCGTTCACTTAATATTTTAAAATTGTTTATGCTCCGATTTTCATCACCGAAGTTCATTATGTAAATACTCAGGTGAAAAAGACGATTGTGTAGATGAAGAAAATGAAAGAGTTGGTGTGAAAATGAAAAAGGTGTAAATGAATATATAACTTTATGTAGTCAGAGTAGAAAATATAGCCGTTAAAAAAAAGAAAAAAATAAACTAGCCATTAGGAAAACAAAAAAATAATAATAACCGTTATGATAATTTTTTCAAAAATAAATAATAAATATATATTATAATTGTTGTTACCATTGGATATTTAAAATAAGGGTTGGGTTCTATAGAAAACTAATATTCTATAAAAAACCAAAAAACCAAGAAATAAATTATATTTTTTAAAACTTTTTTATATGTTTCTTTCATGATTTTAAGAATACTGGAAAAAGAAAAAAACTTTAAAAACATTTTCGAGTTTTTTAAAAAATAAAATAAAATTCGGATTTTAGTTTGAAATTAATAATGCACTATGTAACGATAATATAAAATTGGTCTATGAATGCCAATTCTTTGATTTTTACACTATTCGCATAAACCACGCTCATATTTAAGTCAAGTTTCTTCTTTTTAAGTAGTTTTAATTATAATGCATTATGCAATACTATTAGTACTATTGCATGATGCACTAATAAAAAATCACTAAACTTTTTATTTTTTAAATTTTTTTCTCATAAATAAAGCTAATAAAATTATAGACTTTTTTATGAAACTGTTTTTAAAAATTATCAATATATGAAGAAGTTATAGAGAAAAAAATATTGGTTTTTGGTTTTTTGCATAATTGTTGATTTTCTGTAGATCTTTTCCTTTTAAAATAAATAACAAAAAATTATGTTCGTTTTCATTCATTTATTAAATAAACGAATATAGACGAACTCCTCTAATGAATATAAACGAACTTCTCACAAAAGATTTCACTAACTAGTAATTATTCACTGAACATTCAATTGGTTACACTCCTACGTTAGTTTAAACTCAAAATGTCCGACTAAAAACAAAAGTCACTCTATCAAGTGACCTAGTACTATTTGTCTACCTATGTCTTACGTGTTCTACTTCGTGTTAGAAATCGACACCGCTAGAATATTTTGAAAGTCGAAAACGGATAAATCTGAATCACGACAAACATCGAACCGATAAACGCAACAAATGTTTCAAAGAAAATGGAAATTCATTTGCTAACCTCCAAACCCCACCTTACATTGTTTGTCCTCTTCCCCAAAATCTCTCCAAAACGCGGCAGCCGCTCCCGTTGCCACTCTGTCGTTTCCATCTACGTGTTCATCTCTTTCTTCCCCTACAAAACCCTCCACTTCACCACTCCACAAAATGAAAACCATCTTTCAATTCCAAATCACCATGGCAAATCTCTCAATAATCACCCTCTCAATTATGATCCTGATTTCGATTTCAATTTCGAGTTCTGTAGCCAACGGAAGGTTAGTACTAGGGGGGAGAACGAAAGTGGATGATGTGAAAACAAACCAGGAGATTCAGGCGATGGGGAAGTACTCCGTGGAGGAGTACAACCGCAAGAATAACGGAGAATTATTGACGTTTTCGCGGGTGGTCGAGGCCGAGCAGCAGGTGGTGGCAGGGATGAAGTATTACTTGAAAATCGAGACGTTTTCCAAGAACGGTGGAGATCCGAACGTTTTCGAGGCGGTCGTGGAGGTGAAACCGTGGCTTCGGTCGAAAAAGTTGCTGAAATTCTCACCCTCACCGGCTCTTTTGCTAGTGAAAGACTGAAATCTTTGTTCTTTTTGTTCTTTTTGGTTTGGTTCCTTGAGTGTGTAATATGTGAGGCAAGTACAATGCTTTTAATAGTTAATAGTTAATACTTAAATAAACAACATGCATGGTGACATATTTTCAAACAATGGTGTTGAAAACAAATACTAGAAAACAATAATTAGTACCATAAAATGGTCCGGGTTCGAATCTGCTGCTGTGTTGTTTTAAAGATTAATGGTCGTATGGATGTTCGGAGTCGTTTTCGTTGACTTTGAAATGGTGTGCTTGTTGACCGCTACAATAGATGTTCCACATCTTAAGGTAGGCTCGTTCTAGATTTGTGACCTGAATGCAGTTGAAAGAGTTGACCATGAGAAGTCAAAGAGTTGAGGATGATGCAGAGATTGATAGAAAATGAGAAAGTCAACTTACCCATCGTGATGTGTCAAAGAGAGGGCAGTTGAGGCGAGATGATTTGAGTCTGTCTGTGAGATCTTGGAGCTTGGCCGGATTTAAAGCTAGATATACTGCTCTATCTTCATACTCTTGCATGCTGATCATGTCAAAAGTCAAAAGTCAAAACACAAGTTTGTTTGAACATGTTATGACCCGTTTAGTTTAGTTTACCCGACCCGAATAGTAAAAAATTAGTTGATGAAAATGTAAATGGATGACTTACCTGTTGACAATCATCTCCTCGCCAACTCCTGTTGCGAGACAGAGTGAACCAGCAACTCTAGTAGCCATTTTCTCGAGGGGAAGGGTGACCATTGGCAGACCAGCCCAGAGAACATCTGTTCCTGTTGTGTGTGCATTGCATAGTGGCCTATTTCACGACACAACAAATCCAGTCACTAACCCAGGTTGTATAAAAGAAAAACATGTCCTTCCTTCAAAATTGATCACATAAAAGCATATGTGTACAGGATTGGCCCATTTTATTTTCTTTTTAAAAAAGCACATTCAGGTTTTGATCCCGAACAGGGCTTTTTGCCGAACGTAGGCACTCAGGCGGTTACCCGTTAAGTAACCTCGTAACCATAACCCGTTAAGTAACCTCGTAACCATAACCGACTCCCTTTTCTGCCACTAAATGTGGTGTGCTAACTTGCTAAGCACATATACATAGACACAGAAAGTTAAAGTAGCATACGTGTCGAGACAAAGATCGGCAAGAGCACAGCGTCTGATGTGTTCGTTTTTCGTAGCAACATCTGTAAAGATTATTTGTTCTGGCTTAACACCTTGTGCAGCAGCATCTACATGGACAAACATGATGCAGGTCAAAACTCAAAAAAAAATGTTACTCGTTCAAATCGGAACCCCCATTTTGGAGATGGCTCGTCCCACCCACTTCTCCACCTCTATACAAGGTAGTGTTTATGCAAAAGAACGTATAAAATAACATCACATACAAGCACGAAGTCGCATCTCGCCGGCAGCTGGAAATCTGAGGAGCCAAAGTGCGCTATTTGGAACGCGCTTCAGAATATTGCACCTAAAACAAACGTATTTATGAGTTGTTTGTTGCTTAAAAAACAGACTTTCTTGAAATCAACACATGTAAACAGGTTACCATGTCATAAAAATTTCAGGGTCCATCTTATAAAGTTGATTAAAACAACCAAATATGAACTTGTCTTCTGGCAACCCATATGCAGATCGCTTTGGTCGACAGTTGGGATCGAGTACATCCAAATTTTTCTGAAATTAAATTTTACAAAATTAGGTGACACAATTGTCACAGTAATCACCTAGCAATATGAACTTACCTGCTTATAGTCGTTCACAAAGTAACAATGAGGAACATGGACAAGCTTCTCCGAGTAAATGTGGGAAAACTTGAGAGGGGAGACAAACTGTCATAGATGTTGCAACATTTCAGTTCTCATAAAAAAAAAATGATTCATACAACATACTATAGGGAAAAGATGGGAGGGCTGGACGACAGGTTCACATCAAAAAGAGTAAGATTACTTCTGCTCAAGTCGGGTTCACCAGAACTACATCTTTTCAAAACAAATGTTTGATGCTTTAAGTATGAATACAAAAAAATATTTTAACTTCAAAATGAAGTGGTTTAAGATGTTGTAAACAAATGTAAACGACCATGAAACATTACCGAATCAACCCATTCGTAAGTTAAAGGGTCAAAGTAGTCATCTCTGTAGAAGAAAGAGAAACAGACCTCATCAGTGACTAGATATTGTATGTAGTCGGCCCCAGTTGTCCCAGGAAATCCCATATATGACACCTGGATAGGAGCAGGTTGCATGGCAAAAATTTCATTTCTAGCCCCCTGAAGTGAAGCAACAAGATATACATTACAAACTGGAGTGATAATGGACCAAATATAAAAGTACAAATAATTACATTTTCCATGTTATCTTTTTAGAAAGCATAGGGAGATACACTGACCCTAGCCCTCTAGTAAATGGCTAAATGCCACCAAATAAAACATAAATTAGATGCCAACAATGTATGCTAATAGGTGATGATTTAGTTTTTATGCAAACCTTGGTGTAACCATTGAGGTTGATAAGTATCTGTATCTGATCTTCATTTATTAGCCGAGCAATCATATCAGACGTCATTGCTGACACGTCAGTGAAGTGCTCTGCTTCTGATTGAATACGAATCCGCCATTCGCTACCATCATTTGGACTCAAAGCATAGCAAAAGACCTAAATACTATAGTTTGTAACTCCTCCCAAACCACAATTTTAATCAATATAAGATAGAAAGTAACAAAAACCTCAATATTTTGTCTGTTATGCATGCCAAATACTGAGCCCATAAGATGAGACAGAGGGTGGTTTCCAAAATCACTGCTCACATATCTACAACAGAATTAATGTTTAGGCGATGACCGTGTTCTTAAAATAACAAGCCTGGAAGAACTGAACAATATACTTTTTTACATCTCAAACATTTACCCGATTTTAAGCCGCTTGTTACCCCCTGTACTCTTTATTTTTAAAGGCAAAGGATGGTTGAAAGCAGGAAGAGAAAAACGGTTTGCTATAACAGAGCAGTGTGCTGCATACTTCCGGCTACATCAATAAAATAAATAAATAAATCCAATCAGCCATGTTAATTCATAATATTCCATGACCCTAACCCCACATAAACCACGTATGTACCTGATTTCAAGGGCAAGAATAGGATCAAGCGGATATGCAATTGCATGGAAAGGTTGCACGCTTGGAATAACTGAAGTCTGGAAGAAAATAACATACACACCAACATGCAAAGAACAATAAACTTACTGAATAAATGTGTGTAGAGTGTAGACATATAATAACTTCAAGAAGATCCTGTACAATACCTTGATTTGCCTTCGAAGAATACCGTCTACTTTAATAAACATTCTCTTTCTGTCATCCCAGTCACACACACACTAGAAAAAATGTCACATAACAAATTAGAGAAGGGGATAGAATAAGTAGTTAGCATTTGGTACAAATATGGGCAAATTAAGCCCATACCTGCAATGTGTGTAGCAGATTACAGGTGGCTTCAGGGAAATCGGGGCGTATAGCCAAGGCTTGCCTGTAGCTTTTTATAGCTGCTTCCACATGCCCACTAGAGTTTCCATAATGACAAGTTTTAATGTGATCATACATGAACATGACAGGCTAATATACGTCTTGACACTCCAATTAAGTTCTAAATACCTGTCTTTGTAAGCTGAAGCCAGATTTGCATGAGCTTCTGCCATGTTCGGACGGATAACAATAGCATGTGAATAATCTTGGATTGCTTCATTCACTCTCCCAGTCTCTTTGTAAGTGTTTCCACGGTTAACAAGACCATCAGCTGCTAGAGGATCAATCCGAAGAACTTCATTGTAGCAAGATATGGCATCAGCATAATTACCCTGTTATTTAATACCATATACCAACCATATCAAGGTTCAGATAACATTCTAAATGTATATATATTAACACACAAAAATCAAAAACTGTAAACGCAGGAATGGTGTTCTAATGTTAAGAGAGAGAAAGAGTAATACCTGCTGCTTGTATATTAATGCAAGATTGTTAAAGGGAGCAGACAACCCTGTAGTTACAGACAAAGTTGCCTTGTAACACTGAGCTGCTGCAGTCATCATGTTCCTGAAAAAAATATCACAGGCATCTCCTTAAGTACCCTTTTACAAGATTACTCGCATGTCTAAGGTAGCAATTTCGACCCATTTACTTACAAATGGGTCCTTCTGGGTTAGGTTTTTATCTCAAAACCAAACGAGTAAAGTAAAACAATAGCTTAAAATGAAACGAGTCAAATGAATTGGAATCACCAAAGGTGAATTTTAATGCATAAAAAACTTTTAAATCATTTTATTCAAAAACCTGGACGATCATTAATATAATACAACTTTTGTAATCATGTCACATTAATTATTTATAAAAGAATAATTTTAAAAAAGCGCTTGAGTGAGAACCTAACCCTTTTCACAAAGTTTTATTGTTATTTTTTGAACCCCTATTGCCACCTGTGACATTTCTACTTAAGAATCACATCTGACTACATAATGATTCATCACAAATGTACCATTCCATGTATATATTCCCAAGGTTGGTGAGTGCCTGAGGATGGCTAGGTTGCAGAGATAGGCATTGCTAGATATTATAAAGAAATTCAATTAGTATAAGGAAGGAGGGAGTATGAAGCTAGAAGCAAATGACAACCATAACCTACACGATAACAATGAATGGCTTCCTCAACCTTGCCAGCGTCCTTAAGTGCATTACCCTGGTTAACAAAAGATCAAGACTCGTAACCAGATAAAAAAGTAATCTTGCAGTTAATTTTAGATAAAGGCGATCAAGATAAAAGTTGGAACTAAAAACAAACTTACCAGATTGTTATAAGCCTCCAAAAATCCAGTATCAAAAGTGATTGCCTGTTTATAGTGGCTAATGGCCATCTCCAAGTTACCTTGCTCGTAATATATGCTAGCTAGATTCCCTGATTTTATGTGAAAACAAAAATAAAGACAAATACTTGGTGCACATAGAAAGAAGACACAAAATAGAACAGTGGTGCTCACCAAAAGCCATGGCATAATCTGGTTTGGACTGAAGAGCTCGCTGATAACAGACAATAGCCTCAGCAGCCATTCCCAAAGCCTGCGCAGTGCAAAATGACACTAAATTTAGCCAAAATTTTCATCAAATCTGGTATGTTACAGGGGAAACCACAGAAACTTCACCTTGTATACATTCCCCAAGTTCAAATAGGCGTCGGAAAATGTTGGTTTCAGTTTGACAGCCTCCTGAAAGGGTCAACACCAGCATTTAATCCAAAGATTACAATAACAAGTTACATATTATGAGCAGATGAATCCGCATACATACGATTAACAAAAAGCAAGATCAAAAGAAACAAGATTTAGGCAAATAAAAAATGTAAAGAGCTTCTGTCACAATCCATAAGGCTGGCAATGTCAACCTAATTGCGTGTGAACAGGTCAATTTGGGTCTGTTTTATTCCAAAAAGTCCAAAGAAAAATTTGGTCGAGATGAAACTGAGAAACAGATGAAATGTCAATCAGGTTAAAAAGCCGCCCCAAGTGTGTTTTAAAACACATATGGCATAACCTCCTAATGGTCTTAATAAAAATTTACTATTTACATAACTAGGTTTTTGTAATCACAAAAGTGTACAAAAAAATGTGTGTATCAACCCGACCAGACCATTTCTTTACCTGCAGGGTTGCAAGTAAAGAAAATACATGTTTCAGCTGAAACTGTAATAGTTCATTACCCAACCTCTCTGACACACTCATTTTGCCACCTATTAGCCAAACTGTCAGTTGATTTTTAAATTCAAATTTTCATCTAAAGGGACCATCAAGATATCCAAACTCTCCTGACCTTGTAATACTGAAGCGCCCTACTAAGATCGCCAGACTCCATGAAAAGGCCAGCAAGATTAGACCAGGCAATGGCAAAAGTTGGTTGTATACGCAGTGCCTCCAGGTAGCAATTGTATGCCTGTTCAAAAAATATTTCTAGGTATATTGCAAGGAGCAACAAATGAACTCACCATGATGATGATAACAAAACCCCAATTGGTCTTTGATTTTACATACAAAGAGATGCAGTGAATAGACAAACACAATAACCTATAACTCGGCTAGGAACAAATGATCAGTTCTCTAGAAGCTCTGAACAAAAGACCTAGGAGTCAAAAGGAAAACAAAAGAATAAAAGGGACTATGAGAACACTACATGATAATGTAACATTTCTAGGGTGTGAACAGAAATGGTGAAATATTATCATGTTTGAGTCGATGAATGACGATATGTGATTGAAAATGAATGACACGAATGGTAACATGTAGTGGTTTAGTTCCTCCATGGTTACGACTTATGATATAATAGCCAGTGGAAAGAAATTAGATATCTCTTACTTCTTGCGCCAATCCTTGAGCTTTCATCAAGTTTCCAAGGTTGCTGTGAGCATCAACCTACAGAAGCATAGAAATAGATGAGACCTCACATAACCTTCAAGTAGTGTGTGTACATATTAATTAACAGAAAAACGAAGGCCAGATTGCCATAAAGTTACCAAATTAGAGTTTAATGAAAGAGCCTGCCGACAGCATTGAGCAGCTTCAGTAAGTCTTCCTTTCCTCATGTATGCACTTCCCAGGTTCGACCATGCATCCGCAAAATTTGGACGAAGCTGTATCAATCAGGATTGAGGTGAGTCGATTTAACAAAAAAAAGGTAAAAGGTGAAATATGATTTCATAAATGTAACAAATTTATTAGGGTGCATGATGACACATTATCTTATCCATACACAAGTACACTACAACAGCATTGCTCATTAACTCATAACCAGTGCCACGTCCTTCATGTACCAATGCACAGTATGTAAAACTATTATGGATGCATTAGGATTTCCTGTACAAAGTATTCATTTTCCTTTAAATGATTTATTCTTCTGATTTGCAAGTGTTTGGTAGTTACTATGATATCATCAAGAATCATTAATTCAACTTCCCTCTTTGAAAGGCCCAATGGACGGTTCACGGTTGAATATATGTTGATTTTCTTCTGTAATAAGAAAAGCTCCTATATATATGAGGTAATATGAAAGAACAGTTGTATACGACTAGATATTTAAATTAACTTCTCAAACATTTACATCGTGCTTCCGACCTGATCCATGTATTTTCTAGTGATTTTCTCCGTACTAAAAATATATACACAATTAAGACCTGGGCAGCCATGAAGCACATAAAATCCATGCGATGTCATTCAATGTCCGAAGACATAGTCACATAGAACTTAGACATGACCACACATTACAACTAGAGAAAACATAAATCTTAATGTTTTCTTCCACCTCTAGAATATCAATACAGGTTCCTTTGCAATGTAATTGCATTGGTAATGTTCAAATGTAAGTCATATTAATAGTCATTAATTCACTAAAAATTTATAAATTCAGATATAGTCAGAACATAACATACCTCAATAGCAATTAAATAGTAACGAATAGCAATATCAATATTGCCCTTTTCCTGTATGGTCAAAACACACTGCTTAGGTTCAACATGCTCAAACAACATACACAATAGGCACACCACAAAATCCTAAAATGTGAATCACCTTCCATGCATTGGCCATATTCCCATAGCACTCAGCAAATTTTCGATCAATCCTCAGAGCTTCTTCATTCTTGGCAATGCACAAATCAAACTCGTGCAACTGAAAATATGGCGAATTGTGTTACCAGAGTAATCCCAGTGTCTAAATGCATAAACTAATAAACTACACAGCAAACGAAACAATGCCCTAACCTGATAATATATTGCACCCAGAAGAAGAAGATTATCCAATCGCATAGGGTTTCTGTCATAAACAGCCTTGCTATGATCTAAAGCCTGTCTAAAATCTCCAGATTTGTAACTTTGATGAGCAACAGACATGAGCATCTCTTCTGTAGCTGTAAACCATTAGCCAACTAAATTACAGTTCCAAAACCCTAAAAAAGTTCAATATCATCTTCTGAAGCTGTAAACCATTAGCCAACTAAATAACAGTTCCAAAACCCTAAAAAAGTTCAATATCTCTGATAGAAATAACAAAACACGTTAAAAACATACTCAAACCGATCTAACCCTATGCATAATGCATCATCCTGTAAAAACAATTATCAAAGCAGAATTCAAACCTTCACGTGACTCCAATCCGTGTGATAGCTTGAGATTGGCGCTCGACGAAGACGGAGCAATCTCCGTCGACAATCCATACGAAGAATCACGCTGGTGATCACCATTGCTGTAAGAAACCCTAGCAGCCTGCATCAATAGCTGCTGCTGCTGCTGAACCTGCCGTGGATCGGTCTGTAACGACAACATAACTCAGTAACTGACCCGCCGGAAAAACACAAACGAGTTGCTAGAACAAACAAAACCGTCGTCTCCGGTAGAATTTCTCGCTTTTTTCAGCAAAAGTTCATGGAACGCAGCGGTGGTGGAAATACCGTTTCATAAAATTCACGGCGAGATGAATGAAGATGAAGATGAAGAAGAAGATGACGATTCTCTCTCTCGTTTGGATGGCGGAGACGAAGAAGAGAGAGAAACAATCAGGAATTCGATTCCGTGATCGAGTGAAACTGCCGTGGAATCAAATCGAGGGTTTCGTTCTCTCAGTTCTCACCCACCACGATGATTTCGATTAGTTGATTTGGAAGGTATTCAGTCGTTATGTGACACGTAGTTTCTTCACAAGGTGGGATTACGGTTTGGTCAACGATGATGACTTGGATGATTCCACAACCTTTTTAAAAGATTATTATAAGATTTATTTGATTATTTGATTATTTGATTATTAAATATTGGATTTTAATAGACTATTGTTATTTCATTTTGATTAATATTAATTATACTATAATAACATAATACAACCTGCAGTACAAATTTTAAAACATAAGGTACAAGCCACTAATGCATGAATTTGGTTGCTTGGTTGCTGTATATACACGGGGCTATCCATGGGCTATCCATATCCATATGGATCGTATATAAAGGTTTTTAGCTGTGGATTAGGGCACATTTGTGCGCCTCTTTTACACACAATCCTCTCTTCTTTGTTTATTCTTGCCGGTGTTTCTTCTCTGCGTCGGTTCTTACTACCGTTTCTAAATCGCCGGAGTAGGCGTGGTGGCTACTGTGCTCGCCGGTCTATAAATCGGCTCTGAGTACTACGTGCTATGCTTACCGACGTTTGGCTTCCGCTTATGAGGGAGTCGGAGTTTGGCTGGCCGCTTCTGTTTCTCCGCCGGTATCGTTGCTCCGCCTAGGGCGTCGAAGCGGCGGCGGTGTTTGGTTGCAGCCGTTGCTCCGCCTATGGGCGTAGAAGCGGCGGTGGTGTTTGGATTCGGTGGTTTCTGGTTTTTATTCAGATCCGATGTTTGGCCATCGTTCCTCCGTCGCCGCCGTTTGGCTTCATCATCGACGGCGTTTGGATTCATCATCGAAGGCAGATCGGGATGGATAAGGTAAAACATCAAACCCTAATCGGATGTTTGATGTATCTACACTGTTTTGTTGTTCATGTTGTTTTTGATGAATCGATTTGGTGATTTGGTTGATTCTCCGTTCCGGATCTGAAATACTAGATATTTTGGTCCATTTTTGTATCGATGGGGTATCGATTTGGTTGTCTTTACTGCTTTTAGTGTTCGATCTCCACTGTTTTCGTTGTTCATGTTGCTTTTAGGTTCTCTGTACTTTTTTTTTAATTTACTACTCTTTCCGGGTGGCCTTTAACTTCATTGGCTTTCTTGGTTGTGATTAGTGCCGCTAGATCAGATTTGTTTGATCATGTTGTTGTGATTTGAGCCTGATTTCATTCCTGTTGTCCATGTCTGATGCTCTTGAGGTTTGGTTATGATGATCTTAAGGCGATTTGAACCTCTTCGGATGGTTATTTGTTTGCTAGACGGTGGTTTGGTGGCTGCCGGTCTTCGGTGTGCCTCCGCCGCCACAGGTGGCTTCAATATTGGTTGTGTTACAGTGGTTAGATCAGATCTGTTTGATCATATTGGTGTGATTTGAGCCTCAATTCATTCCCGTTGTCCCTCTGTGATGCTGTTGAGGTTTCCTTATGATGGTCGTAAGGCGATTTGAACCTCTTTGGATGGTTATATGTTTGCTAGACGGTTGTTTGGTGGTTGCCGGTCTCCGGTGTGTCGCCACCACTGGTGGCTTGGTGCTTGCCGGTCTCCGGTGTGTCGCCGCCACTGGTGGCTTAAAAACTGGCTGTGATGAATTGGATTTCCTTTTCTGAGATCTGATGTTTGTTATGGTAATCTATTTTGGGTTATTGTACTTCCAGATCTGCTTGGGTTTTCAAACGATGAATATATTTGGGTTTTTCCAGATCTGCTTGGGTTTTCATATGAATTATTGTGGCGATGATATGAACCTTTAGGGTTTGAGCCATCAATTAAGGGTTTTTCCAGTTATTTCTTTGTCTATTTGAATATGATAAAGGCTATGTTAGTAATGATTTGGTTTCAACAACCCTAATCTGAGCCTAATGAACCTCAAATGTGAATCTGATCAAAGCTATGTTAGTACTGATTTGGCGATGATATGAATTTAGGGTTTCAACAACCCTAATCTGAGCCTAATGAACCTCAAATGTTTGTAAAGAAGCTATGTTGGCAAGGATTCGGCTATGATATGAATTTAGGGTTTCAACAACCCTAATTTGAGCCTTCGCAGGATCGATGCTATTGATTCAGAAGGAGATAGGTTTTGTGGGCGGTGCAGGTCGGTGACTTTACGTTAGTTGATTTTCATATTTGAGATGGTTTTGTGGTGTTCAGATCAGTTGATTTTCATATGGAAATTGAACTGGAATGAATCAGATGACCGCTGCTTTGGGTGATTGCCTTCCTCTCAAATCTCCTTTTATTTTCTCAAGTGCTGGAGTTTGATCTTCAATTTGAGGTTTGATTTTAAAATCCTCTTGGATTTGTTCGTCGGTCTTTTAAGTTTTGTGTCATTCGTCTTGGAAATTTTAACTGATCTTAGTGACATTTAGAGAGCCTATTTCATTCCACCTGTTTGCATGTGCAAGGTATGTTGGTATGTATTTATGTATATAGCTTCCTTTTTTAGGTAAAATAAAAAATCAACTGTCATGTTTTCAATTGATCTACTAATCCAAACCTATTGACCTATTCATTTTATTCTACTGATCAACCCATTATAACCACCTCAAGAGGTTCGTCAAGCTTGGAGAGTGACTTAAATGCCCTCTTTTTATGTTATTTAGGCAATCAATTATCATGCAGGTCATTCCACAAGGAAGAGTCGTATTCGAAAGCTTCTCATTCTTTAATCATGTATAAATGAAATTGACATGGATCGTTTTTAATTTGATTTTGGTTTAATTCGTTTTTCTAGATTATGGTTATCTCAATTAGGTTGATTGGATTGGATTCGCTGTTTGTTCCGGCCGGGTTTTACTGTTTTAGGGGCTTGAACCTTCTCTTTCTCAAAAGTGTTGGGTGCCTGACTGCATGGAAAGAAATAATAATTGTTACTTTTAAACAGCTAATCAGATTGTACTGTATGTACTAACCCAACATCTGATTTTACTTATAATTTGATTTTTGATGTTAATTTGGTAGGTATGGATGTTGTAGCAAGCATATCTTCAATTCAACATACAAACCAGGGGGAAAGTCTGCATTCTCAATCCATCTTTTCTCAGTAAGTTGAGTGTGTTGTGTTTGTAACCTATCATTTTATAAAGATGCATGTCTATTTTGTTTGATCTCAAGAAGTTATAAATGATTGCTTTCTCTTTTATGATTTTGTATTTATGTTTTTGTTTGATCAGGTTTTGGGGCATTTGTTCATTGTTTTGTTTTAGAAACATTGACCAACAATAAACTTATATATTGTTCTGGTCTGTGCATTTAAACTCTGGATAATCTTTTAGGTTTCTAGCTGATTTGCTTAACCTACTTTTGGATAATCTTTTGTTTTGGTCGGCAAGGCTAATGGACACCCAATACATTTATTTTGATTGAATATAGGAGTTACACAGAGCCTCTGTTCGGTAATGCAAGAAGGAATGGACTTCGAGCTGTGATTACCAAGCAAAAAGAGGTGTTCAGCATCTAATATTTTTAGGTTGGTCGGTTTGTGTGTTCTAAGTATCCTTCATGACTGATATATTATATAGGTTAGTTTGAACTTTACAAAGTCTAAAGTAGTACATTCGATTCTAATTGATGTTTTCTGTTTTTGTTATTCAGATTGGAGCATATTAATTCAAATTGAGTAATGGTTTTGCTAGCCGGCTTTTTAAAACGGTTCGACTCCGCGGCAACGCGCGGGTCGACCCACTTGTCTTAACTATAGGGTAACCGTGTGTTGTCGTGTTAGCAGATTGTATCAAAGATGCGGAGTGTGTGACAAACGTATAAGAAATTTGCACGAAAATCATTTAGAGAGTTAGGTTTAAATACACATGTGTTCTACGGAAGCAACGCTAATGTAATG
Source organism: Deinandra increscens subsp. villosa (assembly GCA_039602395.1). Taxonomy (NCBI): domain Eukaryota; kingdom Viridiplantae; phylum Streptophyta; class Magnoliopsida; order Asterales; family Asteraceae; genus Deinandra; species Deinandra increscens. The sequence continues at coordinate 89,591,244 of JBCNJP010000023.1, read as the reverse complement.
TGTCAAGTTTAGGTCAAGTGTCTTGTTATAAAAAAGAGATAGTAAGTTTTTGGTGGTACATGGTGTCGCGGAATGTAAATGGGAAACAAAAAATAACGACAATTGAATAACATGCGGAGGTCATTATACGAATGTTAACTGAGAGAGCGGGATTGTTAAATGATATCGTCATATAAAGTCAGGAAAGCAACAAAATAAAAAAGTATAGTAAATATTTTATTATTTAGCATCGTTAAACCACGTATATCCAAAAGAAAATATATTATTATAGTAAGTACAGGGAAATGACCCATCCGCGCGTTGCGGCGGGTCACTTTCTTCATGTTACTTTTTTTTTTTTTCATTACGAAATCAAATTATCTTAATGGTTAACTAACAAATTAAGTGTAGAAACTGAACTGAAATTAGGCCTAACAGAAATAGCCCACGGGAAAAGAAAACTAAACTTATTTGAACTATATTTCCAGAATTTTCTAAATACGAACGTGTCATATGAGTGTTATTTCTAAGATAAATCATCAAACCAAATCAGTGAAGAAAGTATATGGATGCTCAGATAAAAATGAAGTCATTGTGGTTGAGGGTGACTTTATGGCTGTAAAATTTTACCATCTAGCCGAAAGAGCCTTTCAAACTCAACACACACTTGTTCAAAATCACGGAAATTGTCAATTTTAGATTAAATCATCATCGCCTCCTCACAGTTTTAACCCATTACGTGAAAATGATTTCATCATTGGACTAAAAGTTGCATAGTAAAACTGTGAGACAACCCAACAATCGATTTTGTTATACATAAATATAAATATATGCGGCTCAGATCTCACTAAAAGTGGTAAAAAGTAACAAATCAGAAAGATTCGTCGCCAAAAAGGCTCATCAAATGCAACTCATATCTGATTGAAAATGGTAATAAGCAATAAATCAGAAAGATTCATCGCCAAAAAGGCTCGTCAAACTTACCATCGTCATCACCTTAAAGGTCAAATGTCGTGTTGGATTCAGATATGCGGAACGGTTGTGCGCAAGCACCACGTCGCCAGCAGAAACGTAGTATAACAAATCGCCCGACACAAAACCCTGAGATATGTAAGTCTACATCAACTCAACGGCCACCAAGCATAAATATGTCGGCGACGACGTCGACTATGGTGATAAGATATTAGGCAGCGAGAGGTTAAGAGATGAAAACCTAATCTCAAGCTTTTAAGAGAGATCTCAAGCTTTTAAGAGAGGGAGAGAGATACAGGGGAGGGGGTAAATAGGAAATAATAGAGAGATAAAGCTCAATATAAAGGGAGATGAAGAGTGTTAATTTAAAACACTTTTGCAAAATACAAAATGCCACACACCCAATACACGACACCAAGTTATTGGTCAACCAATATGTCCATATCATTACTTGGCAGTAATTAAGTGGGCAAAATAAATTGTTGTACAACTCTCATTGGACAAAATGTTATACAGTGAAAATGTGAGACCCCCGGCAATCTCTTTTGTTATATATATATTAATTGCATCTATTCTCTATAATAATTCAATTTTAGTGGTATTAGATCATATTCCATCTCCGTTAAAAATATCCTAACATCATTAGGTGTTTACTAATGTGGCATCCTAGGTATTTTTTTTAATCAAGTTATTGATATGGAATGACTTTTTTGTAATTCCATTAAAGATGATGAATCTTAATCTACCCATGTCACACCCCGAGAAAATGACTGAATGTGGGCATGTGACTGATTTGGCATCATGGTCATGGTTATGAATGATGACGTCTAATGAACATTTAATTTAACCATTTGTCTTCTGAAAATGTAAGTTTCAAACATTTAAATTAAACATCTAAAACGTGGCAGTGGAATTTAAAGTAGTGGTTACATGATAAGTTTTCCAAAAGACATAGTCATGAGATTTATAAACATAACTACCCTAAGGCGTAATGCATCTAAATCTCCAAAATGAAATGCATGAACACACGGCAGGCAGACCATGATATGACAAGCAGGATCGGAACAGAAAAACATAGAGTTGCAGTCTTTAATCACCTGAGAATTCAAGAATAAAAAGAGTCAACAGAATTGTTGGTGAGTTTCACAGGTTTAATGACACTGAACTGTTTGAAATCATGTTTGAAAATGTTTGGTTTGTCATGATATTAGTTTGTTTGACACTGTTGTTGTAAAAATCGAGCATGAACCTTGAATTCAAAACTAACTGTTTACCCACTTCTGGTATTCTTCCCCAAGAATACCGAATGACCAGAATAACAAATGTACCCCTTGACTATAACCATGGAGTCATGACTGGAGCGACCGAGTCAGAGTAGGGTCGTCAACCCAAATAGATCTATTCACAAGCTATCGTTTCGAATGAACTAATTGAATCCAATTAATAGTGGGACTTAGGCATATAACATGAATCAACATGAATACACAGATTGGGGAAATGAAAAGAACATGCAATCATTACGTCGTACAGTTATCATAATATCAGACAGTTTGAAATTGAAAAGCATTCATTGAATTCTCCCCCAAGTTAGAAAACAGAAATGGAAAAGGGGCCGTGAAGACTCACATGTTTGTAGGTGGATGACAGGTATGTTAGGTTGAACTTAGCCTAGCAAACGTCTACAAAGTAATGTTATGACGTATTAGGGTTTGGCTATCTTGAGTTAGTGAATACGTCACCCAATGTTCAAGGTTAAGTCTCGACTGGTTATTACCCAATGATGGTGATGGAAATCCTAGTACTTATTTATTGTCAAATAAATAGTATTGAAGTTGATGGAGTTTATTATTTATTTGAATAAATAAATAATGATTACGTTTGAAAAATAAATATTGAATAATATGGATTATTTTTCATTAAACGTTAAGAAAAATCGTAAATATTTAATTCACTAAATATTTGTAAGGTTTTGGACTTTTTGATTAATAAATATAATCTTCCTTAGTATGAAGAAATGTTTCCAAAAATATACGAAGTTATATTTTGGTAAAATTAAGTGTAGGTTCGTCCGGTAGTTAACCGGTTTCGCCGGTTTGACTGTTATGACGATGTTATGACGTTTTAGGTTTTCCTAACACTTAGGATTTGTTAGTAGACTTGTTTTAATGTGTTTTAGGGTTTTGAGTAGCCAAATTAATTAATGGAAGTTTAACTTGTAAAATCCGACGTTTTCGAGTAACCGAAAGTTACAGTTTTTGTCCGGTTTGTTTATAAAACATGTTTTTCTCCATTTGAACCTTATAAAATATTTTTATATCTCAAACTAACATGTTTCATGTTTTGGACTAGACCCAATTCCAAATTGAAAATAAGTTGCAATTTTTATCGAAACGTCGTAGTTAAGATATTTAACCGTTTTGTTTCCAAGTGTTTGACTTCTCGAATTATTTAGTATGTTTAGAAAAATACCTTTGGCATCCCTAATAATACATTACAAGTCCTAAGTGGTCACAACTTGTCAAAAGTCTTAAACTTAATTTTTTTCATTAAAAAAAAAATAAATGGTATTTATGTCATGAAAATTCTATGCTTTTATTTTCTTGAAGTTTTATGTTTAAATCTTTGGTAAACACTTTTATGACTCAAAATCACCCTTTAGTAAACTTTGGTTTTGGTTTGGAGTCAAATTACAAGTGTTTGGAGATTTGGAAAAATATATATTTTTCTGCATGACAGCAGTTTTATGACACGCAGAATATGTGTGTCATCTCTGTTCAGTGTTCTTGTTCATATAGTTCACACATGACAGCAGTTTTATGACACGCAGAATGTGTGTCATCTCTGCCCAGTTTCATAAACTTATATTTTTCATGAAATTTCGATTTTTAACACTTTGTATGTCCATTTCTTACCAAGATAAGTGTTCCAAATTATTTTTAACATACAAGAACTAGTATTTGTCCACAGTTGGTCATTTAAAGTGATTCTTTTAACAAAACACAAGTTATATATATATTTTGTCAAATAATCTCTTTAACACAACTAGTTTCCATCACAAGCACATAACCATACTAACATTCATGTTTGCTAGCAAGTCATACAACAACCAAATCAAGACTTATTCATGAACATGACATGTGACATAAAGAAATGATAGATTTAGAGAAAAATAACCAAAGAAAGTAAGTTTTTCTCACTTAGAGCTTTCCGGATCGGTAATGACGTTAATGGGTTGTTGAACTAGCTTCCAAGTTTAGCTCCAAACCCAACCTTGCTCTTGAAATGTGAAGGAAATGGTGATGAGAGTTCAAGAGTTTGTCATGGATTTTGACAAGAAAAACAAAGATTAGAAAGTGTTGTTTATGAAGGATTAGAAGAAATGATGAAAGAAAGATGATGAAATAGAAGTTGTTGATGATTTACCTTGACTAGAGGTGAGTTTAGGAACTTGAATAAGTGATGATTGGTGGTGGAAAAGTGATGGTGGTGGTGGTGATTTAGAGTGCCGAGAGGGAGAGGAGAGAAAGAGAGAAAGTTGGTGTTTGTTTCTTGAAATTGTGTAGGATAAAATGAAGTGTTTAGATGTTTAAAAGGATGGTTAAGTGGTGGTGTGTGGATTCGGTTACATGTGAACCGAAATGGGGTGTTGGTTTGGTTGGTTTGAACCGTAAGCAAGAAGGAGAAAGGAAGGGGTTGAGGTGTCTTGAACCAAGTGGGTTTCTCCTTGTACTTGCATGCTTGGGACTTGAAAAACTAGGAGCATGGTGGGGGTGTTGGGTAGGCCGGCCAAGGAAGGATGGGACAAGAGGGACATAGGTGACTCATGAGGGACAAGCATGTTGGTGTTGTAAGAGGATAAACCCATTAACCAAAGGTTAACCAAGTTGCTTTGTACTTATGGAGACAAATGTGTTGTTAAATCAAGATGACAAAGTGGTTTAGTCATGTGTTCATGAGAATTGGATCCAACTAAGGTTGAGAAAACTTGGTTACTTGAAAAACTTGTTAAGTGTTTGGTTAGTGGGGAATGGGCCGATCGGGATTAAGAGAAAGAGAGGAGAAGGATATTGGGCTTCGGCCCAAATGAAAAAAAAAGAAAAAGATGAAACGGGCTCGGCCCGAAAGAAAAGAGAAAAAAAAGGAACGGGCTTCGGCCCGAAGAAAGAAAGAAAAAGGAATTGGGCCGAATGGGTTTGGGCCGAGGAAAAGAAAGAAAAGAGAAAGAAATTGGGCCGTAGGCCCATTGGGCCTTCTGGGCCGAACCGGGTCTCGAGTCGGGTCGGGTTGAGTCCGGTTTGGTCCTACGAGTCCAATGAGACTTTGTTTGTGCAAAAACGATGTCCGGAATGAAAATGGGTTTTCGACGTGAAACGAGTGATCGTAACAATAAAAATATTGTTTATCGCGGGCGTTTACGGATAATTGGAATGTCACTTGTCATGATTTGGTGTTTATGTTGTTGTGCACTAATGATGTACTTCAAACTTGAATTAAAATGTTTGCTCGACGTGAGCGGATTTCGTTTAAAAGTATGACGTGATTTGTTTGACGGAATTTAAATAGTTTGAAGGAAAATAAACGGTTTGAAATTGAATTAGTTTTAGAATTAAAACCAAAGTATTGTTGGACTAGAATGGTCGTTTGAATAAGCGACGTGTTTGAAATACGTTTGTCAAAACGTAAAAGTTTAGAAAATATAAAATAGTCATTTTATATTTAGATTCCACAAAACATTGTTTATGAATTTCTTATTATTAAAATTCCATCGTGAATTGTTACGAAATTTTATTTGATTTCCATTACGGGTAATTGTTGTCGGACCTAGATTGTCTATGTTCGCACGTAAAGGCATCTAATTTAAACAAATTAGCCTAATGCACATAGAATTACAGCTAATTGCACATAATTAATATATTAAAGTATACCTGGAAAGTACGAGTTGTCACAACCCACCCACCAGTCTTCTTCATACCGGAGAACTCAGGCAAGCGCTTCAGCCGACAAACTCAGGCGAACCTCAACCGGCGAATGCAGAAGCTTTTGGATAGTTTCAGGGAAGAAGAAGACGATGGTTTGGCGGAACCGCAAATCCTAAATCGTTTTCAAATCCCCAAACGCAAATCATAAAAATTAAAATTAAAATATTTAATAGGATTAAATAAATAATTTAAAAAGTTAAAAACTAAAGTTACAAAAATAATAATAAAATAAAAAAATAAAAAATATATAAACACAAGTATATTAATTTTGAACAAGATGTTGCGATCCGCCGCGTTACGGCGGATGCCGTTTAATTGTATGTTTCTAAATCTTGGAATGTTGTCGCGGAAGGTGAAGCATTACATGAAACAATATACATTACTTGCATTAGGGAAATAATTCATCTCTGGAGGGTAACAAATCTATGACGTATATTATTTTCCATGCCACTAATTACGTTACCCATAAAAACTATAAAAAAAAAGTTACATGAAGTCCATCAGTGGGAAAATATCACGCAAGAATACCAACAAATTAAGTCCCAAATTTTAGTATTTAACAAAACTAAGCAAACGCACATACCATGTGTCGCTACAACACATTATCTGGTATACAAATGGATAAAGTCCCAAATTTTGGTATAAAATAAGCAAAAACACACACCCTTACATTACCTGTTATGGTTTCTTGATTGGTGACTTTCTCTTGCTAACTTTCACCAAATAATTAATGGCATACTGTAAAGGAGGAAACTCCTTACCAATTAGGTAGGAGGGCACACTATTATAAATACAAATAAAGTACAACATACATACACCAAGAATGAATGAAATACAAATAAGACCCCTATACAAACTAATGTTTAACATCCCCCGTCAAGCTGAACGGTGGAGGACCCAAAGTTAGCATGGCCCTAAAGGATTCGAATTGAGCCCTGGGGAGACTTTTTGTGAAGATATCCGCAACCTGAAGCTTGGTAGGAACGAACTTGGTGTGTAGAGTGCCTGAAGTGACCAATTCACGAACAAAGTGATAGTCAAGATCAATGTGCTTAGCCCTTTTGTGAGCCACCGGATTTTGAGACATGAACAAAGCACTTTGGTTATCACACAGGAGAGTCGGCCGATCCGGAGGTAGAGCATGGAGCTCACGAAGCAGGTGGGTAAGCCATACAATCTCTGCAGCGGTGTTTGCCATAGCACGGTACTCAGATTCGCAGCTTGAACGAGCAACACTTGATTGCTTTTTGGCACTCCAAGAGACGAGATTGCCACCCAAAAAAATCGAGTACCCATATGTGGAGCGACGGGTTTCAATACAACGAGCCCAATCGGCGTCGGAATAACCGATAACTGAAGAATGATGTTGCCGAGCAAACGTGAGACCAAAGGAGATAGTCCCTTTGACATATCGTAGAATCCGTTTCACATGTTGAAAGTGATCAATAGTTGGAGATTGTAAAAATTGGCTTACTTGATTGACGGCATAGGAGATATCCGGCCGAGTTATCGTAAGATATTGCAGAGCACCAACGAGAGAACGGTAGAGCGTTGGGTCATCAAAGAGTTCACCTTTGCTTGTGATTGCAATATTGGGAGCAAGAGGCGTAGAGATGGGCTTGGCATCAAGCATATTTGCTCGTTGAAGTATTTCGCGAGCATATTTAGTTTGGCTTAGAAACAATTTATCTTGATTTTTAGATACCTCTAAACCGAGAAAGTAGCTCAAACACCCAAGATCCTTGATGGCGAATTCATGATGGAGTTTCGAGATAAAATTGCTCATTACGCGTGGATCATTTCCGGTGAGAATGAGGTCGTCAACATATACAAGAAGGTATATGAGACAAGTGTCACGTTTGAAGACGAATAAAGACGGATCGGCCTTGCTACATTGGAACCCATTTTCGGTTAAAAAAGTGCTGAGACGGTGAAACCATGCACGTGGAGCTTGTTTAAGGCCGTAAAGTGCTTTATTGAGACGACAAACATGATCGGGAAAAGCGGAATTAATGAATCCCGGAGGCTGTTCCATGAAGACTTGCTCTGAAATATTCCCGTGGAGGAATGCGTTATTGACGTCAAGTTGATGCAGGTTCCAACCATAGATCATAGAAAGAGCAAGTACAGTTCGAATTGTGGTAGCTTTGACAACCGGGCTGAAAGTGTGAGAAAAATCTTGACCCGGTATTTGACTAAAGCCCTGAGCAACCAACCGGGCTTTGTGTCGATCAATGGAGCCGTCGGCACAATATTTTGTGCGAAATAACCATTTAGATCCAACAATATTTGTCGATAAAGGTCGAGGAACAAGCGACCAAGTGTTATTAAGTTCTAGAGCATCCATTTCTTTTTGCATAGCTTCAATCCAGACGGGATTTTTACTCGCAGCACGGTGCGATTTTGGATCCGTAGCAGCATGAAGGGCTGACAGAAGTGGAGTCGATTTAGTGAAGGCAAGGTTTGCTTTGTATTTGGGCTTAAAGATGCCAGCCTTGGCCCGTGTAACCATAGGGTGGCCCGAAGTAGTTGGGTTAGGAACAGTTGGGCCAGATTGTTGTTGGGTAGGTTGTGGAGGAGTAAGTGGGCTAGTGGGGTGTGTAGGAGGTGGGCTGTCCGAGCCACTGTCACTTTCGTGATCAGAGGAGGACCCGGATTGGTCAAAGGTGGGGGCAGGGGAGGTGTGCTCATCATGATCGCATAGAATGCAAGGTTGTAAGACCGGTTCACTTGTGGAAGTAGGAGGGGTGACAGTGGTTGGTTGATCGTTAGGAGGGTGCTCATCGATGTCAAAGTAACTCAGAAGTAGATCATTGAGATTGGCGGGGTTGGCATTATTGTGGAATGGAAATATAGACTCGTCAAATCGCGCATGTCGAGTAATGAACACCCTTTTTGATATAGGATCAAGACATTTGTACCCTTTGTATTGGGTAGAGTAGCCCATGAAGATGCAAGGTATCGACCGTGGTGCCAATTTGTGATCTGAATAGTCCCGTAGATGCGGGTATACCCGACAACCGAAAGTTCGAAACTCGTTGTAATTGGGAGATCGATGAAAAAGAACCTCATAAGGTGACTTGTTGTCGAGCAATTTAGTTGGTAGCCGGTTAATAATGTAGATAGCACTGGAGAAAGCGTCAACCCAATAATCTGGAGAGGCTTTGGCATTGAACAATAAGGCTAGACCCGTTTCAACAATATGGCGGTGTTTTCGCTCAACCCGTCCATTCTGTTCAGGTGTATAGGGACAGGATAACCTGTGAAAAGTCCCATTTTCATTAAAAATAGATTTGACATGATGGTTGACAAATTCCGAGCCCCCATCACTTTGGAATGTTTTTATTTTTCTCGAAAATTGAGTTTGCACCAGTTTTATAAAAGATTTCAGCACCTCGTAGAAGCCACTTTTAGTCTTTAAAGCATATAGCCAAGTGAATCGCGAGTGATCATCGATGAAAGCAACGTAGTAACGGTAACCATCGATAGAGGTGACCGGTGAGGGTCCCCATAGATCACAATGAATAAGATCGAGGGGGTGACTAGCCCGAGTCACATTGTTATCAAACTTGAGTTTGTGACTTTTAGCTAGTTGACAAGTATCACACACATTTGGTTTAGGCAAAATAGAAGTAACTTTAACAAGTCCCTTATTGTTTAAATATGAAATAGCATCAAAATTGACATGCCCTAAGCGGCGATGCCATAGTTCAAATGAGACTTTAGGTATTATTGATGCGGTAGCAAAAGCTTGATGTCCCTCCTTCAAGACATATAACCCGTTCTCACAGAGGCCCCGAGCCAGAGTTTGTCTCGTTGTGCGATCCTGAATGAAAAATCCGGATAGGAAAATAAAACATCAATATGATTATCACTTGTCAATTTGCTTATCGAGAGAAGGTTCTTGGTAACGTTAGGAACCACCAACACGTCTCGTAAGTTAATATTAGGGGAAATAAAATAGGAACCTGTATGTGAAATAGGTAAAGTTTTACCATTACCGAAAATCACACCCGTCTTACCCATGAACGGCTGAGGATTGTTAACCTGAGCCGGTGACCCAACGAGGTGATCCGAAGCACCTGAATCTGCCAACCAATCGGCACCGGAAGAGGTCACATGGCAATGTGCCTTGAAAGCATGAGCAAGCTGTGCTTCCTTGGAGGTTTGAGACGGAGATTGGCCACCGGTTTGCTTCAACAGGGAATAACAATCAGGGGCTTTATGCCCAGCCTTGCCGCACCACTGACAAGGGTCGCCGGAGTTTGAGCGGCGGTTGTTTTTATTCGACCGATAGCCGCCCCTATTGAACCTGTTACCCGACCGGCCACGAGAGTGAGATGATGAACTGTTCTGGGCAGTGAATGCAACACCAGATTGGGTGTTGGTGGAGTTGCTGCGAGTGAGGATCTCCACACTCTCGGCCTGCTGCTGAAGATCGCGAAGTGTTATATTGGGACGAGCAGCCCTTAACGCCATGGCAAACATATCAAACGATGGTCCGAGACCACGATAAAACCATCGGGTCTTATCCGATTCCGGTGTAGTTTCACCGACCACAGCCAATTGGTCAAGAAGAGATTTGAATCGCCGGCCATACTCAACCACCGATTGATTTCCACGTTGGATGGTCTGCAACTGATCCTTGAGGTTTTGGATACGCTCGATGGAAGTGTTGGAATAAGCGGCGGCGAGGGCTTGCCATTTATCCCGGGCAGATTCGAACCCAATAACTTCCGCAAAGGCCTCCTCGGAGAGAGAGGCGTTGAGAAGAATGATGGCCTTGCGGTCGGCTTCCTTCCACGCAACAAACAGGGGGTTTTCGGCAGTCTTGCCATCAGCCGTAACAGTCGCCGGAGGGGCTGGGGATGACCCGTCGATGTGCGACGTGAGGTTCTGATGCTCGAAAAGAGGGAGCATTTGATTGATCCAGACTAGATAGTTGGATGGTTTGAGAGGAATTTTGATGGAGTGGAAGAGGGAAGATGAGGAGAAATCATTGGAAGAAGATGAACCTGCCATGGGGAAGAGAAGGGACAGAAATCGAAGGGATTGGGGGGAGAGGAAAGGATCTGGCGATTGATACCATGTAAAGGAGGAAACTCCTTACCAATTAGGTAGGAGGGCACACTATTATAAATACAAATAAAGTACAACATACATACACCAAGAATGAATGAAATACAAATAAGACCCCTATACAAACTAATGTTTAACACATACCAGCATGAACGGGCATACCTGTAGCTTCACACTTTTACCAATATATAAAGCTATGAAGGATGTTGTTGGGGGGAGTTCAATTTGACACTTACGTAAGTTACGTTACTGAAACTAACGCATGTGTAAATGATCATGTCTAAGAAAATGTAGGTTTGCACAAAAGATATCTCGATCCAATAAAATAGATAAACATAATTCATATCATGATTATGTAAGAAATTGCAATTTCATACAGAGAAAGCTAAAACACACGTTCTTTAATTGAGTTTTTAAATAATTTAATCACAACAATTAAATTGCAACAAAAATGTGTGCAATATAAAAGCTTAACTCTGTAATAAAAGAATGAGAACGTACGGGGTCTTTAACGTAGGAAACATGTATACAGTATATAGTATGTTTATGCTGAACACAAAATAATACCCTACACTATTTGTTATCTCTTTAATATTTCACGCTATACATTTCGAAAGAGAACAAATTAGAGCTTTGAGCCATTAACGGTTAACCAACCCAAGCAGTTAATAATATGCTTAACCAACCCAAGCAGTTAATAATATGCTTAACCAACCTAATCCTTTACCTCTTTTTGTAATTATATTCTACTTTTAAAAATTTACAAAAAAAAGGGGTTAAGTTTTTTTTTTGTGTGTGCAGAATTTGGAATTTAAACATAAGGCCTCCTATAGTTAGAAACATAAGCAAATAAACAAAAAGATGCAGGTCGGTTTTACAACGAATGCTATTCTTTGAAGCATACCACATTAACCTTCATTGCTTGGCTTGCAGGTTTAACAAATCCAACATAACGAACAAATAACTAAACTTCAGAATAAGGGTGTAATAACTCTTTATTTGTTTACCTGAGCGCGTCGCTCATCATTTTGTTGATCGCAAATTTCTTTAGCCGCACTTGAAGTTACTATAAGCAAGAAGAAAGCAAAATATCATAAATTTTAAAGAGAAAACTGAAATTCACAGGGCAATTAATGTAAATAGCTTCTTAGAAACCACCTTAATGACCATAGCATGTCATTACAAAATAACTAAACAACATGAAAAACAACGAACAAAGTGAATTTAACACGCCACCACAAATTGAAAATTTTACATAGATTATTGCTTTGCTAAACAGTTCCAAGGAACACGCGAACACTAATTTAAAATCAAAAGAGAATCAAAAACCATAAAAAATTAAAGAAAGTGAGATGAAATAACTTAGAGGGCAGTCTCAATAACCTAAAAAAAATTTCAATGGCATGAGCAGTAGGAGAAGAAAGTCCACATCAATGCACAAATGCATAAAACTTGGTTCATAGGCAGCTGGGTATATATTCAAATTTCTTAATAAAATATTTATTTGGTTGAAAATTCATTCTGATGGTGCGAGAGAGAAAACCTTACACAACCAATTTTGATAGAGTAAAAGTTAAAGCAAGTGGATACCTTGTTAGTAGTCTTATTTAAGGTCCAATCTACTTTAGTGAAATTAATGCCATGAAAATCATCATAGCCTAGGGGCAATACTTGTAGGGAATGGTTATGTTTAAATTCGAATAAGTAGGTTCAAAACCGATTCATATTTTAACCTCAAATTCCAGCTCAAACAGTAAATAAATTAGCTAACTGCTAATATGAATGAAATGAAAAGGTACTTACGGCTATTTCATATTTGCCTCGCTGTATGCAAAACCTGAACTCTCAAGTTCAATGGAAAATACAGATTTATAAAAGTTAGAATAATAATAAAAAAAAGAATAATACTTTGTAGGACATATTTAGGTTTACATGCTATACTAACCTTTGCAAATGCAGTAATACTGCAATTTGGGATTATTAGAACCTGACTAGACATGAAAACAAAACCAAATTGATACACATACAACCTACAATTCTTTAAATATAAATCATACAAATACCAAAAAGAAAAAAAAGAAAAAAAAACACCAATACAGGACACTTGCTACAATATGCAAAAAAAAAAAAACCTATTGAACAAATTTGGAATGATCCTGCTCTAACAAATATATGAATAGATCTATCACACATCTGAACACTCGATGTGAACAACTTTAAACATAACTGCTCATGTTTGGATTTCCGCATGGCATCCTGTTGAAGCCAAAAATTTTAAATGGGAAAAATTAGGGTTACAAAGAGGCAAATTGAAGAGGAAAAAAAGGAACTCATAAAAACTGGAATCAAAGCGACGATGCGACGAAATCACTGAGCAACGACGATGACGGAGTCAAATCTACAATGTCTGTTGTTATGAAAATTAGGGGTGTTCAAAACCGGATATCCGAAAATTCGGATATCCGAATTTCGGATATCCGAAATTTCGGATAGTTGATTTTTACTATCCGAATCCGTATCCGAAATTTCGGATACGGATTCGGATAGTGAATCGGATATCCGAATTTTTAAAACAAAAAAAAAAAACTAAAAAAATATACATTTAATCTCTATAATTACTAGTGATAAACATCCAAATGAGCAAATAGTCAAACACAAGTACATTAAATAGTCAAATACCAACAAAAAAATAAAAAATGTCTCGATTTTGAAGCTCGAATCCGTGTGCAACAAGCTCGATGGCAAACTACAAATCGGTGGTGTAAGGCAATGAGCCAGTGAGGGTCAAGATTTGGAGGACGACGGGATCCAAAGAGGCAAAGAGAGTGAACATTGGAGTTTAAAACTTTAGATTTAGGGTTTCTTAAGTTAAAGTATGTAAAACTAAATAATATATATAATTTAATATTTTAAAAAATATATATTTCGGATATTTTTCGGATATCCGAATATCCGAAAATGTTCAAAATCAATATCCGAATCCGAATCCGAAAATTCGGATATCCGAATTTCGGATATCCGAAAATTCGGATATCCGAAATTTCGGATATTTTGACTTCGGATATTTCGGATATTTCAAATTCGAATTCGGATTCGGATATTTTTGAACACCCCTAATGAAAATGACAACCATCGTGTAGCGTTGTTCTTGTCTGGGATTGCGATTCTAACATGTAAAAGCCAAATGGTGAGAGGCGGTAGACATGATCGAAGAGGTTGGGAAAATCGAAGCAAATATGTACCTTTACCATTCTTCTCGCAGACCATCTTTAACCTCTGAGCTTTAAAGATGAAAGACGGTGCACAGAAAGCACCGAGGAGATTCCACCCACAACAACGAACCACGTGTTCCCTAACGCCACACGGATCTTGTCGCTCTCACATTTTAGGAAGCCGATGGCGACGAAGATGGAGTTCAGGCGGTAGAGATTTTGGTGTTCAAGGGTTTAAAAAAACACGCAAGCAATCGATTAGAATGGAGAGCTGATAAAGGAAAATGTGCAGATTGAGATGTTGAAGAATAATGGTATGGGCGGTGGCGTGTGGAGCAGGTATGATGGGATAAGCAGGTAAAGCACACATGTGAGAGTTGTACAGGAAGCTTTCCTACGCATAGACAGCTTGTACCTTCCGCTTGTAATGATACATACGCATAGACACACTTGTACATAGTGCTTCATGGATATAATAAGGGATTTTAATATGAATTTCCAATTATACTATGTTAAGAGTAGGTAATATAAGAGTAAGTAATAGAACAATACGCATTAAGGGTTGTACACAACGCTTTCCAAATATAAGAGGCTATTATATTAAAAGGACTGCATAAACGACTTGTACATTACCCATTGAGAATAAAATATATTAACCTAACTAATATAATATTACACTTATATTGAAATTCAGTTTGAGAATTGTTAAGGGTATAGAATGAAAATGTTTGTAATATTGTATTCCATTACTTCGTTTTTTACTAACTATCAAACAACACGAAACAATGATTTATTTCATTCATACATGGTAACCATTTCATCGCCATATTTGTTACCATATGAGGATGAAATAAATCATTGTTTCACATTGTTTGATGGTCAGTATAAACGAAGTAATCAAATACAATTTTACTAGCATCTTTATTTAAATTCAATAAATTTGTTTTATATTTTTTATTTATATGTTTTCATTTTTTTATTTTTAAACTTCATTAATTTATTTTCTATTAAATAATTTAATTTAAATTTTTTAATTTTTGTTTTCTAATTTACTTATTTTTTAATAGTTTTTTTTACATTTTTTAATTTTTTAAATTTAAGTATATTATTTTTTACATGTTTTTGTTTTTTTGCCTTTCACTTTTTACTCTTTATTTTTTTTTCATCAAATTTTAAGAGAAACGTAATTTAAAAAAAACTTAATTCCATTTCTTGAAGTAATTGAAAAAAAACACCATCCCCTATGGAATGAAAATCTTTAGAAATAGAAGAAGTCGTATTCTTTGTGTAGTGGTCCATTCAATTCAAATATGTTATCAACACATGTCATTTTTCATTCTGACGAAATAACTCATTTCATTTCACCCTCCATTATTGCATACTGATTACTAAACCTGCCTTAGTGTGTTGTCTCTCTTGTTCTATCGTCCGAACACCTTCAATTCCTCGATAAAGATGGTGCCTCGTTATATAGTAAAGGTTTATTGAATTTTAATAATCCAAATTATGCCTGATTGACAATATTCATTTCAATTTCATTTATTTCCTACATTAAACCGAATTATCAATGTATTGGAAATCGTTGCACTGCCGTCAACCTCTATCTACCGCCGTTACATTTTGTTGATTGGGCACATGATGTGGCATCCTACGTGTTTTTTTAACCTAGTTATTAAAAATGAGGGACTAGTCTTATATTTTTTTTAAAAAAAGATGGGACCTATATTTGTAATTTCTTAAAAAGAAAAGCAGGGACCTCTTCTTTGTCAGCCATCACCACCGTCGCCCCTGGCCATCACCACCGACGACATAAACTCCAATCATTGCCGTCACACCTTCCGCCCCCGACCGCGTCACCAACCTAACTCCAAGCGGCACCTTCACTAGATCATCCTTTCGGGCGTTTGAAACAAACGCATCGGTGTACAGATCCACCGTGAATTCTTTAAACACCGAATCTCCATCGTTACAATTGAATCTGCTTCATCGTACGGGAGCGTTGTTTACAATGATTTGGGAACGAGGGGGGGGGGGAGTGCTCCATTTATCGATCAAAAGGGGGGGGGGGTGGAGATCGACCTGGTAGCGAGGGATGCCTGGGAAAGCTTGTTTGGCGACTGTTGGAAGTCTGTTTCACATACAGTGAGACGTGGGCGATGATGTGGTGTCGTTGAGAGGCGACATTGGTCGGTAAGAGGCACCAATGAAGTGGGGGTGGACGTCGAAGGAGTAGAAGGGGGTTAAATAGAAGGAGAAGAGAGTAAAGGTCATTAGGTTTATTACTTTATTTGTCCTTCATCTTTAAAGAAATTACAAGACTAGTCCCTTAACCATAAAGGATGACAAGTCATGTGCCCAAACAGCAAAATGTAATTCTCTAGAGATTAAAGATGGTACAACGATTTCTAATACAATGCAATCACACATAATCTAAACGAGACTTGCGACCCGCGCGTTGCAGCGGGCGAGACGTCGTCTAAGTATTTATGTTGAAAGAACCTTGTGGCTGCTCGAGGTCGTACATAAACCATACTAATTTGCTACCGTTAGTAGAGTAAAGGATAAACCTACATTAAAAAGAGACGAAAAAAGATAATAACATATATGATCGTTTACTGTGAGCACATCAATTTAATAAACCAACGATGTTGTTGTAAATTTCAACAACCCACATTAGTTAACTTTCAAACGCCATCTCCATCAACCGAACAATATCAAACAATAAAGTCAACGAAAGAAAATAAGCAACTCCATGTGTTCTCATTTAACCTGGTTGCAAATGAACCTGAAGTGTTCATAGTGTTTTCACATGGAGGATAATATGATAAAAAGAGAAACAAAACAAACATATAGAAGAAACAACCAAATACATATCAAATAAATAGCACATCGACAGCAGATATCATCATCAAACCCTCCTTCCCTCTTGAAAGCCATTAGCCATCCCATGAGAATCCAGCATAGCATACTCAGCATTCAGCAACCAAACCGTCTACAACTTTTCTGCAATGCATAATACCCAGATTTCCGAAAAAGCCAAACAGCTCATCAATCAACCAACCCATAAGTCTATACGAATCCAATTGTAAGTTTCTAAGTGACCGGGAACCTATATCATTTAACCGCTCACATTTTGGAGGTGGTTTTCTCGTGAGTGTGAGATAATAAAATGATCATGTGTTTTTATAGATAGTTTGGAAACTAAAGAAAACACAAAAGTACATCTAATATTTTTGTGAACAACAATTCCTATAACTTTTAGGATAAATGCATTATTATATAATATTTGACTTCCAAAATTTGATCCCGTAATAATTTTTTTAGTAATGAATGACACCTTAGCATTTTAGATAGTAAATCTCAAAATATAAATAGCAAACAGCATGTTATTAAGGATATTACAACAAAAAATGGAACTCCTTGTAAAACATACAAATTTAACAAATTACTTACCTGTTGCCCCATTTAGCATGAAGATCCATAATCAATTGAGTTGTTCTTTGTGTGTAATATTACCCCTTCTCACATCCGGTCGAAGATAAGACCTAAGTAACAACATACTTAATCCAAAATTAGTCTTAATCAATCAAAAAATTAATTAACTAATCAGATATATAAATTAGTACCTGCAAATTTTGCAAGAATGTTCCAAACACCTTCACCATGATCAGAGATGTAGTTGATAAGGATCAAGTCTTCTTCCATGGTCCATGGTCCTTTTCTAATGTCAACATCCGGTGCAACATGGTCACAGCTCTGGTCCATGACTGTTTCTGCAGGGAAAATAGTCTTCTGAAGTAGCCTAATAATATCATGAAAACCCTGTCACATCTGTTTACTTAAATAGGAAATGGATACTTACAGATTTACATTATGCTGGATTAGTGACAGCCAAACGATGGAACAAAGGATATAACCTGCAATAGACACTGCTAAACAACCACAAATAGATGTGACAGGGTTTTCATATTAACTTCTGAAACAGCAAATGCAAATTAAACGAATAAATTTCAATAAATAGCAGTGATCCAACTTTGCCACTTATATCTAAATCAAACAAACATATAAAATCTTGAACGGCAAACAAAATTCGATTTCTGAAGTTAAAGTTACAGCAATTATGACCCAGTTAGTAAAGACCCATAGCCCAATTAGTGAGTTTTAGAATACCTATGGCTCAGATCAAGAAATTTATAATCAAGTAAACACTATGGTTGCAAAAGTAGTTCTACATTTGCCCTCCAATAGTGATACTCAGTTTTGGTAACTCGTTTGTTATGTAGATCATCATAGCCATTTCTGCAGATCAGAAAACTGCACTAAAGCACCACCACAGGGATCCAATAATCGAAATCTGATATGAACAGCGCCTTATTAGTGTACACCTCACATTCCATAAATGTTATATATATAATATATAATCAGATTAAGCCCAGATTACAGAACCGTAATCATCATCGCCAATTTTCTAAAACCACCCATCAAGCAAATGAAGGAGAACCCGTCACACAACCCGTTAAAACACTATTAAAGGGCTTAAATTGAAAATCATGACAGACCCTAAAGCAAGCTTAGATTATCTTTTGAGGGACAGACCATCCAGAGTAAGCAATTGTTTCAGCGTCAAATTATCCAGAATAGGGAGCCAACAGAAACATTCGAGAATAAGCCACCAAAAAGAATAAGAAAGCAACATAACAAAAAGCGTCCAGAATATCCGAATTTCAAAGGGCAGTGGCATAAGTAACAACTATCATATCGTAGATGAAAAACGAACAGTTTACTTTTGCAATCGAAATACCTGAGGAAATCCTTGAAAGCCATTCAAGCAATAGTCACTTGTATGTGTATAGCAAACACTTTCAAAAACACTATTTTTCAGATCTGTGCCTTTCAAACGAAACACCTAAAGCAGAAAACACCCAAAAAAACAGAAAACACCCCAAAAAACAAAGCAGAAAACATGAGCTTATAAACAGTTTACTTTTGCAATCGAAACACCTAGAGTAGAAAACACCCAAAAGAACATTGTCGCTAATGAAATCACAAACAATAATTTCAGATCTGTGCCTTCAAATTAGAAGGCAAAATCAAACACAGCAAACACAACCTCATCCAAGATAACAATTAAACGATCATACCGTGTAAGAAGATACCAAATTCAGCAAAACCAACCAACAATTAAACGGCGCCGCCGGTACGACAGGATGCAACACTTCAAGATCGCGGCCTGTAGATCTCAGAGGGTCGACCGTCAAAGACGTTAAAAAAAACCCCAAAAAAATTCTGCTGAAACCCTAACGAATCATCACCGCCGAACACAGCCAACAACCGACGTAACCACCGCCGCTTCAACGCCAAGGCGGAGCAGGCGTAACCACCGCCGTTCAACGCGAAGGCGGAGCAACAGTGGCTATAGCCGACGATCTACCGGAGAAACAGTTCCGATTTTACCAACCGAGAAGCTTTGGTGTGAATATATATGAATATTATGAGAGAGAGAGAGAGAGTATCTGGAAATTTTCTACCACCACAAGTGGTTTTGAAGCCCACAGAAAGAAAAGAGAGACGATACGTGTAAAGCAACTGAGTGAGGACGGTACGTGTAAAGCAACTGAGTGAGTAGGTGTTGCCATCTGTAAATCAAATGGCAGTCATTAACCCTAATACTCCAGCTGTTTAAAAAAAACTGTGGGCTGAAAAAATGGGACAAAAAAAAAACCGGAACATGCAAACATCAAGTTTCGAACCTGGGTTCTATGTAAAAAACATAGGGAGCCAACCACCACAGCAGAATATAGTATGCAACTTGTAATGCAAAATAATTGTATAAATAAAGAACTTTGGTTGAACTTTGTAAAAAAAAATAAAACAAACAAAACCCCGCCACGTGGCATCACCTCCTTCGTACACGTGTTATGAACAGTGAAATCCTAGTGTACAACTCAACATTCCCAATTGATATATATATATAATTATTAAAATCAAATAAAACTGTATACTAAATGACTGTATTAAATATTAGAGGATTATATTATATTCCGATTACACAAATCTTGAATTTCACTTCACAGTTCATAAGCACTCCAAAACAGTCCCCCCTCAGGGTCCAAGGGATGTGTCATACTAAAGGAAACAATTGTTGGTAAGGTTCCCACCTTATAAACCACTTTTGGTTTCATTCCCCAACCAATGTGGGATGAGTTAACATGCTATACTTAGCATTTTCTCTCTAATTTTCGCAGCTTCACATGTTGCGAGACCTCAACTTTGAGCTTCGATATCTCATTCATACGAGCTCGGATTTGGACGTGGTTTGATGCGTTGGAAAGCCCTCACAACGTACTACACAAACCAATTAAATACAGAGGCAACAACCTATGTTATCTGTATTTTATTTTAGTCCAAAGTTGGTGAAAAACTCATTTTCACACTTAGTGAAAAACCTATTTTTCACTAGTTTTTCTCCCAAAATTCCAACAAGGTCATCACCCGTCCTTAGCTTGCGGGGGGATGTTAGACATAGTTATCTTGTTCTACAAGTCATACTAGTATTATTCTTAAGGGTGTTTAATGTAACTATCTAGTCTATATTAGTATGAGGATAATGATGTATTTAACACAATCAATAACAATTACCAAATCATTATCTCAATTGTAAGAGGCACCAATGAGGTGGGGGTGGACGCCAAAGGAGTAAAAGGGGGTTAAATAGAAAGAGAGGAGAGTAAAGGTCATTAGAGTTTTTTTTGTCCCTCATCTTTAAAGAAATTACAAGATTAGTCCCTCAACCATAAAGGATGCCACGTCTTGTGGCCAATCAGCAAAGTGTAATGCTGTTAGATAGAGATTAAAGGTGGTACAACGATTTCTAATACATTAATAATTAGGTTTAATGTACGAAGTAAATTAAAATTAATATCGACCAATCACACATAATTTAAATTATTAAATTATTAAAATCAAATAAAGCTATACTAAAAGACTGTATTAAATACTAGAGGATTATATTATATTCCGATTACACAAATCTTGAATTTCACTTAAGAGTTCATAAGACCCTCCGCATCAATGGTTTTTACCCACGTACGTGGGACGTACGTACGTACGTACGTACGTGCCATTGTTGTGAAATACGTACGTCGCGGCGTACGTACGTCTGCACATACCTCCACGTACGGGCCCCACTTTATTCCTTTTTCTTTTTCTTTTTTTTTAAGTGCTATTTATTTAAAACTCAATTTTTTTTGTTTTATTTTATACATTTATTAATTTAAATAAAATATAAATAAATTTCAAAAAAATCTGAAAAAAATTCTAAAATTCATAATTTATTAAAACATTAATTTTAATATTTTTTTTTTAAAAATAACGGCTATTTTTTTATTTGTCTTATTATAACGGCTAGTTTTTTAATATAAAATATTAATATTAAATAAGTTGAGTTCTCAATTAAAACATAATTAGATTAAACAGACAACCTAAGATACATATTAAAACTGAAAAACAACCTAAACTACTTATTCAAACGAGTTATCAGACGAGTAGCCGTTGTATCCATCTGAGACGTAGTCCTCTGGATAGTGTACTTGTCCATAGTACCAAGTCTCAAAATCATCAACGTTGTGAACATCTTCAATGTTCATCCCAGCTTCTGCTTCCCGTTCCAACTCAAAGAGTGCTTCCCACTCTTCAGCATGGTCATCATCAACAAATGGTGGGGATGGTGTACGGCCAACACGAGGTTGTCGTACTCTTCTTGCAGCAGCACTGCTTGACTCAGCAGCACTGCTTGACTCGGCAGAGTGGAGGTGGTGGTGGTTCATTTGGGTGATTGGTGGAGGTGGTGGTGGTTGGTAAGGTGGAGGTGGTGGTGGTTGGTAAGGTGGAGGTGGTGGTGGTTGGTGATGATGGTGGTGGTGGTGATGGTGCTGGTGGAGGTGATTGTGGATGTGGTTGAACTGGTTGGGTACTTGAGGTTGAGGTGGTGGTGGTGGTGGTGGAAGTTGTTGTTCATAGCGGGTTAACCACAACATCCGGTAGTGCTCTGATACATCTTCAGGAGGTGTGCTAGACATGGTGGTGGTAGAGGTTGGTTGATGGTTGTGAAATGAGAATAGATGTGTGAATCTAAGCTCTATTTATAACCTTTTGAAAAACTAGCCGTTGGCTAAAATATCTAAGTTTGAAAAACTAGCCGTTGGCTATTAAATATTATTATTTTAAATGATTTAATATTCAAATAATAATGATTAAAAATTTAAATAAATATTTATTTATTTATTTTATAAAAAAAATATTATTTTAATTATGTCGATAAGTTTTTTTTTTAAATTAAAATAATATACGTTTTAAATAAAATAATTAATTTGTTAACTAGTTTTTAAAATAAAGATTAAATAAAATGGTGATGTGGAAAATAAAGGAGGTATGTGGGGAAGTACTTGATGTGGGAAAAAAGTGGGTTTTGTGGTATGTGGGAAGTAAATGATGTGGCATGCTGACTGGACCAAAAAGGTGGTATTTAGGTGGTATTTAGGTTGTATTGATGTGGGTGGTCTAAGCACTCCAAAACAGTCGCCCCTCTCCCTCATCTCCCTGTTTTGACTCCAAATTCACCAACTTTCAGTCACCCTTTTAACCATCTTCCCCAAAGGGGTCGCTAACCCCTCCACCCCCAAATCCAATTTCCCCCAAAACCCCACTGAAAAAGCCCCAATCTTCCCCCAAATCATGTCCACGGAGATGGCCACCACCGATCCAGAAGGCATCGACGGAGTCCGCATGACCTGGAACGCCTGGCCCCGCACCAAAGTCGAAGCCAGCAAGTGCGTGATCCCAATCGCCGCCTCGATCTCCCCGATCCGCCCCCACCCCCACATCCCCACGAACCCCTACGCGCCACTCCGATGCAAAACCTGCTCCGCCGTTCTCAACTCCTTCTCCCGCGTCGATTTCTCCGCCCTCATCTGGATCTGCCCGTTCTGCTTCCAGCGCAACCACTTCCCGCCACATTACGCAGGTATCTCCGAAACTAACCTTCCCGCGGAATTATACGCCCAATATACAACGATCGAATACGCAATCCCTAATTACGACGCTCAGCAGACACTTCCTCCGCCTGTTTACGTTTTCGTGGTGGACACGTGTATGATCGAGGAGGAATTAGGGTTTGCGAAATCGGCGTTGCAGCAGGCGATTGAGTTTTTGCCGGAGAATGCTCTGGTAGGGTTTGTTTCGTTTGGGACGCAGGTTCAGGTTCATGAATTGGGGTATTCCGATATGTCGAAAGTTTACGTGTTTCGGGGATCGAAGGAGATGAGTAAAGATCAGGTTTTGGATCAGTTGGGGTTAGGTGGAGGTTTTGGGGGTGGCCGGAGAGGTCAAGGGTTTCAGAAAGGTGCAGGGTTTCCGAATTCCGGGGTTTCGAGGTTCTTACTGCCGGCTTCTGAGGGGACATATGTTATCCATACTGTAAGTTAAATCAAGACATTGATTTAAGTTGATTGAAATTGATTTAAATTGATTTAAATTCGAACATTTTGAGATGCAATTGGAAATGCTTATTGAAGTGTTGATGACTTGATTCAGCTTTTGGAGGAGTTAGGTACGGATCAGTGGCCGGTGGCGCCTGGGAATCGGTCGTTAAGGTGTACAGGGGTGGCACTGAGTGTTGCAGCGGGTTTGCTGGGGGCTTGCTTGCCTGGTACAGGTGGTCGGATAGTTGCATTAGTGGGCGGTCCGTGCACAGAAGGCCCTGGTTCTGTAAGCACATTTTGATTTTTGCAACTTTTTATAATTAATCGTGTAATCAGATTTGATAATTGTCTTGTTAATGAGCTTAGTTCTTGTAACATATAGTTAATATTTTGACCTGTATGTTGCATATGTTGCCGACTTGCCGTTATTTTGTGACATTATAAATTGGTAATCTCAGGGTTATTCTCTTGTAATTATGGTGCTATTTTATGTGAATATGTTTCAGCATTGCCTTATGAGCAAATGGTTCTTTTGTAAATAAAAATGATAGTATAAAACTGGTACTGTTAGTGGTTCCTGATCTGACTGTTTTAAACACTGATCAGTTTGTAAATTTTGGTTCTTTATATGGTTTTGACTCTTGTGTGAATTGGTTGACAAATTAATGAGCTTAGTAACTGTAAAATGTGTAATGTTTTTTTTAAGTTTTGTTGTTCGATGGTTATGAAGATCATATCTTATCATTATTTTTTTTTGCTTCAACTTCTGAGAAAATCTGAATTATATTACTTTTTGGTTCTTTGGAAGATTATATCCAAAGATCTGTCGGACCCGGTGCGTTCACATAAGGATCTGGACAAGGATGCAGCACCATATTTTAGGAAGGCGGTTCAGTTTTATGAGGAACTTGCAAAGCAGATGGTCAACCAGGGGCATGTCTTGGACCTTTTTGCTTCTGCCCTTGACCAGGTACAACACTGAATATTTTGATATTTTTTTTTATCTGTTTGTAGATTTAGATATAAAATGGTGGTTTTATTTCTTCATTGTCAACCACGTATCATGATTTCTGAAATTGTCCATTTTTAGATTTTTATTTCGGAAATGATTATGCCATATTGAATAATTAGAATTAGAAAATCTGCTGTAATTGAACAGGCTGCAGGAGATAGTGTTTGGATATGCTTTTGCTGTTTGTAGTTGTAACAATCAGATAATCAGTTGTTTGAGTGGTTTGACCTATTTTGATGTTTCGAGGAATACATAAAATAACCAAAAGGACAATTTTTTGAACAAAAGAATAGACTATATTTAACATACTAATCGTCTCGCAAGAATTAGGTTAACAAATGGGTAAAAAGAGTTTTCAAGCTGGTCTGCAACTGATTTTTTCAGAAATGAATCAATGATTGTTTGATCCCTAAATATCAGATTAGTAATTTAGTTTCAATTTTCGTAGGTTGGGGTTGCAGAGATGAAGGTTGTTATTGAAAGAACTGGTGGCCTCGTTGTTCTAGCTGAAAGTTTTGGTCATTCAGTTTTTAAAGATTCATTCAAACGTGTTTTTGAGAAAGGGGAAGAATCTCTTGGCCTTGCTCATAAGTAAGTATTATCATGCTTGATGACTAGTGGTTATATTTTTGTACTAATATATCTTGACTTTGAATAATTTTGAAACTCATCAGTTTCTTATTATTCTTATTATCAGTGGCACTCTCGAGATCAATTGTTCAAAGGATATTAAAATTCAGGGGATAATTGGACCTTGTACATCGTTGGAGAAGGTAACATACTAAATCTTAGCTGGAATTAGAGATAATTTTTTTATAGAAAACAATTAATTCATCTCTGAAATGCTCTTTACTGACACCCTCGTTGCAGAAAGGACCTGCTGTTGCCAGCACAACAATTGGCCAGGGGAATACGACTGCTTGGAAATTGTGTGGACTGGACAAAGATACGTGCTTGACTGTTTTCTTTGATATTTCATCAAGTGACAAAGATCCTTCTGGGAATGTAAATCCACAGTTGTTTATACAAACTGTTACAAGGTAAATACGAGACTTAGTTTGTGTTTCTCTTTTTAAGAATTTTAGATGGACTTTACTGGAAATTGTGATTAGGCTCACTCACACAACTCATCTGTACTGAAGCATTGACTAGATACAGTTTTTGTGCCATTATACTAGGTTGTTCTATTAATCATTGTTCATGCAAAATTTATACCCTACTTCTAACTATCTGGCTATTTAGGGGTCATTTGATCAGTTTATCTGGCAAAATATACTTACCTATGTGGTGTCTACCAATTTTTTGAACCTACTATGAGAGACTTTAATCCCATTGAACAAAAGGCCTCTTCTTTTTCACTATAATGCCTTCTTTGGTCTTTTTTTAATTTTCTTGTAGTTTTTTAAGTAATCAGATTTGCAAAACTTTCAACATCCAGACACTATATTCTATTGCCTGTTATTATCTGATTCAGACAATCTGACTATCGAATATCACATAATAACTTTTGAAATGCCTATTAAAAACCCCTAAACATTGCAAGAAAGACTGATTGTATGCTAAAAGGTGGCAAATAAGATATACCTTTTTGTATATTTATGGTTTATCCAATTTTCACAAAATGTTGGCTAGCTAGCAATTAGAAGTCAAATACCAAGTTTTTTGAAATCCATCTTTTCATTAAATGTGGATCCAGCGAAGAGATGTGTGTTGAGTTTTTGCAATGGGCAAGTTATATGACACTTCATAGTAATGGAGATGGTGTCTCAAGTTAAAGTATATTAAGTTAAAGTATATTTATTCCATATAACAAGATTGTGTAGTTGAATCTTACGGATTAGGCTCATGTATTTTGGTGCAGTTACCAGACTGCTGATGGGCAATCTAAATTACGAGTTACTACTATTAGTAGAAGATGGGTAGACACTGCCGTTGTTTCAGAGGTAAATAAGTAAACCATTTGTCCTTTTGTTGCTTTGGTATAGTATATTAGTAAAGATGTAACCAATTCTACAACTTTTCATCATTTCATTTTAGATCAACAACCATACAACCATACCCAGTATTTTTTTTGGAACGGATACCCAGTATTATTTTAGATCAATAACTATAACTTAATCTAGATTCATGAGTTGAAAAATGTATTTCACAGGAATTGATGCAAGGTTTTGATCAAGAGACTGCTGCTGTAGTGATGGCTAGATTAGCCTCTTATAAAATGGAGATTGAGGTAAGATTTCGGCAATTTCTTTGCTTTATCATGTAGTGTTTCCCTTTATTTCTTTTATATTTTTTACTTGTCCCTGATGGAAATTTTAATAATTTTAGGACACATTTGATGCTACAAGGTGGCTAGATAGGAACCTCATTCGACTATGCTCTAAATTTGGTGACTACCGAAAAGATGATCCGTCCTCATTTTCTCTAAATTCTAGTTTCTCATTGTTCCCTCAGTTTATGTTCAATCTTCGGAGATCACAATTTGTGCAGGTAAAACTTAGATGTGTTGTCGCATTTGTTCAATTTAGAGATCCATGAACAGGCCTGGGCCTGAGCCCAAAATTCTGGCCTCTTTAGTTCAATTTGGCCCACTACTGATTCAGCCTGTTTAGGTTTGAATATGCGGTCCCTCAAGCGTGACATAAAGTTATTTTTTATGTAGTTTATCTGTAATTTTTTTTTAATTTTCCGTACATTAAATATTGTTATGCATTAAATATATATTTTACATGTAGTGTAAATGTAAATGTGAAATTTGTACTTCTCACGCTCCTTTAAATAATTTTTAAGGTATATTTTAAAAGTGTGTAACTATTTGTTATCTTAAAATAAAATTAGTTTTTCTTTTAAAGCTAAAATATCTTGTTTTAGTTTAATACATTTTTGTAAATATATTTTTAGAAAACATATATAATTTTAATTAACAATCTAAATATAAGAAATTGATCTTTGAAAAAGGCAGAACTGGGCTCTTTAGGATCGATAAGGACGAGTTAGGTGCGAGTGCCGTAATCCCCACATTAGGATTATATCTTTTTCTTACACATTTTTAGTATTTTAATCTTGATTAAACTTTTTACCCTTTGATTTTTATGTTCCCTTTTTGTCACAGGTGTTCAATAACAGTCCAGATGAAACTGCTTATTTTCGCATGATGCTCAACCGAGAGAGTATCACAAATGCTACAGTCATGATTCAGCCTTCATTGATATCATACTCATTTCAGTCACTTCCTACACCAGCATTGCTTGATGTGGCATCCATTTCAGCTGATCGAATCCTTTTACTAGATTCATATTTTAGTATAGTCATTTTCCATGGCGTAACTATTGCTCAGTGGAGGAACTTGGGCTACCAGAATCAGGAAGAACATCAAGTATGCTACTCTTCTTTTTATTTTTTTTAATTCATTGAAAATTCATCAAAAAATTAGTTCTAAATAAGTCAAGATGTGCTTTTATATTGATATTACAATAATCAGTTAGAATGTTCAAGTAAAAGTGGTTATGATTTTGTTTTTCTAGTTACATGTGGTCAGGTATTAGGTTTTGAGAAGCATCACAAGTCGTTATAAAACTGAATATTAAGAGTAAAAACAAAGGGAACAATTCATCCATTAGTAACCAAGTTTCCTAAGTGTTTCACTAAAGTCACTCAAAAGTTTTACTGTCTAAAGTCACTAAACTTTCATAAGGTGTTTCAAATCTGTGATATTTTTAAAGAAAATTAAGTGACCTAAATTGAACATATATGAATTTTTGTTACTATGAAGTCCCTAAATAATTGCAGGTTCTAATCTTGCTTGTTCACATGTGAAACAGATAGCTTGGCATGTAGTCTGAAGTATTGGGTCTTGAGTCGGTTTATTCTTAGATTTATTATCGAGTTGTTAGATTTGGATAATTATTAGTATTTTATTAAATGTGTCATAGTTATCTGGTTATATTAGACATGTCTATCTTGGTTATCTTGAGTGTTCTATTTGGTTTCCTAGTTTGAACAGGTTTATGATTCTTTAGGTTTTCTTAGTTATAGATAATAACCAGGTTTTATGATTCTTTAGGTTTTATAACTCATGCTTTCTTTTGGTATTTTTTTTTTTGGTTTCTAGGCCAACGATAATAACCAGGTTTCATGATTGTTGAATCAATGTCAAATTGAAAAATCTATCACTATTGAGAGATTTTTTCCAACAAATAAATTTAAAATTGTATACATATTACTAAAATAAAATTTTCTTTAAATACATTTATATCATACAGTCATACTGGGCATGAGTTATATATGTTTACATACTGCTCTTTAAGCAATCATATGAGATGTCATAAATTTTTCTCATATATTTATGTGCATTATAACCCTTTAATATGTTGACCGTTTATTTCTCTTAATAGGCATTTGCCCAGTTATTGCAAGCTCCGCATGATGATGCTGAAGTGATAATACGTGAACGGTTTCCTGTCCCAAGATTAGTGGTGTGCGATCAACATGGTTCTCAGGTTATTATCCTCTCTTTATCTTTTTCATATATTAAATTTAAAATGTATATCGTTAGATGCGTGCACCTTTTTTTTATTTATTTATTGCAAATCAAGCTATTTGCTCAAGATTTGGCCAATTCCGGTTTCTTTCTTTAATATCTTAAACTGGTCAAATAAAAAAGTATCCCTAATAGGCTAATAGTGATCTCGTCAAATGGCTGAATGAGATGGAATCAATCCAAACTCTTGTTCTAGTGCATAGACTATAGAACCTCCTACATCCTTTTATTAGAGATTTATATTATTATCTTAATAAGATTGTTTTTTCATAATTATAATTAGAGCTCTATTTCTAAACCTTGAGCTCGGCCTTGGCTTGTTTATTGTTAGTTATTTAATTATTTTTCTTTAGTTTGTAATTATCTTTGTGTATAATTATATTTAGAATTTTTATAAATTAACATAATATGCAGTTTAATAATTGTCATCATAATTTTTATATATTTATTATTATGCAAATATTAAAATAATAAGGTCTTTTAGGCTCGTAATCGAACTTGTTTAGTAATGTGATTCAAAATAAACTTGGGCTTGTTTAATCTCACGAGCAACTTGGCTCGTTTACAACCCTAAATTCATAATTTAACAGACAAATTAGAAAAATAAGAAAATGTAAAAAAAAAGTGCCGATCAACCTATCTTGGCTTCCACTAAACATGACATGTTTGGACCTCAAACCAGAACCCGTTATGATTCGTATTTAGGTTTGACTGATGTGTTGTTTTATATAAAACAGGCTAGATTCTTATTGGCCAAGTTAAACCCATCAGCAACATACAATAATGAAGTAGCTGCTGGAATGGATGTCATCTTCACTGATGATGTCAATCTTCAAGTGTTCTTTGAGCATCTGCAGAAGCTGGCAGTACAATCCTCTTGACCCAAAGTCAAAACTAAGCACTTTACAAAGTTTCAATCTCATTGGTGACCAATTCTGCAGCATGAATCTTCTCTTTCTTCACTGATCACATGTTCTATTCTAATATGCATGAAAGGAGACCTTGCATCGAAACAAATCGTTCTATTAAGGGTTTTCCGCCATATGAATGGGGGCATGACCGTTGCAAGAGTGATTAGTTTGAGGCTGCAAATTAGTGAGAATATGTGATCACTGTATGACATTTTACATTTTGACAGTTTTGTAAGTTATTCATGAGATTATAGTATGTTGATTGTGTATTTAACTTCTAAGGTTATATGCTGGAGACTTGGAGTGGATTATGCTCCCTGTGATGTGGGCTAAAAGAGCTAAAAAAGAAAATGGTTTTGGGTTCTTTTCTGTTGACCTAATTTTCTCATTTTTTTATGAAGTTTATGATCTGTTGATGGTTGTTTAGGTTACTGAACATTATATAGCGTGTAGATGACACACGATCAAATCTCGAGATTTGCTTGCTAAAAGTTTGATGATCATATGCTAACGACAAGAGCTATTATACAATGTGCGAAAATACGAGCTATTCTTGAGATCTGCTCGTTAAAAGTTGGATGATCATATACATTGTTGATGATGCCGCTTAACCAAATCGATAAGATGTTCATAGCTCAAATTTCGACTCTTAGTGTCATCAACTTCTTCAACAATCTTTAGAAAATCTCCCTTTCCAAAAGCAACAATAACCAAAGGGTCAGTTCTCAACTCCACAACATCCCCAAAAAACCCCATCTTTCTCCAGTAATCCAACTTATCAAACCCGAATCCAAACCCGAACCCATCTGCATCATACAAAATCCCACAAGTAACAATGTCGGGTCTCACATTCCGAGCCACCATCTCCAAGATCACGGCTTTAAAGCGTTTAAGATCTTTCATTTTCGCATATGCAAACAGCATTGTGTTTGCAACTGTCACACTCCACTGAACCTTCCTGTAGTCCATTTCCCGCGTGATAGACAACATTCCTGTTCGGCTCAAAAGACAAGCATGAGAAAGCATTCTTAAACACCACACGAGCTTCGTGTTGCAGGTTCTTGCATAAAGTTTGATACCCATGTCATCTAACTTAGAAAACATGTGATTTTCTACATAAACAGCAGCCACTTTACGAATCAAATCATCATTCAAACAAACCCGCGGTTTCAACCTCAAAACCGCTCTATAAACCTTCTCCATCTTCTCCAAATTCCCAAACTCAGCATACGCCTCGAGCATTGCCACCATGGTGGAACCTTCAAGATCCATCCTTTTTGAGATCACAATCCTGTACGTTCTTTCCATCCTCTTGATCAATCCAGCTAACGAAAACTCTCTAATTAACAAATTATAAGTCGACTGATCAGGGCAACTCCTGTTCGATTCCATTCTCTTCAAACATTTTGCCATGTCATCATACAAACCATTCTTCGCGTAAGATTTGATCAGCCCATTATAGACTGATGTATGTGGCTTCATTTCATTATCTTCCATCATTTTAAGATGAAACAATGCCTCTTGAAACCTACCCTTTTCGACAAAACCTTGAATGATAGAACAGTAAATGTTTGCAGATGGTTGCAATGGTTGCAAAGGTTTCATACCCTGGATGTTGTTCATATCTTTTAGTGCCAGCACTGCAGCCTCTACCAGTCCCTCATCAACCAACAATCTTACGATTCTCTCGTAATTAAACACGGTAACTCGAGTTTCGTCTCTGCTAGACCATTCATCAAACACCTGGTGTGCAACATTTCAAAACATGAATCATTCACCAAATTGGCTTCCTTGTGGTTCATATAACAGATGAAATTCACTTATTCAAAAGTTTTCAAATGGGTAACGAACAAATTAGGCGAAAATTCACCTGGAGAACCTGGTTCGATCTGGAGGTCTGATTGAGGAATCCGATAACAGCCCAGAAGAGTTCTTTGCTCC
Source organism: Deinandra increscens subsp. villosa (assembly GCA_039602395.1). NCBI lineage: Eukaryota > Viridiplantae > Streptophyta > Magnoliopsida > Asterales > Asteraceae > Deinandra > Deinandra increscens. The sequence continues at coordinate 89,559,140 of JBCNJP010000023.1, read as the reverse complement.
AATCGCCATCTTCCTCGAGAATCCGAACAGGGTCTGAGTCTTTATGTTTGAGCTTCTCAAACAAAGTTCTTTTGAGGTGCCAGTTTCGATGGAGATCATCAAATTGGAGTGAATTTTGTTTGTCGGGGATGGTTTTACCGCGAGATAATTGTACATGAGGAGGGGGTTTGGGGGAACGAGAGAATTGGGGTTTTGTAGGTGTTAGGTTTCTGGAGGATGGTTTAGGGAAAACTAGGGTTTTGAAGAGGAACATTTGATCATTGATGGCCATGGAAGGAAGGAGTATCTCCATGGCAATTCTGTAAATGTTAGCATGCAACTACTTTTTTATAAAATTTTGTTGCGACATAATAAAAATTTATAGTCAAATTAAACTCAATAATGTTTAGATCTTGAAAAAAATTTATGTTGTAACGTAGAAACAATCAAACAAACCTGTATCGTCAAATGTTTAACACTTATAATAAACTACATAAATTCAATATATTATAACTAAAAGGTTTAAGATGTCTGTTCTTAAAATTAAAAGTTTCATAATCAAAAAGTCTAAAATAGCAAAACTTAACGTCCTTGTAAATTGGTGAATAATATCTAAAAGTTAAAAAAGTAGTGGACAGCTTCCGTGACACAGTAATTCGACCAGGGTTGTTATAACACACTTGTGTTGAAGAGAGAGAAATGTATAAGCGACACAAAGAGGGGTTACTGTGAGAAATTTCCTTATGGTAAGAAGGGTAATAAAGTGTTGGATTAGGCCCCTAAACGAAAGTGAGTTTTCTGTTCTTCTTCAACTCAAATATGAGTTAAAATGAATACTCACAATTATGTTGCAGAGATATAGATATATAGACGAGAGAATTATGAAAAGCTGCACTTTCATTAAACAATGTAGAGGCTATATATAGCCATACTAGAAACAACTTACGTGGACTCTAAACCACCATGAACCCACTAATCCTAAAGAACCGGTACACTTGTTTGACCACTTCTTTAATCACGTGAACTTTCACTCCAAGTTCCAACTTTCACTTCTTTAATCTACCTATTCTATTTTATTCATGACATGCAAAATTAATAAAACTAAATAATAAACTAACTTAAATCAAGATTAACTCAACATAAAGCATCACAACCATTAAATCTTCAACTAAATGAAGATTTATGGCTGTAATTAACCCCTTGAAGATTCAGAATTAAACCTAAAAAACTCTACAGACTACTCAAATTCAGATTTTGTGAAATCATCAAACGCCAATAACAAGAACGCATCATAAAACATCAATCCACATCATAAAGGATACGCTGCCAGTAACAAGAATGCACATCAATTTCGTGAAATCATCAATCGCCATCAAAGGCAGTGAAAAGGTTTAGAGTGTCACACCCCCAAATTAACCACTAACGGAGTTTATACCGTTAAGGGGTGCGAGCAAACCAGGACCACAACCATTAGTTACAAATACTAAACGAATCAGAGTAAAGTCCAAACATTCATCATAAAACAGTTTAAGAGTTTGCAGCGGAAAGAAAACATGAGTATCTTAGCACTAACCACGTGCTTAAATTACAAAACATAAATTGTTGTTCAATTCCCAATTTAAGTTCAAAATGAAATAAGTAACTTCGGGTGCCATGCCAACCTCCGGTGGATACTCCTCAGCGATCTGCAAAAGTGAAAACCACACAAGTGTCAACCTAACGGTTGGTGAGTTCACAGTGGGCATGTCATGCAGCGGCCCGATCTCATAAGCGTATGTATCAACATATAAATAAGTAATAGTTTTGCAAAACAATTGCCAAGTGTTGAATTATCGAATATGCACTAGTTAAGTAAAGATTAAAGCGGTCAACCGATATCGCGGGTAGCTAATCCGGTTTCCATGCACTAAGGAAGTTCGTACCAAAGCTGACGTAACAGAGTTCGGCATTTGCCGATGGTTTGTGCCTCCAGTTGTGTTCCTCATGGGACCCACAACTAAAATAGGCTGATATTGAACTCCGTTCGGCCTCTAACCGGTTGGCTACACATTTGTGTACCGCGGAGCAGGGTTTGTCAAACCCTCAGTAGATCTACCCAACATCCCCTCGCTTCGCAAATTAATGGTACTAAATTGTTGAGGACTTTTAAGTTTTAAGGCATCCTTAGAAATCATGTGATATCATTTGGTTTAGACTTTAACCTACACTAGTCATATTAAAACCGTTTACTCTGGATTTCATTTGAAATCCTGAAAAGAGTTTGGTATCAAAATGGTTGTTCCGGATTTCATTTGAAATCCCAAATGAGTTTAAGTATTAAATAGTTGGTTGCGGATTTCATTTGAAACCCCAAGGATAGACAGTTGCAAGTGTTTCCCATAAAACACTCCAACTTCCATAACAGATATCCCATTTGGCAATACCTCAAAATGTCAGCGTTGTTTTCCGTTAAGTACATTCGTTGTGACCCAAACGGGCTCACAATTAAAGGGTTAGTGAAACTCACCTTAGGTTGCTCAGCTTACACTTCAAATTATCCAATTATGATTGCTAACGAAGACATAATAATCACATTAAGGTCTTAGGTGGTATGTTGTGTCTAAACTTTGACTACGTCACTATGGCCCATAACATAGCACGTTGGAACTACGACTCGACATACCGACACACGACACCGATGGTTGATCATAAACGAGGGTTCACATTACTCAGAAATCAAAGCATGTTTCATTATTGCATAATCATGTAAGTCATGGCATAACATTCAAATAAGTTGCACAAGTTTGGGTTTAGGTCTGGCACAGTTTCGCTATGTGCACGGGCAGCACTTTCGCTAGGGAATACCCGATAACACAGTTTCGCTAGCTAGTTTCGCTCGAAACTGATGACACAGTTTCGCTAGCATAGGTTCGCTCGAAACTGGTTTGAACTTTCGTTCAGGTTGTTTCGCTCGGTAGTTTCGTTCGAGCAGGTATACTTAGTTTTCACGGCGACACTATAGTTTCGCTGTATAGTGTCGCTGGAAGAATGTTCAAACAGTTTGCGAAACTACAGTTTCGCCTAACGAATCTGTCAGTTTCGCTAGTCGCAGAAAACTCGCAAATTTGACAAAAAATCATTCTAACAGCTCCCATACTTCATATAATTCAGTATCTAGCATGCATAAACATTTACCAACATTAAACAGTAAGATCTAACACCTTAAACACGAGTTTTCACCATCAAATCACCAAGAACACTTTTTAAGCATAAAATGACCTAACTAGCATGGATCTTCATTATGACATGATTTTACACGTAAAGTTGCAGTCTTTAGGCTAGATCTATCATTCCTAAGCATCATATCAGAAGCATACATGATTTCATGAAGATTTGGTCATGTTTTTAAGAAAACACATGGAAATGCAAGAAAATGGTTTTGGGGACTCACGGTTTGATCTCGGATCCGAATGGATGAGTTCACCAACTGAGATGACAGTGGTTCTCGGCTGGCTTGGTGGTTCACGGCTGGGATCCGACGAGAGAGAGAGAGAGAGTGGAGTATGTGTGTGTGTGTTTGTGTGATGTATGCAAAAATGAAGATTAGGGTTTTATTTTGGGTTTATATACTAAAGCTTTGGTGGGCTTTCATTGGGATTTGGGCCCCAATGATTAGTCCATCATTAGCCCATGATTAACATGTATGCATACACTCTAATTACTCGATTAATCATTTAACTAGGCAATTTAAACAATTTATCACATAATCAAGAATTTACAATTTGTCATGCTATTAATAATACTAAATAATGCGTTTAAATCACATTGCACATAATGACAATAAATAAATAAACACATAACACATATGGACGGGTTCAGTGATCAACCAAAGGTCGTGGACGTATTCGGCCTAGTTAAGCATTAGTTACTACGTTAACACTCATAACGTAACTAACGGAGATTGTCTAACGGAAGTTAACCTTGGAATTCTCGGATGTCACATAGAGAATTGAAGAAAGTTGTGTGCAGAGATTTTCCGATTGGAATCCTTTGGTAAAATGCATTAACAACATGTACATGAGGGAACAAAAGCTGCAACCCTAAACTACTTTCTTGACTTTATCTATATTCTATACTTAAATACAATTTGATTGTACAAGTAATTCAGAGAGCTAGTACAATGGCGCCAACTTGATGCTGGGTCTTGAATGGGAATATCAAATACTTGAGTAAACATGCATTTTAATATTTAACATTTAACAGGCAGCGGCGTTTCGATAGACAAAACAAAAAAGTGGAAGAACTAAGAAGGATTGAACTCACTTGTAGATAGTAAGTCTCCGGAGGCGGAGTAGTCGTCGGAGAATGTGATGGCGGAAGGGAGGCGGAGGACGAATTAGAGGTGTTTTCATGCCTTATCGACTAAGAGGTTATTAAGACTTTTATCCTCTTAATAACAAACAAAAAAACAAATAACCACTTTTATAAAAAATACTTAGCAAATAGATCTCAGAGGTGTTAAGACTTTTTAAAAAAACAATCTAAAATGTGGTGGCCAAAGTAAAAAAAAAAACCTAAAATATACTATTGTGATGGCCAAAGTTAAAATACTAAAAGTTTGTGGCCGAAGTAAAAAAACTTAAAGTATACTATTCCTTTAGAATCTAAATTGTTATATTTATAAATCTATTCATCTACGACCAAAGAGATCAACGACGATGATGGTGTGAGGTTAGTGTCGGCTACGGGTTTTTGGTTGTCGTCATATTTATTTGAAGAACGAGTTCTTTGTCTATATCCATATAATTTAATTAAAAATAATATTTATTTTCTAAAATTTATTATATCGTATTTTCTCATAAGAGAGGTTCAAATGAGAAGTTTGATCTAATAAAAAAAGGAGGGGTATTTTAGTCTTAGTCATCTTTGTTGACTTTTTACACACTTCCCCAATTTTTTTAAACATTCATAACTTTCACAAACGACATTATTTAGAAAAAAAATTAAACCATAAAAACGAACATTTTTTATCTATAATTAAATAATACTATTTTAAATATTTATCATATTACATAATAATGTCATCATCTAAACTAACACCGTTAATGTGGAGGACTAATAATGTCATCATCTAAACTTGTTTTATTTAAATAAACTTAAAGGGTAAATAATGTAATTTCATTAAACTTGATTTAATAAAGAAAGAAAACCCAAAAACACCCCCTCGTCTTCTTCCTCCAGTCAGCAGCCACCACCACCAATCCTCCAGCAGCCGATCCGAACCCCGGTGAACAAGAGTACCACCACCACCATTGCTCAAACAGACATGGAAATCTCTCTTCCTCCAGCCGGCATGTCACCCCTACCTTGCGCCGCGGTGGTTGACCTTCGAACGGAACCCTAGGTGGGTTCTTGCGCCGCCGCAGAGAAGCATGAAGGGGAACCCTAGGTGCGCCGCGGTGGTAGATAGTCGTAGGGGTGACAGGCGTTGGTGGTGGCAGTGGTGATGTTTGGCGGCGGTGATAACGGGGAACTGAATTCCAGCGATATGTGTGGCGACGGTGGTGATGTGTGGCTGTTGTGTTTGATCGTAGGTGGGTTAATTTTATTCAATCAATTTTTGATAATTGACACTTTTAATCGCGGCGGTGATGACGGGGACCGAATTCCGACGGTGACAGACATGGAAAGCTGCCGGAGATTGGTGGTGGTGGCTGGAGGAAGAAGAGGGGGGGGGGGGGGGTCTTTATTAAATAGTTTAATGAAATTACATTATTTACCTTTTAAGTTTTTTTTTAAATAAAACAAGTTTAGATAATGACATTATTAGTCATTCACATTAACAGTGTTAGTTTTTTTAACGGAAAGACCATTAGAAATAACGGGGTGATAAGGTAAGACCGTTTGTGGCAAAAAAAAATAGTTGAAATTATTATCCGTCAAATGAGAATAGGTAGGATTATTAAAATCCATTTTTCCTAATTTATATATTATTATTATTTTAGCATAAATAGGAACGGCGGTGGTTACTCGTTAGACAGCCGAAACCAGATCATCATGTATTCGGTGAAGTCGGTCGTTACTCCATAATTGGGGTGGTCGTCGTCTAATCATGGAGCCGTTATCCATCAACATAAACAAAACAAACCAACCCATGTGCAAGCAAAGCAAACTTTGCTTTTCGGTTTTTCCTTACATTAAAAAACAAACACCAACGTTTTATTTTAGAGTAAATTACATAGAAGGTCCTTTATGTATTATTCAAATTTCGGATTAGGTCCTTTAAGTAAAGTTGTTACACCCGACATCCTTTATGTTTTAAACTTGTTTCATAGAAGGTCCTTTATCACTAACAGGGTTAAAAAACATCGTTAAGCCAAGGGCACTTTAGTCATTTTATAAATATTTTGATAAAACCATTAAAATTGAAATTCTCCTTTTAAAGCACAATCAGATTGTTCACGTCATCTTCCTTCCTACTCATGAAGACCAGCAACTAGGTTTCCAAATCTGCTTCACCTCCTGAAACTAGGGTTCAATCGACCTCGTTCTTCATCTCCTCCTGCTTCACCCGGTTCGTTCATTTTTTCTCCTTCCTTCGACATTTGGGCTCCAATGATTTCTTTTTCCAAGCAATTAGGTTTTTAAAAACTAGTGTAGTATATGAAACCAACCCCTGTTCAATGTCATGCGATACCGATTTTGCTTGGTGGCCGAGATTTAATGGCTTGTGCACAAACATGGTCGGGAAAAACCGTTGCCTTTTGTTTCCCTATTGTTAGTGGAATAATGCGTGGTCAATTTGGTCAAAGAGCACCACGTATGCCTTGTATGGCATGTCCACTCGCTCTTATTCTCTCACCCACAAGGGAGCTATCATGTCTTTGTAATATTCACTTAATTTTTATATCAATTTGAATGATTTAGTTCTTGTAATATTCACACGCAGACTCATGAAGAAGGTAGGAAGCTTGTCTATCAAACTGGGGTAAAGGTAACAGTTGCTTACGGTGGAGCCCCAATCTATCAACATTATCATGATACATAATTTTTTTTGTATGAAATCTGGTATTAATATCAATTGATAGGCTATTCTGATCACATGCAAACATCTAATTTTATATGTGAACTGTATTTAGGGGGTGTTATAATGGAACCTAGTTTTTCTAGTGTTCATGCCTAAGATGGTGTTCATGCGTAAGAAGGGAAGAACGATTGATTGTTTTAATATTAGATGAGAATTTTGATTTTAATATTTTTATTAAAAGATTTGATAAAATGACTACACTGCCCCTTACTTAACAGTGTTTTTTTAACCTTGTTATTGATAAAGGACATTCTACGAAATAATTTTAAAACATAAAGGATGTCGGGTGTAACAACTTTACTTAAAGGACCTAATCCGAAATTTGAGTAAAACATAAAGGACCTTCTATGTAATTTACTCTTTATTTTATTATTAAAACTCACAACTGAGATGTCATTTATCCAACCCAACATGCTTTTATTCCTCCTCACCAAATATATGTTCTTCACCCTTTTTCTTCTTATCTTTACACTTCATTGACAGCTTACATTCGACCCCACAACCCCATTTCTAACGAAAACGTATGAATCACTCTAAAAAATAACATATTCATGTCAATAAAAAATCACCAATATAGTCTTCTTCACTATTAGATAGCCATCTTTATCGTTGATTAGAGCTCATAGCTCAACGGTATTTGAGGGGATTTAAGGGGTTAAAGTCGTGGGTTCAAAACCGGGTGTGAGCAAAAATACTCCTCGGGTTGTAGACAGACAGGGTTTAAGGTTTAAGGTTTAAGGTTTTCCCTGAAATAACCGGGTTTCCTCTAAAATTGAAGATGAGATCCATATGAAGAGACAATGTCGCTAAACCTAAAAATAAAAGATTATCAGTTTAAAAATCATAAAAGCCCAAACACCTTCAAGGGGATAACACGGTGATAGACGTCTTAATCCCTACGTTCAAGGAAGTGACCGGGCCGAACATCCACATCAAAAACACGCCTCCACCAAAAGAACAAGAGGAAATCGAGGCTCGTCGCTTTATGTTTCTACCATGTGTGTGTATTATTGACTTAGAAAAATTGATAAACACCACCTTAACCAAGGTACGAGTTAGTCCGGTTCAGATCATCTTGAGGTTCACATGTCTAGCGCGAACTAGTCTTTTTTACCGTTATCACGTTGACTAACAAAATATCGAAGTTCACATTTCTAGCGCAAAATACGTTATTAGAGTAAAAGTAATACTCCCACCAAGCTCCCTCGGTGGTGAGTTTGGTGAGCTCGGGAACACCAAAATCCATCCTATTTCACCAAGCTTGGTGAGCTCCTTCATTGTATTTTCACCGAGATACCCCCCATTTCACCAAACCACGCCCCTCTCTCTCTACCTTTTTCTATTATTTAATATTAAAAAAGTATTTGATGATGTTGGGTGAGTATTATTTTATTTAGGTAAAGTATGAAAAGTTTGGAATGATGATGTGACAAAAAAAAACTTGATGTCTTGGTGTGACTATTAGCCTTATTACCTTTATAACGTTGATTAACAAAATATTAACGGGGTACTTTAAGTTTCGAGTTATTAAATCAAAAAAAGAAAAAAAACAATAAGATGCGGATATTGGGAAGAAAAAATGAGAAAAAAAATCCATAAACCCTGTCAAGAATACACAATTGACTATCTATACCAAACATCTATACATCTCTTGTATGAATTTTTTTTTTGAAGAACTCCAGCCAAACAAACAAAGAAAAGAAAATTACTTTGAAGAATTTAGTCTCTAACGTCAAAGAATAAACAAATCAAAGAATCGAAATGTGTTACTTAAAACACATATTAACATCAAAAGTTGACCTTTTTAAGTTACCGGCAATCAGTTGACCCGAATGTGTCCGCAAGTCCAAATGGTTTAGAGGGAATACTCGACTGCGTTTGACCGAACGAGTCATCGAACATTCTCGACGTGCCTTCATCCGCCTGCCACCTGTTAAGAATTTGCGGCAGGCTCATACGAAAGTCAGCGCCATAACTGTCTTCTTCTTCGGGTTGTGACGGTTTCCATTGTTCTACCAGAGGACCCAACACGTTAACCGCATGACCCATGTCGGGTCTCTGATGTGGCTCGCGTGCAGTGCAGTGGCCGGCCAGCTCAGCGACTTTGCAAATGCTTTCTAGGGTTTCTTCGTCCTCGGTGTCGAGAGCCGGGTCGATAGCTTTTAAGATGTTTTCTTTGGAGATGAGAACCCTTCTGAACCATGTCACCAGATGACTTCTGTCATCTGGCATGGTCTCGTCTAGGGCTTTTCGGCCTGATATCAGTTCCATTAATACGACTCCGAATGCATAAACATCGACTTTTGTAGTCACTCTTCCAGTAGCTGCTCGCATTAACGAAAACCCGAGGTTAATATTCAGAGACAAGACACAAAAACAATCAGGCTTTGGGTTGCTATATCTAACATGTTTATTAACGGGTCATGTCCAAGAAACAAGATGACCCGCCAACCCGTTTAACCCATTTATTACAAGTTTACAACCTCATTAACATGTTTGCAACTTACAACACTACCCACCAACCCATTTGATACGAGATAAATGGGTTAAACGGGTCGTTTCCAACATCCAAGTTACAAACTTTTAAGTATGTACGGGTTAGGGATAACGGGTTAGGTTCATTTGAGAACCATTTCATTTTGAGAACTTTTAAGAACCATTTTAGGCCACTAATTTTAAGGGGGACCACTCAAATTCGGGAGGGGGGGGGGGGGATTTCCTTATATATAACTAGTGGCTCAGAATGGTTCTTAAAAGTTCTCAAAACCAATTGGTTCTCAAATGATCCTCCCCCTAGGGATAACTTATTGACACGAATAAATATATAAGTTGTGACACAAGTTGAACAATTCAAACTCCCTAACAGAAACCTAACAACCCGCCACAATGGGCACCCTATTTAGCAAAATACAAACAAATGAGTGTTTGGGTGTGAGTTCTGAAGGTGATTTTGGATAATCAGAATGACATAATCAATAGTAGGTAAAGAAACCTTAGAAGTTAAAGTTAGTTTGTAACAATAATACTCACCAGCATATTCGGGAGCAAGATAACCAAAAGTTCCAGCCAATCGAGTCTCAACAGAAAACTTCCCATGATCAGGTGCGTTTTTCACCAAGCCGAAATCTGCAACTTTAGCCCGCATATCATCACCAAGAAGGATATTAGACGGCTTCAAATCTCTATGAATAAAGCTCGATTGTGCCAAACTATGCAAATACTCGACCCCCCTCCCAACATCCAAAGCTATGGAAACCCGTTGCTTCCAACTAAGCAAGTCGGTTTTATTTTCCCTCCATTCGAACAAGTGTTGACTTAAAGTTCCTTGTGGCATGTACTCATATACCAAGAGTCTCTCGTTACCGTTTATACAGTATCCAAGAAGAGCCACAAGATGCCTATGTCTAACTTTCGTTAGCACCGCGATTTCAGCTTGAAATTCTTTCAACCCTTTTGTCCCCATTACACCCGATTCCATTCGTTTGACAGCTATTTTGGTCCCGTCGTGTAATTCCCCTTTGTAAACAACACCAAATCCACCTCTTCCGAGAATATTTTCTTCACCGAAATTGTTGGTGACTTCTCGAAGAAGTTGAATGGAGATCACAACATTACCCCCTTCGAAAACCGACATTTCCGTATGATCACCACTGCTTTGACTCTGTAACTCGCTAAGAACTTTATGAGCACCCGAACTACCACCAATCGCACTAGCTTGAACAATCTGTTTACCGTTTTCAGGATCTTGAACTTTTCCAGGCTTTTGGTTTTTCTTCTTGATACAACACTTGTAACCCACAAACAACACAATCCCAACAAACAAAACAACACCAACAACAATCCCAACAACCATACCCGTTGAACCCGAACCCCCTTTTCCCGCCCCGTTTGGGCTCCCACCCGTGTCACCAGAACCCGGCCCCGACCCAGGCGGCCCGGTAGACACATTCTGACCCAACAAAACATTACCCGTACTCGTAAACCTCACCCTCGATGGAAAAACCGGAACCGGACCAGAAAGATTATTGTTTGACACATCAAGAAGCTGAAGATCCGGCAACGAAGCCAGACTCTCCGGGATCGAACCAACAAGATCATTATCATTCAACGACAAACTCCTCAACGAAGTCAAATTCGCGAAAGCAGGCGAAATCCTCCCCGAAAACCTCTGTTTACCGAAACTCACACTCGTCACATTCGTCCCCGAAACATCACAACTAATAAAAACCCAACCTTTACACGCATCATTCCCTTCCCAAGACTGCGCCAAAGACATCGGATACCCGACCGCCCCCGCGATATCCAACAGGGCGGTCACTTGTGGGTCGCAAAACCCGGGTTCGGATAAACAGAAACTGTTAGTATCAGTCCCTAATTCAGCAACTACCCCAGTTTTAAAAACAGGTAATGGCCCCTGCAACTTATTGTTCTGTAAAGTAACATTTGCTAATTTAGGAAGTGACATCAAAGTTTCAGGGACTAAACCTGTCAACTGATTATCTCTAAGCTGTAAATCAAACAAAGTGCTGCAATTCGTGAGATCCGGGATCGCTCCGGTGAACGAGTTCGCCTGAAGCCATACTTGACTCACTTGCGTCATGGAGGAGATGACGTCAAGGGTACCGGAAAGCCCTAGGGCTTGATTGTTGAGCCACAGGTTTTGGATCTGGGAACCGGAGAAGGTTTCCGGTAGGTTTCCGGTGAGATTGTTGTACGAGAGACGTAGATTTTGTAGATTTAATAATTTATCGAAGATGTCGGGGATTTCGCCGGAGATTCGGGCGTTGCTGGCCTGGAAGGATTGTAAATTGGTGTTTTGAGTTAGGGTTTGGGGGAGGGTCCACGGGGCGAGATCTAGGTTATCGGAGATGGTGAACGTTTGGAGGTTGTTGAGGCCGGAGAAGAAATCCGGCGGGATGGAGGTGAAGTTGTTGGTGTCGAGGGTGATTTGTTGGAGGAGGGTGAGGTTGGCGAGGGATGGGAGGTCGCCGGAGATGGAGTTACGCTGAACAGCTAGGGTTTTGAGCTGGGAGAGCTGGTTGAGCTCCGGCGGTAGGGTTCCGGCGAGGGATTTGGAAGGGAGGTTGATGGAGGTGACGCGGTTGGAGTTGTCGCATGAGATCCCCTCCCAGTTGCAGAAATCGTTGTTACCGGTCCAGGTGGAGGGGAGGGAGGAGAGGGAGGAGGAGAGTTTTGACATGACGGCGGCGTCGTCGCCGGCGGTGAAGGAGATGAGGAGGAAGAAGGTGGTGCATAAAAGATGGAAGTGGCCGGGAAAGTGAAACACCATTTTGGGGGATCGATATTCAATAGTGTGAAGAAGAAGAACAAGAAGAAAGATGGCAGTAGCACCTTCACATATTATTGTTATTATTCTTCCAGAATAATAAAGCTGAAAAATGGTGAGTTTGAAAGACGAATCATTGTGTAATTGTGTATTTGTGTACTAGGTTAGTAACCCGTGTACTACACGGGTAGAATTTAGGTTCATAATATTAGCTAAATATAAAAAAAAGATTAAGAAATTTAAAAATTATAAATGACATAATTCATTATAAAATATTAATTGATAATTTAATAAATTAAAGATAACAAATTCTTGATTTGTTTCCATAAAAAGACTTAAATTTTCGAGTTATCAACTCTACATTATGTTTGCCATTTTTTAAATAAAATTTTAATTTAAATAAAATTGGTAATTAGTATTGATTGGTAATTTACTAAATTGTAATTGAATCTTGTATTGACATATGGCATTGGTGATGTGGACATCTTAAAAAGAAGACATGTGGAAACCATTTTATTGCTTTATTAGTATTAAGATAAGATGATATGAGATATCAGAAATCGGAAGATGTGAATTAATTTGATGCAATATAATATAATAAATGTATAAGATAAAATAGAGAGTAAATTATGGATTGCGTCCCTGTGGTTTGCAATCCTTTACGAATTGAGTCCAAAGGTTAAGAAATTTTCGTCTGGAAGTCTGAGGTTTGTATTTCTTTGCGATTTGAGTCCCTGGGCCTAACTGAGTTAGAATTTTCTGTTAACTTAAAGGGTATTATAGTAATTTTACACATCAGGGACCTGTTATGTAAATTAATAAAATATAAGGACTGTTTTTGTAATTTTGATAAAAATAAAAATAAAATAAAAGTCATCTTCATTCGCCGCTGTATAAGGGTTTTTAACACCACCATCGATTCAACCAAATCGCTCCGGCGAAACTCTGGTGATTCAACAAAACCTCAGCGGCAACAAACTTGCTCCGACGCAACTCCAACGAAGAAGTGACGTCGTGGCCTCTTGTCCTCCTCTCCATCTCTCTCTCCTGCTCGATTTGAATCAGCGGCGGCTAGGGGATTTCTCCACAGCAGCAGCGGCTACCTTCGCAACCTCAAACGGCGGCGACGAAGAACATCGTTCGCTCATTTTCCCCGTCAATGCTATTTCTAGTCGTCTTTGAATATTTGAACTTGTTGGGCCCTCTTTGCTGCTCATCTTTTCTGCCGTCACCATCCATCAATACCTAACTTTTCGGCCAGCAAGATCTATGGACAAGACGCCATCTACCTCCCATCTTGAAGAACATGACGATGATGATGGTGTTTTTGGTATCCGGTAAATTGCGTTTTCCCCTGCAAATTTTTAATTTCTTCAACTTCAAAATAAATCCCAATTCAAACGCAATTACACACACACATCCAGATTTTATAAATTTGATGCCTTGAAGCTTTTTTATTCTTACATCTATAATCCATGTAGTTCACAATCATTGTTCAACAATGATTTAGAGACAAGCTCCACAGGAACCATTCCGGCAACGAAGACAGAACTAAACTTGACTAGATGTTAAAAATCCTTGACCGGTGAATGGAGGCTGGCGACGGTGAAAGGCGAAGCCTTGACCTCCGTAACTATTTTGGTGCATATATAATCACCTTGACCGGCAGCTAGTGTCATGTTTGTGGCTGGTCGGGAAGATGACGGGAGATTGGGGTGTGGGTTTGAGAAGAGACAGAGAAGAGGCGGATGGTGGTGGCCTGGTGGGTCCCATTTAGTTTTGATTTATTTGGTTTTTTATTTTTTTAAAATTAGTTTTAAGTAATTACATAAATAGTCCTTAGATTTTTAATAACAAATAAATTTACATTCTCAGCCCCTTATATGTAAAATGACTGATATACCCTTTGAGTTAACAGAAATTTTTAACTTCGTTAGGCCCAGGGACTCAAATCGCAAAGAAATACAAACCTCAGACTTCCAGACGAAAATTTCTTAACCTTTGGACTCAATTCGTAAAGGATTGCAAACCACAGGGACGCAATCCGTAATTTACTCTAAAATAGAGATTGTGGGGTTTTGTGAGAATAGAGAGAGAGAGAAAAAAATGAGTTTGAAAAGGAGCGCGATACGAGCTTTATGGGCATAGATGGGTTGTAAAATAGTCGTTAGCTTACCATAGTAGTAAATGTGTATAATTTCTTATTGAGATGTCTTTGTTTCAAGTCTTATTTGTAATAAAATAAATAAAAAATAGAGGTTACAAGTTAGGCAAAGAGTTTTCTCACCAGTGATGAGTTTTCTTCTGATGGGAATTGAAGATGATCGGATGGGTGGTATAATGTCCCCGTCAGTGATCTAAATTTTGCGGTTAAAAAAAATTAATAAAAATAGATGGGTTGTCAAAAAGCATGAGTCAGTCTGACAACTACTTTCAGTTGGATAATATATAAAATAATTGCATTAACTGTAAAAAATGAGAACAAAACTGATAAATACCGATTCTCTTGCTAAGATATTATTCTATCAGGATAGATTTCTCAAGAGATTTTTTTACAAAATCTTGTTATACCATCTATAATAGCTCCTGGTTTAGATGGACAGCATGATAAATAGATATTAATAGGAATTAGCTTATCGACTTCCCGAACGATACTATAAGAATTGATATTGAACATCCTCCTTGTAATTATACATGTTATCATAGCAATAACATATTTTGGTTTAGGTATTTGCTCGTATAATCTCACTAAGGAGATGCCATTTTCATTGTTACTGTTCCGATTGTTAAAATAAGGTTCACTTGTCTAGGACTCGATCTTGGAACTAGTCCATAACGATCAAAGTCGAATCGTGAGCCTATTAGTGAAACATATTCAATGAAGCAACAATTAGTACCATAGAGAAGCGGCCATAAACTAAGTAAAACAAAATTTTAAGTTGTTCAATGAAATAAGAAAAACTCAATGAAATTCATAATTATCTTAATTTTTTCGTTTTTCTTCGGTTCATCATAAAATAAAAAACACAATGCAAGAAAACATCAATTCGTTGGGTTAGTTTTTGTTCTTAAATCTATTCATATGCAGACATGTAGTATATTGTTTCGGTATTTTGGCTGTAGATATATCCACCCACCAAATTGATATATTCACATATTTCCCACGGCCGTTTCATGTGAAACGACCCCAAAACGACCGTTTCAAACAAAACGACCTCAATACGATTTATGGAAAAGGGAGACCCCCTGAATTTTAAGGTTGTCGTCGTCACGACACGTCACCTCGTTTTGCCTGAAACGACTGTTTTGGTCAAAACGACCGTAGAAATTGGGTTTCTTTAGTAACTCACTGAGTTTCTCTATAACCACTTTTTTTAATAGTAGCTATAATCTTTCTTTTATAATAATAGTTATAGTGTTTTAATTGTTTTGTTCTATAATAATAGTTATAGTGTTTTAATTGTTTTGTTGTCTTTACCATTTTAAAACATCTTTCTTCATTTTACAGTCTTCCTGACAATAGTCCTCAAAACTACTTTATATATATTATCATTATCATTTTAGCATAAATAGGAACGGCGGTGGTTACTGGTTAGACAGCCGAAACCAGATCATCGTGCATTCGGTGAAGTCGGTCGTTACTCCATAATTTTGTGGTGGTCGTCGTCTAATCATGGAGTCGTTATCCATCAACATAATAAACAAAACAAACAAACCCATGTGCAAGCAAAGCAAACTTTGCTTTTCGGTTTTTCCTTAGATTAAAAAACAATCACCAACGTTTTATTTTATTATGCTTTTATTCCTCCTCACCAAATATGATAGATGTTTGCACATGGGATTGAATTCTTATCTTTACACTTCATTGCCAGCTGCTTACATTCACCCCCATTTCACTTGTAAAACGTATGAGTCACTCTACCGAATAACATTCATGTCAATAAAAAATCAACAACAATATAGTCTTCTTTACATATCTAACAACTATCCAGAGTAAATTACGGAATCGTCTCTCTAATTTAGGGCTGTAAACGAGTCGAGTCGAGTCGAGCCAGGGTGAGCTCGGGCTCGGCTCGTTTAGAAATCGAGCCGAGCCGAGCCAGCTTGTTTATTTTAACGAGCTAAAATATTGAGCTCAAGCTCGGCTCGTTAAAAATCGAGCCGAGCCGAGCTGGCTCGACGAGCCAGCTAGTTTATTTTTTAAAATTGGAAAATTAGATTTTAATAATCCTAACTTTTACCTATTGGCTGATAATAATCCCACATTTAAAAATCGTTTCCACCAGTCCCAACTTTCATCCTATTTTTTTTAAATGGATCCGCCGTTAACTTTTTTAACACCGTTAAGTAGATGATGATGTGGCATGCTGACATGTAAAATTTTTCTTTCTTATTTTATTCTTTATTCCACGTCATCTTCCAAATCACCTTTTCTTTAATTATCAACTAAAAGAAATGGATCAAATGATCCTTCCCTGGATCGATTAGAATGAATAAAATGATAATTAATTAAAAGTGAAACAAATGAAAATTAATCATCTGGATGCTCTCGATGCATCACTTGTGAATGATAAAAATAAAAATCAATTAGAAGTGAAACAAAAATCCATACAGACGATGACGAAGATAAGAAATTTGATCGTGTTTTTCATCGATAAATTCATGATCATGTTTCTCACCAAGGTCCTCCAATGGCAGATTCTTTAATGCTCAATGATTTTGATCAAATGTGACATCTACATGCTCGTTCTGATTATACAAATGCAATGGTGCAATCAGATTAAAGTTTTATTGAGATTATTTGAAATAGAAAAAATCACAGATCATCTTCTCCGTCGAGCTCGGTTCTTGTTCAAGAATGGCGTACATATCCTAACTTTGCGATTACATCATATATGAGATTATCTCCATCGGAATTCAATTACGAAGCATTATACAAGATTAATTTCAATTTACATTCATTTGTAAATCAAATCAAAATCTTAATACGTTTTCTTCCTCATGTTCATCTAGATCCTTCAAGTATGCACGAAAATGGCTCAAAGTGGATCTAGTTCCACTCGTTTTATGATTTCGATCACAATGATGTATTCAATTTCGGATTTCATCCAAGATTAAAGAATATATGATCACTTGAAAGTTCCCGTTTACATAGACATTCATACGATTTATTTAGAGAATTTGAGTTTCTCTCTCATTGCCGAACTGTCCTCACCCTCTCCTTTAATATTTCTACATACCTGCAATTTATGAATTAATGTGTAAACAAATTATGAGGGAAACAAATCTCTTCTCTGGAACGAATTGAAAGGATTTGACGGTTTGTTTTTCTAATCGAGATGCGATCAGGGAAGAAATTGATCGATTTCTTTTAATTAATAATTAAAGAAAAAGGTGATTTGGAAGATGACGTGGAATAAAGAACAAAAATAAAAAAGAAAAAATTTACATGTCAGCATGCCACGTCATCATCTACTTAACGGTGTTAAAAAAGTTAACTGCGGGTCCATTAAAAAAAAATTGGATGAAAGTTGGGACTGGTGTAAATGATTTTCAAATGTGGGATTATTACCGGCCAATAGGTAAAAGTTGTGATTATTAAAATCCAATTTTCCTTTAAAATTTATATTATTTGCACATATTGATATATAACGTGACTAAAACATAATTTTTAACATACTCGTAATGAAAATTTTAAAATTCAATGTTTATTTATTTATTTTTCAATAAAGACAAATATTTCCTACTAAAAAGTATCATATCAATTAATATTTTATTCTAATTTAATATTTTTTTAAAGTAAAATACTATAGGAAACTTAGTAATTAACTTAAAAATTATATTATAAATAATAAACTCATAATTTTAGGTTATATATATATGTATATATAATAAAAATTGAGCTTAAATTTAAACGAGCCAAGCGAGCGAGCCAACGAGCTAAGTAACGAGCGAGCCACGAGCCGAGCTAACCTTGGCTCGGGCTCGACTCGTTTAGAAACCGAGCCGAGCCGGCTCGGCTCGTTTATAATCGAGCTGATTTTCCAGCGAGCTAATTTTGAGCTTTTTCCGAGCGAGCTTCGAGCGAGCCACGAGCTGCGAGTTTTTTGAACAGCCCTACTCTAATTTATTCAATTTTTACTTTTCGTTTATAGGTTTCAAAAATTATGATTATTGTCCGAAGGTTTGTATTTTGTAATATATAAAACTCGAAGGATCATATTACAATAAAATGACGGGTAAACGGGCAACAAGTTGTGCCGCAACCTCTTTTTTGTAGCAAAAATCGATCATACTAAAAACAAATCTATGCTTTTAAGGGGTCGGGAAATTATTATGCACGACCCGCTAAACTCTATTAAGGAAACTCGTTGTCTCGGGGGCCTGGGACCCAAATGTATCAAACGCAAACGGGATGTTCACATGTTGATTATCTGAACAAGGTTTCTCGTGTTTAGCGACTTTGTCTGATTCTCCCTTCAACACAGCTTGGCCAACAATGAATCCATTGTCCCTAAGCTCAACAAGAGAAGACACTTCTGTAAGGTCCACACACGCGTGTCCCCTCCCCCCCCTAATCCGAACACTAGGGGTGTGCAAGAATAAATAAAAAAACCGATTCGAAACCAAAATAACCGAAAAAAACTGAATCAAAATAGAAACCAACGGTTTTGGATTGAACTTTTCTAAAATCCGAAATTTCGGATCGGTTTCGGTTTTAGCTAAAAAGAAAACCCGAAAAAACCGAACCGATCCATTTAATTATTGAAGGGTTTTAAATATTAATTTTAAATTTTTTTATTTATAATTATTATGATCTTTGAGTCTTTGAGATTAGATCATAATACAACTTTAATTTTTGTTTGAATGTCATTTGAGTGTTTGAGATTAGGTCATTAAGTGTTTATTTGATTTGGATCATTATGCAACATTATGGATCCTTAGTGTTTGAGATTAGATTGTTAATGATTTGTTTGAATGTAGTTGTTTAAGATTTGATAATTTTGCAACGTTATGAATTTTAAGGTTTTATTTTGAATGCTATTAGTAGTCAATTTATCTATAATTGAAAAATAAGTAGACCCATATTTAAGATTATTATCTTTTTTTCAGCCCAAAAGTTCATATGGATTTGAATCCGGAAAAAAATCGAATCCAAACCATAAAAAAGTAAAAACCGAAATCCGTGAAACCGAATAAACAAATCCGATTGGATTTGAAATTTGTAAAAACCTAAGTTCGGTTTTGGATTCGGTTTTAGCAAAAATCCGATCCATGCACACCCCTACCGAACACAAGGACGCCAGTTGGTCGTAAAGTAGACATTCCTTTAAGCAGTTTTGTCATAAAGTTAACATGAGCTTCCTTTCTACCTGAGATCCCCGCCCACTTGAGCACATCACAAAGAACATGTCTGACCAAATCATGTATGTATTTAAACGAAGTAACTCCTTACAATGCACCGCATGGTCATCAAATTTATCCAAACAAACCTTGCGGCAAACCGGCAGGACTCATCAATCGGAAACAACGGGATTAACCGATACTTAAGGATAGTTCGATACTCCACTGCATACACGTGTTGACCTAACACTTCAATGAGAATGAAGGAAATCTTGAGCATGAGGGGCCCGAAGAAATTCTAACACCGCTTTTTATCGAGAAGATAATTTAAATTTCTCTCCCAAACACTGGACGGCTTTACTGAATACGGCACCCGCCAAAGCATCCTGAGCTTTTTTGGGGGGGGGGGGGGGTCCTTATTAGCGAACCAGCCAAGATCAAAATTAGGAAAGGAGTTACGTAAGCAATCCATTGCACATTCATAATTAGGATCTAACTCGACAATACCACAATCCCGAATAATATGGTCCTGTAAACTCCAACATATCCTCGAGGCTACAAAGGAGTATGTAGAAACATCTTCAACCAAGTATAAGCCTAAACCTCTCAAACGAGTTGGGAGGGACGCCAACCTTCCCTGAAGATCCCCGAAAAACAGACCCCCACACACTATAATATCCTCAATCGCTTCCCGAAGGCCCTTGTCAAATATAGAAATAGCTTCCCGAACAAACATAGGTTGACATGTTCGGAGGGCGAACAACAACTCAACAACCACCATACATGAGCGAAACAAGATGAGCTCGCATTGAAGATCCTGTAAGCTAGGAAGGCATCTCATTAAATCCACTCCACTGGCTGCTCTTTTTACGGCTAAACTACTGATGAAACCTACATCCAGGCTAACAGCTACTCCGAGTAGTTTCACACCCAACTCCGGCCTCCCAATCCCGCTAGGAAACACACCCTCCTTCATCTTTACTCCGTTACACAACGTTAAAAAAAAACTTTAGTTTTTCGGACGTTAAGTTCAAGCCCCAAAGATGGCCCGTCGGACCTAATAATATCCAAAGCTTTAGCCACTTCGTAAGCTCCAATAATCATACAATCATCCAGGTACCACGTATGGAAAGGTAACTTGCAAGTATCGCCTATTCGATGAATAAGTGGGTGTAAAACTAGGGCAAAAAGGTGAGGCCACAAGGGGTCCCCCTGCTGAACCCCCGGTGGTGGACCAAATACAGTTATCTCCAACATATAACCTAGCTGTTTGTGCATATAAAAACTTCACCTACAAGTAGATGGATGGACACCGGGTGCGAACCTCATGAAGAAGAGCAGTCCTATCCACTAGGTTGAAGGCATTAGAGAAATCAACCGTAAACATAGTCAACAATCCATTCGAGTGAAATTCATTTGCAAACCTATTTGTGCTATGTAGCACAACCTCAGCCCCACTGGTCATCGTAATTCTCACCCCAATTTGAAAATCTCCGAGATATTTAGCCATCTCCTTCCAGACACCCATCATGGCCACCTTAGAGACAAACCTCCTCTAAATTGCTCCAACAACAATGGGTCTAAGCCCATTGTCTGGTTTAAGAAGGGGCTTTAGAGGGTCAGATGTCACAAACTCCGCCAAGACCCTGGGACATCCTTAAGCAACCCGATGGCTAATGGCGACCCTCCCCACAAAGAGGGTCTAAAACGTGTTGGCCCCTCAACCCATCTCTCCCACAATAAGTTCCTTTAAGAAAAGATTTAATGCATCGAAACACGTTGTCAACTTCCACAACCAATGTGGGATCTGATAGTAAGCACTTAGGAAAAAAGGTGGTGGATGCTGTC
>JBCNJP010000023.1:89490176-89537116 GCA_039602395.1 Deinandra increscens subsp. villosa | reverse complement strand
ACGCGAACCAAAAACGCCATTGGGGGGCGGTGATACAACGTCGTGGTTGGGCGTTATGGGCTTCACGCCGTTTACAACGGCTGTATACCGCTTGCTCTTATATGAGATTAAGCTTAGGGACACATCTCATATACGTGAACGTTTGAGCTTAAGGTGAGTTTCCCTTAGGAAAACCCCCCATATAAATGACCTCAATACCTCCGAGTGACCTCTAGATAAGTTGTATTTAAAAAAAAAAGGTGTCTCTAAGAAAACCCATAAAAAACTAGTTATTTTAAATATCGAATTGTACATATATACAATCCCAAACATAACCTATGATTCCATGTTTATTTGTCATTTTCTAAAGAAAACCAAATAAATATTATATACATACGGTGAGAGAAATTTATCAAAACACATAATAGCCCAGTTGGTTTAATCTATGCCCTCTTTTACCAAACACCCAAGTTTGAATCTATGATCTACCTTTTTTAACTTCTCTGTTTTCCTTTTTCATTTTATTATTTCCTTTTAGTATTAACTATTTTTTTTTTGTTTTTCATTATATTATTTACTATCAACTATTAATATTAATGTTTGTTTTTAAACATGTTAACTTTTTTTTTTCGGGTAGAACGTTATCATGATATTTTTTTTATGTTTAATACGTTGCACGTTTGACATATGAATCTTTTTCTAAATATATGTGGTATTGCCATATAATTATTCTATATACATATAATAGACAATCCATGTCTCTCATACACCTGTAAATTCATTTTATATATATTTATATATATAAGTTCTTCTAGAACGGTAACTTTCATGATGTCGTCGAAGTGGTTATTTTTTGGATTTGCTGGGTCTTTTTTTTTGATTAGGCGCGGGTTCGAACCTTCCCACTTTATATTTGTTCCCTATTGTTTTCACTACAACATAGCCTTTTTTATATAGGTTTTTAAGTGTACTAGGTAGCACATATTTTACACGAATCAATGAAATGGTAAATACATAGGTTATTTTACACACACAAAAAAAAATATATATATATATTTTTGATCATGAAAGTGTTTGGATACAAAAAGCTTTATTCCAAACGACGCGTTGGTGTTAGCTGCTGCTGAAGAAGAGTTTGTGGAAAGTTAAAGATATGAATAACATCTAGAATTTAAAACATGAAATACGCGGTAAATGAAATTTTAAAAAGTGGTAATACATTTATGAACCTATATTCACTATTTTCTTGTATTTTCCACGAACAAAATAAATGGTCAATATAAGCTATTTTAACAAAAAAAAAAGGTTTATACCGAAAGTGTTTAGATACGGAAAACTTTATTTGAAACGACGCAATGACTTTAGATATCGGATGTAATAAAGCAACGCGTGTTCAATTTTTTTTTTGAACGGTATATTTTTTATTCTCCAATAATATTTTTTTTCCATGACCAGATTGTTGAAAGTAATTGTCAGCCTCCTGACACCTGATTTTTGACAACTGTGCCCATAAAATACGTTTTTCTTTTTTGAACGGCGAATACGTATCTATCTATACATTCAAGATATGCGCTCCTTTTCAAACTCATGTTTCTCTCTGTCCATTTTAACAAAAAAAAAAGAAAAGTTGCTAATGACACCTCTCACCATTACTCAATGATTCGTCTTTCAAACTCACCATTTTTCAGCTTTATTATTCTGAGAATAGTAACAATAATATGTGTAAGTTGCTGCTGCAAAAAATATGTGAGTTTCTGAAGCTCTCATTTCCCATCTCATTCTTCAGCACTTCAATTTCGCAACTACACGATCCCGAAAAATGGTGTTTCACTTTCCCGGCCACTTCCATCTTTTATGCACCACCTTCTTCCTCCTCATCTCCTTCACCGCCGGCGACGACGCCGCCGTCATGTCAAAACTCTCCTCCTCCCTCTCCTCCCTCCCCTCCACCTGGACCTCCGGCAACAACGACTTCTGCAACTGGGACGGAATCACCTGCGACAACTCCAACCGCGTCACCTCCATCAACCTCCCTTCCAAATCCCTCGCCGGAACCCTACCGCCGGAGCTCAACCAGCTCTCCCAGCTCAAAACCCTAGCAGTTCAGCGTAACTCCATCTCCGGCGACCTCCCCTCCCTCGCCAACCTCACCCTCCTCCAACAAATCACCCTCGACACCAACAACTTCACCTCCATCCCGCCGGATTTCTTCTCCGGCCTCAACAACCTCCAAACGTTCACCATCTCCGATAACCTAGATCTCGCCCCGTGGACCCTCCCCCAAACCCTAACTCAAAACACCAATTTACAATCCTTCCAGGCCAGCAACGCCCGAATCTCCGGCGAAATCCCCGACATCTTCGATAAATTATTAAATCTACAAAATCTACGTCTCTCGTACAACAATCTCACCGGAAACCTACCGGAAACCTTCTCCGGTTCCCAGATCCAAAACCTGTGGCTCAACAATCAAGCCCTAGGGCTTTCCGGTACCCTTGACGTCATCTCCTCCATGACGCAAGTGAGTCAAGTATGGCTTCAGGCGAACTCGTTCACCGGAGCGATCCCGGATCTCACGAATTGCAGCACTTTGTTTGATTTACAGCTTAGAGATAATCAATTGACAGGTTTAGTCCCTGAAACTTTGATGTCACTTCCTAAATTAGCAAATGTTACTTTACAGAACAATAAGTTGCAGGGGCCATTACCTGTTTTTAAAACTGGGGTAGTTGCTGAATTAGGGACTGATACTAACAGTTTCTGTTTATCCGAACCCGGGTTTTGCGACCCGCAAGTGACCGCCCTGTTGGATATCGCGGGGGCGGTCGGGTATCCGATGTCTTTGGCGCAATCTTGGAAAGGGAATGATGCGTGTCAAGGTTGGGTTTTTGTTAGTTGTGATGTTTCGGAGAAGAATGTGACGAGTGTGAGTTTCGGGAAACAGAGGTTTTCGGGGAGGATTTCGGCTGCTTTCGCGAATTTGACTTCGTTGAGGAGTTTGTCGTTGAATGATAATGATCTTGTTGGTTCGATCCCGGAGAGTCTGGCTTCGTTGCCGGATCTTCAGCTTCTTGATGTGTCTAACAATAATCTTTCGGGTCCGGTTCCGGTTTTTCCGTCGAGGGTGAAGTTTACGAGTACGGGTAATCTTTTGTTAGGTCAGAATGTGTCTACCGGGCCGCCTGGGTCAGGGCCGGCGGGTTCTGGTAGACACGGGTGGGAGCCCAAACGGGGCGGGAAAAGGGGGTTCGGGTTCAACGGGTATGGTTGTTGGGATTGTTGTTGGTGTTGTTCTGTTTGTTGGGATTGTGTTGTTTGTGGGTTACAAGTGTTGTATCAAGAAGAAAAACCAAAAGCCTGGGAAAGTTCAAGATCCTGAAAACGGTAAACAGATTGTTCAAGCTAGTGCGATTGGTGGTAGTTCGAGTGCTCATAAAGTTCTTAGCGAGTTACAGAGTCAAAGCAGTGGTGATCATACGGAAATGTCGGTTTTCGAAGGGGGTAATGTTGTGATCTCCATTCAACTTCTTCGAGAAGTCACCAACAATTTCGGTGAAGAAAATATTCTCGGAAGAGGTGGATTCGGGGTTGTTTACAAAGGGGAATTACACGACGGGACTAAAATAGCTGTCAAACGAATGGAGTCCGGTGTAATGGGGACGAAAGGGTTGAAAGAATTTCAAGCTGAAATTGCGGTGCTAACGAAAGTTAGACATAGGCATCTTGTGGCTCTTCTTGGATACTGTATAAACGGTAACGAGAGACTCTTGGTCTATGAGTACATGCCACAAGGAACTTTAAGCCAACACTTGTTTGAATGGAGGGAAAATAAAACCGACTTGCTTAGTTGGAAGCAACGGGTTTCCATAGCTTTGGATGTTGGGAGGGGGGTCGAGTATTTGCATAGTTTGGCACAATCGAGCTTTATTCATAGAGACTTGAAGCCGTCTAATATCCTTCTTGGTGATGATATGCGGGCTAAAGTTGCAGATTTCGGCTTGGTGAAAAACGCACCTGATCATGGGAAGTTTTCTGTTGAGACTCGATTGGCTGGAACTTTTGGTTATCTTGCACCCGAATATGCTGGTGAGTATTATTGTTACAAACTAACTATAACTGTTAGAATTATCTTTCATTACTCATTCGAACTCTCATTTGTTCCTATTTTGCTAAATAGGGGTGCCTATTTTGGCCGGTTGTTAGGTTTCTGTTAGGGAGGTTGAATTGTTCAACTCGTGTCGCAACCTATATATTTATTCGTGTCAATAAGGTTATCCCTAACCCGTACGATACTTGAGAAAAGTTTGTAACTTGAGACGTTGGAAACGACCCGCTTAACCCATTTCTCTTGCGTCAAATGGGTTGGTGGGTAGTGTTGCAAGTTGTAAACATGTTAATGGGGTTTTATAAAATGGGTTAAACAGGTTGGCGGGTCATCTTGTTTTTTGGACATGACCCGTTATTAAACATGTTAGATATGATCATATGACAACCAAAACATAATTGATTTTGTGTCATCTTGTTCTTTGGACATGACCCGTTTAACCCATTTATCTCGTGTCAAATGGGTTGGTGGGTAGTGATGTAAGTTGTAAACATGTTAATGGGGTTGTAATAAATGGGTTAAACGGGTTGGCGGGTCATCTTGTTTTTTGGACATGACCCGTTAATAAACGTGTTAGATATGACAACCCAAAACCTGATTGTTTTTGTGTCTTGTTTTTCAATATTAACCTCGGGTTTTTCGTTAATGCGAACAGCTACCGGAAGAGTGACTACGAAAGTGGACGTTTATGCATTCGGAGTCGTACTAATGGAACTGATATCAGGCCGAAAAGCCCTAGATGAGACCATGCCAGATGATAGAAGCCATTTAGTGACATGGTTCAGAAGGGTTCTCATCTCCAAAGAAAACATCTTAAAAGCCATCGACCCGGCTCTCGACACCGAGGACGAAGAAACCCTAGAAAGCATTTGCAAGGTCGCCGAACTGGCCGGCCACTGCACTGCACGCGAGCCACATCAGAGACCCGACATGGGTCATGCGGTTAACGTGTTGGGCCCTCTAGTAGAACAATGGAAACCGTCACAACCCGAAGAAGAAGATAGTTATGGCGCGGACTTTCGTATGAGCCTGCCTCAGATTCTTAACAGGTGGCAGGCGGATGAAGGCACGTCGAGAATGTTCGATGACTCGTTCGGTCAAACGCAGTCGAGTATTCCCTCTAAACCCTTTGGACTTGCAGACACATTCGGGTCAACTGATTGCCGGTAACTTAAAAAGGTCACTTTTGATGTTAATATGTGTTTTAAGTAACACATTTCAATTCTTTGATTTGTTTATTCTTTGACGTTAGAGACTAAATGCTTCAAAGTAATTTTCTTTTCTTTGTTTGTTTGGCTGGAGTTCTTCAAATACTTTTATTCTTACAAGAGATGATGTATAGATGTTTGGTGTAGATAGTCAATTGTGTATTCTTTACAGGGTTTATGGATTTTTCTTTCCTAAATATGCACATCTTATTGTTTTTTAATTTTTATTTAATAACTCTAAACTTGAAGGACCCCGTTAATGTTTTGTTAGTCAATGTGATAACGGTAAAAAAAAAAACTTAGTTCGCGCTAGACATGTAAACTTCAAGGGGATCTGAACCGGGCTAACTCGCACCTTCGTTAAGGTGGTGTTTTTTTTTTAAAGTCGAAACATACACACACCCTTGGTAGAAACATAAAGCGACAAGCCTCGATTTCCTCTTGTTCTTTTTGTGGAGGCGGGTTTTTGATGTGGATGTTCGGCCTGATCATCACTTCCGTGAACGTAGGGATTAAGACGTCTATCACCGTGTTATCCCCTTGAAGGTGTTTCGTGTTTGGGCTTTTATGATTTTTAAACTGATAATCTTTTATTTTTAGGTTTAGCGACATGGTCTCTTCATATGGATCCCATCTTAAATTTCAGAGGAAACCTTATTTCAGGGAAAAATTTAAACCTTAAACCTTAAACCCTGTCTGTCTACAACCCGAGGAGTAGTTTTACTCACACCCGGTTTTGAACCCACGACTTCAGCGTCTCAAATCCCCTCAAATACCGTTGAGCTATGAGCTCTAATCATATTGGTGATTTTTTATTGACATGAATATGTTATTTTTTAGAGTGATTCATACGTTTTCGTTAGAAATGAGGTTGTGGGGTCGAATGTAAGCTGTCAATGAAGTGTAAAGATAAGAAGAGAAAGGGTGAAGAACATATTTGGTGAGGAAGAATAAAAGCATGTTGGGTTGGATAGATGACATCTCACTTGTGAATTTTAATAATAAAATGTTGGTATTTTTTAATGTAAGGAAAAACCGAAAAGCAAAGTTTGCTTGCACATGGGTTTGTTTGTTTTGTTTATATGTTGATGGATAACGACTCAATGATTAGACGACCACCCCAATTATGGAGTAACGACCCAATTCACCGAATACATGATGATCTGGTTTCGGCTGTCTAACGAGTAACCACCGCCGATTCTATTTATGCTAAAATGATAATATTATAAATTATTATCAGGTTGTCATCATCGTCGTCGTCGTTCGAGAAGAATTCTCGAACTTTGTGTCTCTGTCGACATGTTTCGCCGAATTTGTGTGAAAACCGTCATGCGTTCTCGGTTTCTTAGTTACGTAACTTCTTAATAGCTTTAGTTTTATGTTCATCAATTGATTCAGAATATGATTAGTATCGTTTTCATGGTATTGATAAATTACCCAATTCTCGTCTTGAAATCAATCATATTATGTAATATGATGTACACATAAAAAAGTATTATTTAACTGAATATAGATAGATATGAGAATTAAAAAAAAATGATAGATAAGATTAGTAAATATTATGTTTAATTAAATTATAGGGATATAGACAGAGAACGGGTGGTGGTGGTGATGGGTTTAAGGGGGCAACATTCAAGGGTAAATTAAAATTTAGTTCTCGGTTCACGTTAAGGAGGAAAAATGACGTGAAAGCGTGTGTGTGTTTGGTGGTGTGTGTGTGTTGGGTGGGGGGTGGGGGTGGGGGTGGGGGTGTTTTAGGTTGATGTGGTGGTATGACCCATAACGCCAGACCATAATGAAAAATATGTAAGGGTATCTGGTATACCTCCGTTAAAGGGAGTTATACGACGTTAAGTGGCGTGGAACACCGCCCCCCTTAGGCGTTATAGAGGGGCACCAACCTTATGCGCTCTATTCTCAACGGCGCTAAAATGAGAGGGGAAGTGGGTCCAGACCAATCATAACATTCCACTTAGTTTTTATTTTTATTTTTATTTATTTAATTAATAAAAAATACCCACTTTAATACCACACTTTAACACCATGTATAACCGCACTTGGTGTTAAAGTATCGTGTTATACAATTATCGCCTACGTGACAACGGTAAAACTTTAACACCACCAAAATATACCACATGAGGACATGTTAGAAATTGTTTATTTCAGGTTCCAGTGTAATAAATTAGAGTTAATTACTATTTGAGTCCCTGTGGTTTCTGGATTTTAACCCTTTGAGTCCACTTTTTCAAAAATTAACAAATCTTGCCTAACGTTTCATTTCTGTTGCGATTTGAATCCCTGGTGCAAACGGTCGTCAAGTTGGACGTTAACCAGGCCCCCATGTGCAAAGCACATGAGGGTATAATGGTCAAAAAATTACAGAATATACAAAGTCACCCTCATTTCACCCTCATTTACACACACTTCAACCCCACACTCATCCGTGCGCTCTCTCTTTAACCTCCGATCGATTTTCCCTCCAAAAATCATCCGATTCCTCATGCAAATCACTCAAACCCTTTGAAAGATCAAACCGCTGAAGATGGTTTGTCGAATGTGGCAGCTCCGTGGACCAGAGCAAGCTAATTTCGACCCATACGAGATTTATGGTAAGTTTTTTCAAGCAATCTTATGTTATGTTTGTGAATTTTGTCATACTTGATCTTATTTCTTTGTGATTTATTCACAATCGTTGTTTGATCTCAGCTAATGAACCTACATTCTTCACACTGAAAGTATTTCACGGGGGAGAGTTTATTGAGAACCCAGGCAGGAAGTACATAAATGCCAAGGTTGGATACATTGACATGGTTGACTCTGATGAGTTCTCGGTCCATGAGTTTGATCTTATGATCCAGAAATTAGGGTATGCAAAGGAAGAGGTAATTTACTATTACTATAGGATCCCAACTGAGGACTTAAATTTAGGTTTGAGACCTTTAGGAAATGATAGGGATGTGCTAGGCCTATTCAAGTTTGTGGGCAGTTATAAGGTAATTTCTATCTATACTGAACATGGAGGCACCACTTTAGACACCTATTTTATGCAAAATGATAGTTTTTCCAATGTTGTGATTGAAGAAATTGTTGATGATTTGCCAAATCATATTGTGCCATCTGCTAATGTTAGGAGAAGGGTGTTAGAAATTGGGTGGATTGGGAATGAGGTTGACACTAATGTGCAAGATGTGATAGATGTACAAGATGAGATGGATGTGCAAGATGGGGATTTGGTGGCTGACAATATAGAAGAGAATGTGGAGGTGGCTGATAATGTAGAAGTTGAGCATGTGGTGGCTGACAGTATAAAAGAGAATGTGGAGGTGGCTGATAATGTAGTAGTTGAGCATGTGGTGGCTGACAGTATAGAAGAGAATGTGGAGGTGGCTGATAATGTAGAAGTTGAGCATGTGGTGGCTGACAGTATAGAAGAGAATGTGGAGGTGGCTGATAATGTAGTAGTTGAGCATGTGGTGGCTGACAGTATAGAAGAGAATGTGGAGGTGGCTGATAATTTAGTAGAGAATGTGGTAGTGACTGGAAATGTTGGTCATTTAGAACCAGATGAAATAGATAATCCATTTGATGGACTAGATGACATATTGGGTACTGAAAAATATGATGAAAGGGAAAAGCATGGGAAGGCTTCTAATGATGTTCAGTTTGAAGACTTTATGACGACTGATGAAATATTTTTGGCACATTTTATGCATAATTTTTCACAAGATGATGTTCTAGATGAGGATGAAGGTGAAGCCAGTGGTGAGGCTGGAGGTGAAGCCAGTGGTGAGGCTGGAGGTGAAGACAGTGGTGAGGATGGAGATGAGGATAGTGATGAGGATGGAGATGAGGATAGTGATGAGGATGGAGATGAGGAGATTGGTGATCATGAGAAAGGTAAGGCAGTTGAGCATGATACAGATTATATAGTTGATGAAGAAAATTTGATTGAGGATGTTGAAGAAGATATGGAACATTACAGAGCTGTAGTTGATCCTGAGGATGAAGAAGAGGAAAGTCATGATGAAAATGAATTAGAGGAACTGGATTTTGATGAGTATGATAGTCCAGTTGAAGATGAGATTGAATGTCCATTGAGGAAGGCAATCAAAAAGGTTAATAAGAGAAAGAGGTCAGGTGAATGTTCAACAGGTTCATTTTTTGTTGGTCAACTAATAGCTAATAAAGAAGATTTCAGGTCTGCTATTTTAAAGTTGGCTGTGATCCAGCTAGTCCTACAAGACAATTTAAGAGGATCTATATTTGCTTTGCTGCTTTGAAGGCTGGTTTCAAGGCTTGTGGTAGAGATATATTAGGTTTGGATGGTTGCTTCATGAAAGGTGCATATCCAGGGCAGGTTTTGTCTGCAGTTGGAGTTGATTCCAACAATGGAATTTATCCAGTAGCTTATGCTATAGTGGAGGCTGAAACATTAGCATCCTGGACTTGGTTTCTAGAGAATCTTGGTGAAGATTTAGATCTTACTGCTAGTTCAAATTTTAGCTTCATTTCAGACAGACAAAAGGTAATCTTTCATTTGCTTAACTTTATTATAACAGGTGTCTATGGCTAATCACACTAATTCATGTTTCTTAACTGTGTAGGGGATTATACCTGCTTTGAAGAAGGTTTTTCCTGCAGCTGAACACAGATATTGTGTGAGACATATCCATGATAATATGAAATCAAAATGGAGGGGGAATATGTACAAGGACCTGCTATGGAAGGCTGCCAGTCAAAGAACAATTCCTCAATTTGATAATTGTATGGAAGAAATCAGAAAAAAGGATGCAGATTTGCATCAGTGGTTAAAGGATATTCCTGCAAACCATTGGAGCAGAGCTCACTTCAGTGGTAATTTTACTCTGAATATGATATGTTTACTATTGCTCTTGTCTTAAATTAACTGTAATTTAATTTAAGCAGAAAGGCCACTATGTGATGTCCTTTTGAACAACCTCTGTGAGGTGTTCAACAGGCAGCTGGTTGATGGAAGAGACAAGCCCATTCTTACCTGCTTGGAGTACATTAGGGAGTACCTGATGAGAAGGATAGCTGCTGTGCATAGGAAGATTGCAAATTCTGAAGGTCCTCTAACACCAGCAGCAGCCAAGATTTTCTCCTTTAGCAAAACAAAGGCAAATGAGTACAGGGTGATTATGGCTGGTAACAAAAAGTTTCAGGTTAGTGGGCCTTGGTTGGATCAAGTAGCTGTTGATATGGAGAGGAGGACTTGCTCATGCAGGAAATGGCAGCTTACTGGCATGCCTTGCAGCCATGCAGTAGCTTGTATATGGGAATTGGGAAGGACTAAGAATGATGAGGGGATTCCAGAGACATGGGTTGCTAAGGCTTATTGGCTAGAAACATGGAAAAATGTCTATGCACACACAATTGAGCCTATGAATGGAAGGAGTATGTGGCCACCATCAAGATGCCCAACAAGTTTGACACCTCCAAAACATCACACTCCAATAGGCAGGCCCAAAAAGAAAAGGAAGAAGTCGGCTGGCGAGTTGTCTGAGGGCATCAACATTGAAGGTAAACTGACCAGGAAAGGGTTAACAACAACCTGTTCCAAATGCCACAATGAGGGACATAATTCAAGAAGTTGCAAGGGGCAGGGAACACCCAGGGCAGGTCCATCACAGCAGGTTTGAAGTGCCATCAGCATTGCAGGTCTAATGCAGGTTAAGTGAAGCAGTTGGTTGTCTGGTTTCTGTTTTTTTTTCATTTGGTTGTCTTTTGAAAAACTTAGTACTATGTTGGTTTGTATCTTGAAGATGTTATGTTGGTTTGTCTTTTGATACACTATGTTCCTTATCTGTTTTTGAACGGTTGTAGTGCTTGATATGGAATTAATATGTTATGGTAATTACTTGCTGTTTGGTGATATCCATATCTGTTTGGTGATATGGTCATTTAGTGATGCATGTATACTCTCCATTTTAAATGCTTAATCTTTGGTCATTGCAAAAATACAGTGTGGCCTTTTACATGGTCATCTATTCATTGAAATATGGTCATTTACATGTGCACATATTCATTGAAATATGGTCTTTCCAATATGGTCATTTTAATGGTCAGAATTCATTGTAATATAGTCATTTCCATATGGTCATTCCAATATAGACATTTGAGTCATTTACTGTGGCATTATATACATCCAATTTAAGTCAAACTAATTTATTAAACAACTACCACTGTACCAAATTGGTACTACATATATGGCATAATGACCTTTACAAAGATGATGTTCAAAATTAGGTCAATCCATCTAACATAAACACCAAATTACTCTTTGGTTAAAAAGTAAACAAGAAACAGCAACCAACTAAACATAACAATAATCTTTAGTTTCTTCACTTCAACCTCCAATTCCTTCACTATTTCCACAGCTCTTGCACACAAGGGGGGATCAGCCCAACTCACAAATCCACAATTGGAACCCTGATCAGAAAACTGTCAAAAAGTTAAGAATTTTATGAAAAATTATGACTTAAATCACCAACAAAAATTACCTTTCTAGCACAGCAATGAAAGCGACGGCCTGGGTTAGCTTCTGTCCACGATGTGCGTATAACTGTATAAGATCCACAAGAACATATCACCATCTTTTTTTAGGTAAGAATTTCAAAGGGAGGGAGAGATTAAACGTGAATTTCGGCTGAGAGAGAGAGATGATATTGTGGGTATTGTTTAAAGAGAGAGAGAGTATAATTCAGGGCCCAACGTATCTATTTAAAGAGAAAAAAAATAATGGACCGTTATACCCTCATGTGCTTTGCACATGGGGGCCTGGTTAACGTCCAACTTGACGACCGTTTGCACCAGGGATTCAAATCGCAACAGAAATGAAACGTTAGGCAAGATTTGTTAATTTTTGAAAAAGTGGACTCAAAGGGTTAAAATCCAGAAACCACAGGGACTCAAATAGTAATTAACTCAATAAATTAAGATAAATGTCTCCATCCGTAATTATCTATAAACATAAATAACAATTTATACAATTTTGTCAAGTAATCAAAGTATAAGACATAAGATTAAATCTTATCTTAATCCTAATAAAGCAATAAAATTGTTTCCACATGTCTTCTTTTTAAGGTGTCCACATAATCACTGTCACATGTCAAAACCAGATTCAATTATCAATTTAGTAAATTACCCATTAAATTAATTACCAATTTTAACTAAATTAAATTTTTATTTAAAAAAATTGGCAAACATAATGTAGATTTCATAAATTACTTAATAATTTGAGTCTTTTTAAGGAAACAAATCAAGAATTTGTCATCTTTAGTGTATTAAATTATCAATTGATATTTTATAATGAATTATTTCATTTATAATTTTCAAATTTCTCAATGGTTTTTTTTATATTTATCTAATATTATGAACCTAAATTCAACTCGTGTAGTACATGGGTTACTAACCTAGTATTACATATATATCATACAAGGGGAACTAAAAACACATCTTATTATGAAAAAAAAAATTAATATTAAAACTTTTATAACTCCTTCATACGTTAATATTTAGAAAAAAAAATTACACTAAAAATCTTAATATTATGTTATCTTTAATTCTGAAAAAATAATTAACGTTTCATAGTTTTTTAATATTACACATGTATAGTATTAATGATAATTATACACATGTGTAGTATAATTAATAGCTATACTGCATATGTATAGTATACATTAATATTTTTTAGAAAAACTACATGATAAATCTTATAATTCTGTCATCTTTAACTTAGAAAAAAAATTTAACGTTTTATGATTTTTTTAATACTATGCTATGTAGTATAACTATTAGTTATACTACATATGTAGCATTATCATTAGTAATATAAATGTTTTAGCATTTTTTTTATATTTTAAACATAAGGAGTGTTTTTTCGCATGATTTTTCCCATTGTGTAATACCAATGATAATACTACACATTTGTAGTATAATTAATACTCATAATGTACATGTGTAATTGTGTAGTATTACAAAAATCAGAAAACGTTAATTTATTTTTTCAAAATTATCGATAACATAATTCTAAGATTTTGAGGCAACTTTTATAAAAAATATTAACATATGAAGAAGTTATAAATGTTTTAATATTTTTTTTTTGATTTTCCCTATAAAATTAATTTTCGCATAATCCTTACCTTATCATACAAAATAAGAAGTTTACAAACAAATAAAAAAAATCAAACATCACCATAGAAACATGTATTGGATGATAACATATAAAAAATAAATAAATAAGCAAGTTGTTTTCAAAAATATACATTTCTCTTACAAAACATATATTTTTCAATTTAACTGAACTGATTATCTAAGGTTACATCTGACAAATATGTTACCCACGATACTCTAACAGTGTGGATAACCAAAACCATCTTTTTAACCGTCCCTTGAAAAATCCACAGATATATCATATCTACATGGATATAGACCAAAGCAAATCCACCAAAGCAAATCCACAGATATATCACATCTACATGAATATAAGACCAAAGCAAAACTGAACAATTCCTACCACCTATATAATAAACAAACCTTCTAGTATATGACCAAAACCAAAATTTATGGAGAATTACCAATTTGACCCATTTGATTCACAATTTTACTAAAATGATCACTATTTTTGTGCATTCTTCAAATGACCATTGACCAGGCCACCAATAAGAATCGACCATGTTAGTGGCGTCGTCTTGATTTCTTCACTACGTGTCGGAAATGAGCCATTAACAACCCACCACGTAGGCATCTCGGGCCATCAAACCGTTGTTGGATATTCGTGAGGTCCACAAACGAGCCTATGAGATGTTGACACGTGTCACCGAAGACACGACTGAGCCTTCAAGACTTTGAAGGCCCAAGCCTTGGCTGAAGGCTCGAGACACCTATTTGGCGGGTCGTAACTGTTTTTTTTCTTTCCGACATGTGATTAGTTCACTGAGCTAGGGGTGCTTAATTAGTTAGTCTGGTCAATGGCCATTTGGAGAAGACTAATAATTATCATTTTGATAAAATTGTGAGTCAAATAGGTTTAATTAATGATTTTCCCTAAAATTTACCTTTTACCATGCTCACATTCATTCAAACATTTTTATACAATGTTTTAAAAACCGGTTTTTTAGTTGAACTGGAAAACCTTCCGGGACCGGTTCGACCAGTCGGACCGGTTAGACCGCCCGGTTGAACCGGTTAGGGGATTTATATATATATTTTTATAAAAATGTTAATAAACTTGTACACCCCAGCAAAAATAGTTAAAATACAATTATAATCCGCTCAAAAATAATACCAAATATGTATTTCATAAGAAAATATAAGTTTTAAACATTGAAAAATAATAAAAAATAACAATTAAATTAAAAAAAAAAGTTAAAAAAAAAGTCAGAAACCGGTTGAACCGGAAAAAACCGGAAAACCGCCCAGTTCGAAACGGTTCGATTATGTCTAAAAAACCAGGTTAAAAAAAACCAGTATGAGCACCGGTTAAACCGGACTGGATGAACCGATATTAAAAAAGATGGTTTCGATTGTCCACACTGTCAGAGTATCATGGGTAACATATTTGTCAGAGTACCACGTCAAAAATCTCCAATTCTCCACTCACAACTTCAAATTGCTCACCTTCATGAGGGACATAACCAAATCCAAGTTATAAATCCAAGTCTCACAAAGATAATTGACACTCAATCTTACCACTCACACAACTTCTGAAGTTATACAATCACACTTTATATGTTAAATATTAAAAGCATCATCATATATATATATATATATATATATATATATATATATATATATATAGGGGAAGGATCCTGCGAAAACACCATTTTTTTGTGAGAACTGCGTAAACAAATCTTAAAACCTACATAACTTTTTCATACATTAATATTTTTTTTTAAATTTGCACCAAAAGTCTTAAAATTATATTATCTTTAATCCTATAAAAGTTTTAAAAAACTTAACGCTTTTTTTATTTTTTTAAATATTTTTTTTGTGTGGTGCACATGTGCATCACAAAAAAAACTCATACTTTTAGTATGAGTTAATATTTTTTTTTCTTAGTCGCACCATATGTCATATATTTTCATCATTTTTTTGCGTTTTTATTGAATGATGCACATGTGCATCATACCAAAAAAAACGCTCATACATATGATATACATTAATAGTTTAAAAAGAAATTGCACCCTAAATCTTATAGTTGTGTTATCTTTAGATTTAAAGAAAAAATAACATTTTATAACTTTTTTTAATTATATGATGCACATGTGCATCACACGGGGAAAAAAACGTTCAGTTTTTTTTTATAATATTTTGCTCCAGATTTAAAGATAACGTAATTCTAAGACTTTTGGCGCAAATTTTATGAAAAATCGTTAACGTATGAAAAAATTACGTGAGTTTTAATATGTGTTTTCGCAGTTTTCACAAAAAGATGTGTTTTCGCAGGATCCTAACCCTATATATATATATATATATATATATATATATATATATATATAAATATATATATTACCTTATATATCAAAACACATGGCTGAGCTGTACACTGGATCTCCACTATTCCGTACACGTGGATCCAGTCGTTGGTTGTCACGTGGCGGTTTGTTTTGTTTTATTTTTTTTTAACTTCCCAGTTCTATCATCAGCTTTTGTATATAATTTTTCCAAAATGTTTCGATGTTGAGTGGTTCTTTGGTGGTAGTTACGCAGGGTTTGAACTCGGAGGTCTCAGGTTCTAATCCTGAGGCCTCCGGGTTTTTTTTTTGCTTCCGGTTTTTTTTTGGCTTACATCTGTCACGTTAGACACTTATCATTATCGGTTTTTGGACGCGTGTCCTAATCCTTATACACCTGTTTTCTCGATTCTCTTCAGTAGTATAAAACTTCTTTTCTCACTCAGCACCCTCTCTCTACTTCGTCTCTCTCTCTCAGTGAATATCCGGCGATCCGGCACCGCCCTTTCGTTTTCGTTTTCCGGCGACGATCAGGGGCTACCATCCATTTCAGATTCGAAGTCAGCGAACTTAAACCCCTATTTCAGTTGGTTTGTCTATGGACAGTGGGTTATGGTAGGTGATCGAGTTATTGTTGATTTTTCCGTCTGTTTAGCATTTTTTAACTCCGATCTACACCTGCATGTTACAGATTACAGATTTGATTTGAAGAAACAATAGCAGATGACAATCGATTTGGTGGTAGACGGTAAATCAAACTCTTCACTTCTCCGATTCGAACAGTCGAAGTACCTAGACGCTAGAGGTATTTTTCCTTATCCTACGATCGAGCACTTCTATCTAATTTCTACCTCTGTGATACTGCTAAGTCCGAATTTAGGTTACCTGTTACGAGTTTCGTTTTCTTTTGTTGTGAACCCTAATTTTTTATGGTTCTGTTTCGTTTTGTGTGTGCACTGTGTAGCAACACCATGGCCTTCGAGAATCAACTCTCGGTCTGTAGGTATTCTCATCTTTGCCCCAAATCGATTACATATAGATAATTAGTTTGAAAGTGCAAAACTAAATCAGAATAAATTGAAATTGTGTCCAGATTGCATTGCTGTTTGGAAGGGAAGACCATACAGGGAACATCACTATAGCAGTAACAAGAGGAGGGACATCAACTGCAGATCTCACAAGTAAAGGAGTTAGTGTTGCACATGGTGGTATGTTGTCATGTTGTTTGTTTTTGTTAATATTTTGGCTTAATGTTCTTTAGATGTCATTTTACTGCTTCAAATTTCCCTTTGATGGTGTCAAAAATAGTTAGTTTGACAAAACCCAAAAGGTGTATTATGAGGATTTTTTCTTAATGAGATTATGATGACGTTTATGCACCTCCTGCGATATTAATATTTTCCCATTGTTTTGTAGGCGGATGTTTCTGAGCTGCCTAAACGATGGTGATGTAGAATTGGTTAAAACCCATCCTCTTGAATCTTAAACATCAGATATGTACACTACTCCCTCTTCTTAGTATTTAATACTCTTCTTCTTTCTCTTTTAGTTTTTCACTTCAGGTAGCGAACACATGTTCATTTTCTGCTCGCTGGTATGTCGTTTCTAATTTTCTTCACTTATCTTCCGACGTTAGTAAATGTCGTCTTAGGCTACCGTTTTTTTTGCAGGTGCTTGAGGTTACTTCCTGCCTCTGTCCTTTGGGTATGCTTAAATTCCCTTTTGGTTTTCTTCTTTTAAGATCGCACATTGTTTCTAGGGTTTGGATTTAGTAAATTCTTAGGTTCTGCATGCTACACTTTTCCTTTTGTGTTTAAAATCTTGAATTCGAGTGAAATTGAATGTTTGTTTTCCATTATTGTGTTTGATTTTAACAAGATTTCGTCTTAATTTGCTGATTTGTGCTTGCATGTTTTACTCTCTTTGGTCAAATCATAATCTGATATTTTAATTGGGTTTCTTTTTTAATGTTGTTATTAATGGTTGTTATTTCTGTGTTGGGTTTGCTTTGCTCTTTGTTAAATTATAGTTACTAGAGAATGTATTAAGGAGCTTTAGGCATTTGGATGAAAAAAAAGGTTTGTCTCAGCTTCTTTAATGAAGTTATAATCTGATTTTTTTTTTCTCAATGTATGTTATGTATATTCTGTTAATTATTTTCTTTGCTTGAGTTACATGTTGGGATTCTGTGCAGTAGATAAAATTTGTAAACATGCAAATTAAAGAGTAGCAGTAAACATACAAATTAAAGTAAAGTTTCACACTTTCCTCTGCCGCTTGCTGAAGCTTTATCTTGAGTTTAAGGTATACTTTTTGGAAACACTGCGTAACTTTTGGCGATTGTTTGTTTAAAACAAGAAGATTTTTGGTATTAGATTTGTTTAAACTGATGATTTCATTATATTTTCACTTTTAAATAATCTAGAATTACTTCATATGGTTACTCTTTTGTTGTTTAGATTGTATAGTGTCTACAAATTGTCAAGTAAAGCAAGTAAAGCAACTGTTTTTAGTACCATTACCATGTATGTCAAATTAGAATTTGAAATGATTTTTCATTTGCAACTACATGTGTAATTTTTAAATAAAGCAACTACATGTGTTATTTTTAAATAATGGAAAAGTGTTTCATACGGTTAGTGGTTTTCAATTTGTAAAGCAAATCCACTGTTTTAAGTAGTATTATCATGTCTGTGAAATTGAGATATATCTTCTGTTCTGTGCCTAAATTTTGATACTTAAGATGCTTCTTTTTCATATTTGAAACAAATTGAATATTGAACGCATAATGTAACTAGGAGCCTTGCTATTATTTTATAAATTTTAAAGATAGTTATTACTTCATTTCTCATAGAATTTAGATGCTATATTTACATGACTCTGCACTTATAATAATACTTCCTCTCAGTGTTTGTAAGAACAAATGAACATGTACGTAAACCCAAAATCAATTTACCATGTAACCTTCAGTAACAAATGCATATGTTATGTATCCTTTTTACCTTCATTTCTATCTATGAATTGTTTGTTGATGAAGCGAGTTTCTCATCTTATTATTACTCATCTGTTCAATGCATTTATGTTCTTCTTTGTGTTGATTTCAAGTATATTTCTCTGTTTTTGGCGCTCCTTGCTCATGGTGTTTCATGTGGAGGTGGTGAGGTTATGCCTGCCAACTGTTTGACAAAATCCTTTTCTTGGTTTAGTGCTTTGGTAAAAATTTTTTAACATGTTTGTGTTCTTTTAGTTTTGCAGTTGTATGTTTGTTGGCTGGGTTTCAAAGAGTTGTAGTTCATCATCACATTCGTTCTCGCAACATCTACTAAGGCTTTCTCCTCTTATTCTAATTCATGCATCCAGGTACATGATCTTTTCCTTAAATTTAGAGTTTCGTCATGTTCAAATTTCTTATTTAGTTATTTACTGGAATATAATCTATTGTTGTGGTTTCAAGAATTGAACTAGCTTATGTACTTTATTTATCAGGTCCGTAGATTTTGGAGCATTCGGGTTATTTGGTTTGCGATTTCATATTTCTTTTCTGGATTTTTTTTCTTCCTGCTTCGTTGCATGTTATTTTTGTACTTTATTTATAACTTATGGATTGTTGAACTAGCTTATGTAATGTATACATGTTTGGTAGTTCAGTTGACTTTCGTTAATGTTTTCAAAACGACTTGACGATGTTTCATGTTTTATGTAATGACTCTAATATACGTAATATGCGTTGACAATAACAGTCAATCCGCCGCAACGCGCGGGTCTTTTACTCGTATATATCATTCCTATAAGTAATTAAATATCTTATAATGTTTGCATTTTGGCATATGGAGGATAAAAAATTCCCTAATATGGCTCTTATTTTCCTCTCTTTCTTGTATCTCATTGCTTTCTCAAGTACCATCTCACCAAATTTAGTAGTGCTTAGTAATGTTCTTTAACATAATCCTAACTCTTTCCCCCCTTTTTGATATGTGGTTTTAGGGGCATGTGGTGTGGAACCGGATCGGTATAAACTACGGGCGGCTAGGAAACAACCTTCCGTCTTCGGCTCATTCAATCGAACTCTTGCGAAACATGAGCGTGGGTCGAGTCAAACTCTATGACGCTGACAATGAAATACCCAATCTTCTATCGGGAACATATATCGATCTTGTGATCACAGCTGCAAACGATGAAATCTCAGGAATCTCTCGAGAATCGGGGAAAATCAACACCTTGCGGACGAATGGGTGTATGAGCATGTCCTAGCACACTATCCACATACTAGAATTCGGTTCGTCCTTGTCAGGGATAAAGTAGGAACTCCTTTTGCAATGGACATGATGGATGTGACATTTCCACCTCCGAACGGGAGCTTTAAGCCCAAGACACGCGAACTCATGGTACCGTTGATGAAATACATAAACGGGACAAAATCTTTTTTCTTCGTAGACGTTTACCCGTACTTCGCATGGGTCAAAAATCAAGTCACGAATCAAACAAGCGTAAACCTTGGTTTTGCTTTACTTAGAAGTGGGAATGAGACCTACACCGACTGACTCACTAAGCCACAAACCGGGCTGGTGTACACGAACCTCCTTGACCAGATGCTTGACTCGGTGGTCTACTTAATGGCTAAACTCCCAAAATCATGTGAAATGGACCAAAATAAGTAGTCTTTACAATGTGGCAAGTTGGATGGTGGCTACAATAGTTCCATCTCCTTGGACTTGCTCACACCCCCTGAAGTCCCAATGAAAACAGTAAAGAATCTGTAACAAAATTAGTCTATGTGATATATGTTATTGGGGATTAGAATCATTCCCATATTCTACTCCATAATTATCTTCTACATGCTTTCTTATTTACATAGAATTATATTGTTTCCATATCGAGGCCTTTGTTTTGTTCCTTTTATTCCTATATTTTGTATGCATCGGATGTTTTTGAATATACAGAAAATAAGAAAACAAAAGCTTTGAAGCATCAATTTGAATATGGCATCAGAGCGGTTCTTAACCAAACTCTGAATACCAAGACTCTAATCAAATAGCTCAATCACTTAGCGCGATGGTTAAAGAGAACACTTTCATTCCAGACCGCAGAAATAGTATAGGGGGTCGTAAAATTCAAAAGCATGACAAGGGTGTTGACAAGGATCCAAAACGCAAGGATGTAAATGAACGTTGCACCTTTTGCGAGAGAGATGGGCACAACAAAGAGGGTTGTGTCAAGAGAATAGGGTACCCCGAATGGTGGCCCGGTAATAAACCAAACGAGAGGCCACAAAGGCTGCCTACGTCGAAGTCAATTCAAGCCCTATTCCTGGACTCACAAAAGAACAATACCAAACCTTTATGTACACGTTTGGTTGAGAAAACAACAACATGGATTATGCACCAGATATAGCTAACTTCGCAGGTAAAAGGGCAGGGAACGATGAATGGGTGGTGGACTCGGGAGCCACCGAACACATCACCTATGACCTTGATTTCCTCTACAACAAAACCGAAACCGGATTTGAAACGCCCGGCACCATTGCCAACGGGACGAAGGTGCCTGTTAGAGGAAGGGGTAACTCAACCCAAAAAAGGGGTACTAAAATTAATAATGTTCTTTATATCCCCGAATTCAATTGCAATCTTTTATCCGTGAGGCGATTGACTAACAATCTATAATGTGTGGTTTCATTTTTTCCTGATTTTTGTGTCATGCAAAAGCTTCACATGGGGAGCTTTATTGGTGCGGGTAGATGTGAAAAGGGATTATATCGGATGGGGATGATCAAAAACGAGAGAAAGGATTTGGTGGTCACTAATGAAACTTGGCACAAGAGGTTGGGACACGCTTCCGGTGAAAAACTCAGTGAGATTAGTTTTCTTAAAAATGTTACTTTTAATAAATTTTGTGATTCTTGCTCTAAAGCTACGCACACAAGACTTCCCTTTTCGAATAGTACTATAAAAACTGTCGAATGTTTTGGTTTGCTGCATTGTGATATTTGGGGAAGGTATCGTACACCATCTTTTACCGGGGGAAACTATTTTTTGACGATTGTTGACGATTTTAGTAGAGTTGTATGGGTATTCCTCTTAAAATTCAAGCATGAGGCTAGTGGACGCTTGAAAGACTTCCACAAACTGGTTAAAACCCAATTTGGTAAAAATGTTAAAAGAATTAGATGTGATAACGGTGGTGAGTTCACATCCAATGATATGATGTGTTTTTACAAAGAAAACATGATTCTACTAGAAACCACATGCCCTCACACGCCTTAACAAAACGGTGTGGTTGAAAGAAAACATCGACATCTACTCGAGACTGGTCGAGCCTTACGGTTTGTGGCTGGTTTACCCAAAAGATTTTAGGGAGAATGTGTGTTGACTGCTGCTTACATCATCAATCGGTTACCTTCTAAGGTCATCGACAATAAAACCCCTTTTGAGCTCATGCATAACGAAGCACCTGACTATGATCACATGAAGGTATTCAGTTGTTTGACATATTACCGAAACACTTATACAAGAGGAGACAAGTTCGAAGAAAGGGGGAGACCCGACATTTTCTTAGGTACCCACCAGGCACGAAAGGATATAAGATCTATGACCTTGAAAAAAAAAAAATCTCAAGGGACGTCAGATTTTTTAAAGAACATTTTCCTTCTAATCATGTTACTACAAACTGTCAACATGAAGATATTTTGAAGATATTTTGAAGCAAGAAAACCAACCTATACTGGCTGATTTTGATATTCAAAATCAAATGGAGGATGATGTCATATTGGGAAATAATGATGAAATCATGAATGAAGGCATGGAGACAGGTAGCCA
Organism: Deinandra increscens subsp. villosa; assembly: GCA_039602395.1. NCBI lineage: Eukaryota > Viridiplantae > Streptophyta > Magnoliopsida > Asterales > Asteraceae > Deinandra > Deinandra increscens. Next base: position 89,514,537 of record JBCNJP010000023.1, on the reverse strand, counting down.
ACCTCTAAATTTGGATCAAAATCCAATGTGTAGCTCATCACCCCAACATGGGGTTGACCACGTGCATGGGCATGAGGTGAATGAACCTCAAAGCCCAAATACAAGAAAAAAAAACCCATGTCCTAAAAGAACAAAGTGGAGTTCAAGACATACATTTTAAACAGTGACGAGGCAAACGAACTCGATCTCAACAGACTTGGCTTCAGGACTTCGAAGTCAAGCTTCCGCCATCAGTGGCGGATCCAGAAAAGAATATCAGGAGTAGCGGGGACTAACGGGGTTTCGGGGGCAGCGCCCCTAGAAATTTTTTTTAAGTAGTTAACGGGCTTTTAATCATATTTTTAAGAGGCTTTTGATCATATTTTTAAGTAAAAGCCATAAAATTTCTTCCAGGGGTCGCGAAAAATTCGTTTCAGGGGTCGCGAAAAACCGAAAACCTATAAAAAAAAAAATTTGCACGTCGGGGTAAAAGTTCAGGGGTAGCGGGCGCTACCCCTGGGCCCTTACTGGGTCCGCCCCTGTCCGCCATCCATTGATCCGACACATTCCGCATCCAGGCAATACACCTCTACGGTACACCGTTTGTCTAATTTTATCTCTTATAAACGGTTTTCTGACTCACACAAAGCTTTTTTAACGGCCATTCATTCCAATAATGAGCCAAGAAACTTTGCACAAGCCATACATGATGAAAGGTGGAAAGATGCAATGAAAAGGGAAATACGAGCTCTTAGAAGAAAACGACACGTGGACCCTCGTAGAATTGCCGGAAGGTAAACGAGCCATAGACTTGAAATGGGTCTACAAAATAAAATATAAACCAAATGGGGAGGTGGAACGTTACAAGGCTCGTCTCGTTGCAAAGGGATTCATGCAACAAGAAGGAGTTAACTATCATGACACGTTTGCTCCGGTAGCCAAACTCGTCACGGTTAGAACTCTTCTAGCCGTTGTTGTCAAGCAAAATTGGATCATCAATCAACACGATGTGAATAATGCTTTTCTACATGGAGATTTAGATGAGGAAGTTTACATGAAGATTCCCAGTTATCATACATTGGCCGATAATAATCTCAGTTTTAATTTTTCCCCACGATAATCCCAATTATTAAACCATTGGCCTATATTAAACCGCCATTAACTATAGAGTAATCCAGTTAATATAAGGGGTTGTTTTTATAATTTCTTAAAATAGAGGGACTATATATTAACACACTCCTCTACTTCCGATCTCTCTCAACCACAGTAGCGTAAGTTGATAGAATTAATCTTGATTTAATGTTTTAGTTATTTAGTTAATTTTATTATTTGTTATTTTAATTGTTTTAAAAGAAGTCGAAGTCGATTCGATGAAGTTCTTGGAATTTAATCGGTGATTTAGTCGTATTTAAAGGAATTCATCTTTTGTAATTGATTCCCACAAATTCTATTATAGAGAAATCTAGTTTTGTGTTCATATATTCAGTAGGAACAAAGTTGTAGTTTGTGTAAATTGTTAATATTCCGAGCAGAAAGTTCGTTCCAACTTCCGGGCAAATTTCGATCAAAGTTTGTTTGTTTGTTCCCAACATAAGTGGATTTTGGATTTCACTTCAGTTAATTTATGCAAAATCTTGACCCTTCAGAGTGCTCATCCAACACCATTGATTCGTTTGGCAGCGCATGTTTCACCGACGAGAAAACAAAGGGTTCTTCTTCGTTCTTCCGACGAAAGCAAGAAACTTGATTAGGATGTTGCTCTAATTAGGTGGTGGTTGTACGGTGGTGGGGTGAGGCGGAGGAAGGATGGTAGTGGGGTGAGGGAGAGAAGGTTGGAGGCGGATGAGGTTTTCCCTTTCTTCTTCTTTCTTTTCTTTTTTTTTTTAAATTTATTTTTTATTAATATAAGAACTCAATGAAAAAAACAGTCCATTCATTTTAATAAATTACAAAAGAGTCACTCATACTAACTGGGTTAGTCTATAGTTAACGAAGGTTCAATATAGGCCAACGATTGATTAATTAGGATTATTGTGGGGAAAAATTAAAATTGGGATTATTATAGGCCAATGTTTGATAACTGAGATTAATAGGGGTCAATTTTCATTTTTTAAATGAACGAGATAAAAAATTAGCACTTCTAAGTAAAAAATATAAGGGAGGGCGGAGCCCCGGGCCGTCACTATACTTCGGGCGGGAATCGGGCAAGTCCGTAAACCCTCCCTTGTGACTCAGGATCAAGCAAGCTTAATCATTCATTGCCCACCAATATCTCACAAAGTGGTGTGAGTGAGACTAGAACTTGGGTCTCTTCAACCACAAGCTTAGAATTTTAACCACTACACCAACTTTGCTTGATTTTGCTTCTTAGATTAATCCAGTAATTTAAAATTTCTAACACAATTCTCTCCGGGAGTGATTTTTAAGTGTTTGTATGTATGTTTAGAAACTACAAATTGGTGGTGTTATCTGGTTATCACAGAGAAACCTTTGATCGCATCCTCTCACAACCAATCCTTTGACGAGTTTTTTGCACTGATCCACATCCATTGATTAGCATCCTCTGACCCGTTCATCCTCTGAGTGGCAACCACAGAACTAGAACCGCTCACCTTGCACATCAGGTTAAAAACATTAAGGCGGCTCTTTAGAAAATAATCAGTAAAAGTGTTTCTCTTTTTAAACTACTTCAAGTTTTATCCTCCCATCTATGTGAAACACATTTTCACTCTTTTCTCTTGAACATTTGTAGCGTCTAACATGGTTTGGTTTGTTTGAAAGCCATCGCATATAACACATTACCAATAAATAACACCTATATTAACCGCAATTACGTATATTTACTTTTATTTAAAATTTAAAAAAAATCATTTTCTCAACTTGATGGAGAAAAAATATTTATTACCCTATTTCCCAACGTTTTTGTCGTATTTAGAACTGGTTGCTTATTCATCTGCACGTTACGGCGTAAATTCCATATACGTAAGAAATGTGAAATAAAAAAATATGACACAATTTCTTTTTATACAAAATATTATAAAAGAAAAATAAAATAAATTCAAATTATTTTTTTTTCAATAAAAACTCCTTTTTAAATATAATCCATATTAAAACACATGTAGGCAAGTTCGATAATATACCTAGAAACACGTAAAACACAAGCCTACTTCAAACAAAATATATACCACTACATGTAGATAAAAAAATTTTAAAGCCAAAACTAAAACTAGTTTTATTATAGGTTTCATAAGCCAAAATCAATACCTAAGCATAAATAAAAATAAATACCTAAGCATAAATAAAAATAAATACGACGTAATAGAAAATACGAAACAATTTATTTTGAAAGTTAATTAAAAACACACCTAAAATAATTTAGAAGATAGAAAAAAAAGAAGGCTGCGACTAGTAGAGGTGCAAAAACCGGTTTGAAAACCAAACCGGTTCGGTTCTCAAACCGGTTTTGACCAAAATCGGTTTTGATCAAAACCGGTTTGAGGCCAAATTGGTTCGGTTACCAAACCGGTTTTGAGCACGAATCCTTGAAACCGCTGAAACCGGTTCCGGTTAGAAACCGAACCGGTTACGGTTTGGGAACTCAAACCGGTTTGAACCGGTTTTGTCTTTTTTATTTTATTTTTAAACTTTATAAAAACTTAAAAAACATATTTTTTATTGAATAAAAACATAAAACATTACAATAGTAGCTAAAGTTCACACCTAAACGATTACAAAATAGCTAATTTTCAAAGAAAATACAAATTATTTTAACTAGATTAAACATTATTGTTCGGACCGTCGACCCCAACTTGAGTTTGATCACTACTTGGGTTATTCTTCTTCGTTTTGCAATAAAGTTCCAAATGGTATTTAAGATTCGAGTTCGAATCTCCTTTCATTAGCAAACCACAATAATGACACCGAGCCCTTTACCAACCGTTTTTCAACTCAACCATCGATCCCAACTTGAGTTTGATCACTACTTGGGTTATTCTTCTTCGTTTTGAAATAAAGTTCCAAATGGTTCTTAAGATTCGAGTTCGAATCTCCTTTCATTAGCAAACCACAATAATGACACCGAGCCCTTTGCCAACCATTTTTCAACTCAACCAAGTTGAAATGCGGACCGAACAAATGCGGAGCCCTCTTTGTTGCAAGAATCTTCACAATCGAGTACTCGTCGTCGCTACTACGACAACCACTAGCATGAACATTGAATGTGGTGTTGCTTTGACCACTTGAAGATGCCATTTTTTGAGTGAATGAGTAATAATCTTTGTTAATTTAAGAGTTGTTTTAGAGATTGAGAAGTGGGGTAATGTTTATAACACATTAAGGGGTATATATACCAAATTTCTTAAACCCCCCTCCAAACGGTCAAAAAACGGCTATAATACCGTTCCAACGGTCATATAACGGCTATAAAAAAGTTGTATAAAAAAAGTGAAGAAGCCGGTTTCAAACCGGTTTGGGCCAAACCGGTTTAGGCCAAACCAGTTTCTTCACTAAACCCCTAACCGAGTGAAACCGGTTCGGTTTGACCGGTTTGAGAACCCGATTGGTCAAAACCGGTTTTGACCGGTTTGAAAACGAGTTTGGCCGCCCAAACCGGTTTGGAATTTGCACCTCTAGCTGCGAGTATTCGGAAGAAAAAAGAAGAAGAATAATTTGATGCTTTGTATTGAAAGAGAAATGGGCCTGGGCCTCATTTATCTCTATATTTAAAACGAATTGTGGGCAGCTTTAGAATACTCACCCGATGTTAATTTTTTGTTTGAACGGCTAGAAATTTTATAAAGAAAGCACTAGTAAGAAGCTAAAGAATCAAAAGAAATTAAAAAGAAAAAATACATCAATCCGACCACTGTAAGGTTGGGATATTCTCCCTAAATTTAACTCACGTGAAAGCCTAAAGTTTAATGTCCCCCATGATCTCGTGAGAGGTCTTCGTACGATTATTGAAAAGCATCTTGTTTCTCGCTTTCCAAATACTCTAAAGAGTCTTAGTAAAGATGCATTGGTAAATACGAAGGGTTTTCTTCGGGAGAAGCCAAGAGGAATGGAGCGAAAGGACATCTTTGACCGTGAGAACCACAGCCATCGGAGCCTTGCACCGCTGAAAAAAGATATCCCAGATTATACTAGTCCAAGCACAACGAATTAAGAGATGACCTGTTGTCTCATCAAGGCTGTCACACCCCGCACAAACAGCCCCTAAATATAACCATGGAACGAGAGGTTTACTTTAGACGCGATTTTATCCATACCGACTCTCCAAACAAAGACATTAACTTTAAGAGGGATCCGATATTAAATGTAGTATTTATTTTTGTTAAGATGTTATGTGTTATTGTTTTCTCTCTATAATATAAAATCCTAAAAAGAACACATAATTAATTTGGGTTGAACATGATACTTTTGTTCTAATGAAACAAAATACAATCCACATTTCAGGAGTACTATAGGGGTAATCAACGCCAACTATAAAATTCACAATTCATAAAGTGTGATAACATTACAACCACTTCAACATCTACTTCTAAGTTAAATTGTTTGTTTCAAACCAACTTGTGCTTAAACATATAAACTCATCTAAGCTACTAGAGGCATGTCTTCACTATGATAATTGGTTTCTCTAATTGATATCTACTATACTGCATAGAGATGCTAATTTCTGACATGAACCGAATATAATGCGAAAAAATAGGTTTTGGGTCGGCCTACATGACTAGTTTTGTTGAACATGTCTCATGAACCCAATTTATTTAAGATATAGGTCAACCCAAACACAACCAAAACTTTTCCCTTTAACTATAAACTTCTAAAATGTGTTAAATTTTAACTTCCATCAATTCTTTACTTTCAACAAGTTTATTTTATTAGTTCTAACTACTCATGCTCTAATAGTATTTGTTTATTTCTTCTAATATCGAGTTATTATATTTTATTTAACGGTCAACAAATGTAACCCGAACCACCATCGGTAACCAAATGGTAGAAGACACCCTACACCAGAGCAGACAGTGTTGGGATGCCAGACCCATTGGTTGGACCCATTTAAGAAAAAATCTCCACTCGTGCGAACGCGGTGCACCAGAAAGAGGAAAACCTGTAGACTCTGAGAATTGAATTTGTGACTTTAAAGTCACGAGTCTTCCAATCATCATAAGGTAACACTAACGTAAAAAAAACAAAAAAGAAAAACAAGAAAAGAGGCAAGCCCTATTTGTTATCAAGTTAATTATATAAATTTAAGTTTATTGATTGAAAGTAATAGACAGAAACAAAAAAAAATGACAAATTATAAAAAAAAAGTCATTTGAGTAGGAATAATTAATTGTTTATACCGTCACTAACACTAAATCACTAGATATTACCCATGTTTATTAATGAATATAAGATGAGTTGATCTGAAACACGACACAAATTTAATTTGATTTTTCACGACAGGACACAAATAGTTATATGAGTTAGGTTAGAGGTAAATAGTTCGCCACCCCTTTATAACTAAATATCAATTCCCATACATATATCTACAATGAGGATTATTAATCATTGCTTGCTTAAACTTTTAAAAACATATTTAAAGATAAATTTGTTGGAAAAATTATTAAAAAATTATTGATTTTTAACATAATAAAAAGAATAAACGAAGAATACTTGTTTCAACTTATGATTTATAAGAATAAGTACTTTAACTCATAACTTATGTTGAATGAGTGTTTTAACTCATTTTCTACTTTTTTAAGATATATAAAAATTATATACTCCCTAATTTCCTACTACCACCTATGAAATAAACTAACCATATAATAATTGACCAAAACCAAACTTTAACCTTTACCTTGCTTACATTCATTCAACAATTCTATATCTAAATTATTACCATGCCAAAGGTCTCCCCATTCATAATCTTTACCTCATGAATTCTCAATTATATAAACAACTCACAAAGATCATTGGCACCCTTTTAACTCACACAACTCATGAAGTTTAACAGACACTATTTATAACACCACCCTCATGTATATATTACACATATATACACATGTAATATATATATCATCTCCTCTTCACATATCATTCCTATGAGTTATTCATCATCATATATATTAGCATTTTTTCATATGGAGAATAAAAGATTTCCCAAGATGGCTCTTCTTTTCATCTCTTTTTTGTATCACATTGCTTTCTCAGGTATAATCTCAACAAATGCCTGTTTGAAAACGTCTGACCTGGTCCAGTCAGACCTGACCACTGACACGGTCAGTGGTAAGCGTGTTTGTTTTTCTTCGAAACTCGTGTAACTCGGTCTGCAACATCTGAGTTATGCCCAAAATCCATCTAACCCAGTTCGTCTTTTATATTTTTTCTGACCGAGTCCTATTTGCTAACCGAGTCACGTTGTTTACAAATAGGGCCTTAGTAATGTTCTCACTACTCAAAAAACGACCATTTGTGACAGTTGCGGTCACAAATGCTCTTTTGTGACTTGGTTTATGTGGTCGGTAATTACTTTTGCAGTCACTTTGTGACTGTGGCATCAGTCGCTAATTTTGCGACTAGTTTTTTATGTCACTAATACGGTTGCTAATTTTTCGTTTCAACATGATCTTGATGTTTTATCCTTTCTGTTTTGTGATTTCAGCGGCGGTGGTATCGAACCGGATAGGTATAAACTACGGGCGGCTAGGGAACAACCTTCCGTCTCCGGCTCGATCAATCGAACTCCTGCAAAGCATGAATGTGGGTCGAGTCAAACTTTACGACGCCGACCACGAAATACTCAATCTTCTATCGGGAAAGAACATCGATGTCGCAATCACCGTTGCAAACGATGAAATCTCCGGAATTGCGGAAAATCAACACCTTGCAGACCAATGGGTGTACGAACATATCCTCGCCCACTATCCGAATACTAGAATCCGGTTCGTGCTAGTGGGGCATGAAGTTTTGAGCTCCACTAGCACGGACCAAGATATGCAAATAGCGCGTGATCTTGTACCCGCCATTAGACGGGTCAAAAACACGCTAAAAGTACATGGCATTCGCAACATTAAAGTCGGAACACCTCTAGCAATGGACATGATGGAAAGGACATTTCCACCATCAAGTGGAAGCTTCAAGCCCGAGATACGCGAATTCATGGTCCCGTTGCTGAAATACATCAACGGGACCAAATCATTTTTCTTCGTAGACGTCTACCCGTACTTCGCGTGGTTCCAAAGCCAAGTCATGAATCAATCAGGCATAAGCCTCGATTTTGCCCTACTTCGATCCGGAAACGAGACCTACACCGACCCACAAACCGGGCTGGTGTACACGAACCTCCTCGACCAGATGCTCGACTCGGTGGTCTACGCAATGGCTAAACTCGGATACGATGACGTGATGCTTGCGATCTCGGAAACGGGGTGGCCACACGAAGGCGAGTCGGGTGCGAACCGAGAGAATGCGGCGGAGTACAACAACAATCTTGTGAGGAAAATGTCGGCGGTCCCGAGTAACGGGACTCCGGCCCGACCGCGGGAGGTTATACCGACGTTTATATTTTCGTTGTATGATGAGGATCAAAAGTATGGTCCGGCTACTGAAAGGCACTGGGGGCTGCTGAATCCTGATGGGAGTCCTGTTTATCAGGTGAACATAACTGGGAAGGGCACATCTGATTAATTAATTAGATGTGAAGTTTTATTAGGCATATATTATGATGAATTTGGCTATCATATATGGTTCATAGTGAATAATGTGGTGTTATCTTTGGATTCGATTAAACGATTAGTAATATATATATACAAGTTTTTCTTATGAAGTTCTATATGTAGCAAGAATATGATCCCGAGAGTCTTATTCACTACTTTTGTAAATTGTAAATTTGTTTGTTGTAGACTCTCACATGGTTTGCATCCTGCAAGATCAACATCTCTCGAAACCTTATCTCAGAATAACTTAATCTTTTCATCCTTTAAAAACCTCCATCTAATTTTAGGTTAAACTTTCCACTTCTCATCTTCCTCCATTCTCAAATGGAAGAACCAACCATGCATGATCCATCAGATCTGTCATGAGAGCGTTATGTTATTCTTAGAACGTATGAACGTCGTATTTTTCACACATTATTCCATGGTTGCATGTGGTATTTGCTCTCCGTGACGATGATTTGGACAAATCGCTTTGCCTTTGTCCTCCTTAACCATATTATGCAACATGATAATGGCATACATGTAGTCTATTATTTTATCATTGGTCCATAATCGACAAGGATTTTCATAAAATGCCATTTTTTCTAAGAAAAATAAACTTCCATATGCTGCTCATATATAAGTTAGGTAGACCATGAACTTCCATATGCTCCTCATATATAAGTTAAACTGTTAAAGATCATTCCACCTTGCCTTTCTTAAATAGTGTGGCCGTATATCTCAAGTATTCCTATAAAAGATAAATAATACAAGCATTATGAACCCGCGTGTTGCTGCGGGGCGAGTGGGTCATGATTTTTTTTGATACGTTTTTTATTATACAGTTTTAAGATTTAAATTTGGTATATGATAAGGATAAGTAAGGCATACGTATCCTATACTTAAAGAGTGTGTTGCGACGGGAAGTGGTTAGGCATTTGTGCATCAAAAATTGTAATTGTTTAGGCTGAAGTTTTCGCAACCAAATATGATTGAAATTTTACATGTCTCGTGTCCAAATACAAATAGTAAAATGACTCGCGCGTTGACGTTGGGTGGGTTAAAATCATCAAGAGCTTGTTTTTTTCTTCCTTTTTAGACATTAACAAGTAAATTTTATTTGAAGTGTTTAAATCTAAACTGTAGAAGTAAAATAGCTAGTGGATGTGATTTTTGTTTATTATCTTCTAAGTTAGGCCTTAACATGTCATCTTTAAACTAAGTTACAAAAGGGACTCCATAAAGCATTAGTTACATTATCACCCATTCATAAGTTTCTTCATAGATTACATTGTGGTTACACATAATGGTTTTCATTGAAGCCGATTACTATATTCTTACATTAATTAATATGGGTTAGGTTCCAAGCAAAATCAAACAATATGCAAAAACTAAAAAACCAAACAAAAAAAAAGTTTTTTTTAAATTTTTTTTTTATATGTTCTTGTAATGATTTTAAGTATACTGGAAAATGAAAAAACTTTAAAAACATTTTTGAGTGTTTTTTAAAAAATAAAATAAAATCCGAATTTTAGCTTTAAAATTAATAATGCATTATGCAACACTAATGAATCATGCAGCAATACTATTAGTACTAATGCATGATGCAACAATAAAAAAATCACTAAACTTTTTTTTCTTTTTAATTTTTTCCAGAAATAAAGCTAATAAAATTATAGACTTTTTGGTGAAATTATTTTTAAAAATTATCAATATATGAAGAAGTTATAGAGAAAAAATGTTTGGTTTTTTGATTTTTTTACTTTTCTTTGGTTTTCCCTTGATCCCCTAATTAATATATCACTTTGATTTGTTTTTTAATTTAGCAACGTTTTAACTGCTTTATCTAACGAATGACTTGCCTTATATGTTGAAAGCTATATGCAAATTTATATGATAAATTATTTGTTTTCTAAATATTATTTTACTGGTATGAATCTTTTGGGCCCGGCTTGGCAGCCCATAAAAGTAGCCCAATATGAACCGGTCCATGTGAGTATCGGAGGAAACCTATCAAGATATAATCAAAAGGTGAAGAGCAAGAGTGATATGAAAAATATTAGAATGTTGATGGCTTCTTCTTCTCATCCCTTAATCTGAATGATCTGATTTTCCCATCCCATTCTATTGTTGGTTCCTTATTTTGTTTAAAATCTGAATGTTATCATCAAGTCAATTAATAGACTCACTTAAATTCTTCTAAATTGATTACTACTCTAGTTGTGTTGATACGAGTTCACTTCATTTACTTACTGAGTTGTTGAACACAATTTATTATTTAATTTGAAGTTGGTACGTGTCACACCAACAATTTCGTGACAAAGTTTACTCCAATTTTCATGAAAATAATAACTAATATCAATCATGATCTTTTAGTTTCATCAGTTACTACCAAAATTTATTAAATAATAAGTATAACAATTAAATGAAATGAGTATAAAAATTGTAAGAAACTTATATGATTTGATTAATCTAATAAGAGAAGAAAACTTAACCAAAATTAAACAAAATAATATGATAAAAACAAAACCATTGTTCAAAAACCATGTCCTTGTTCAAAAACTTTGTCCTTTGCCGTACTCATAACTCAATATGACTTTTGTTTTTAAGAATCTCTAAAAAAACAATTTAGATTTCTTGGGAAACATCCAAAATTATGTTACCATATTCAAAATAGCAATTTGATCCTTGTTGAAAAGTAAGGATGAAACAAAAATCTATGTTCGTCCATAAGAAAACAAATTTGAAAATATACATGACAATCATAGTCTAAAACATTAAAAAAAAAGGAACAAATAGAGAAGATAAATCCAAACAAAAACAGAAATCATCAAGAGAAAAACAATGCATATAAGGCTTAGATTTCTAGTTCTTCATCACATAATTAGTAGGGTTCATAGTGGGGCAGCAATAACCCAAAGTTTTACGCCTCCAACTCACCACAACAATCGCTGTCAAAAACATAACAAAATCATTAAATTATCATCGCCTAAAATAAAAACACCAAGAACATAACCATTCAGTTTAGTGTTCTTAAAAAACCAAGTAGCAAGATTAATAAGAATGCTATTAGAAAAATTTAAGGGTTGTTATCCCCCTTAATTATTCAATCTGCCCTTACCGTTGTTGGCTGTGATGATCACATTGGCGGCAGCACACCATAGCACAACCTCATGCAAGAAAGATCGCGCACACTGTCAGCCACCAAGCCGATGGTTTCATAGAGAGAAGCAGAAGAGAAGAAGAAAATATGCAATCCCTTTCTCAACCACGTCGAACCAAGCCGACTAATAAAATTTCATTCGCATGAATAGTGCTTTGATAGAGTACAACCAAGCAATCAAATGCTATATCACATAATACACCGGTGGTAGACCGGAGAAAACCCATCAAAAGCAAAACCCATCTGACACCCAAAGTCAGATACATCGACTATCGTAAACCCAATGAGATAAAGAGAGGGAGGTATAATCCACCGTCCATCCATCCACTAAAGAGAGCGGATATCGCACCGCCCCTCTCAACCATCCGACCAAATGAAACCTAGCCGGTAGGGGTGTTCAAAACCGGATACCCGGAATTTCGGATATCCGAATTTCGGGTATCCGAAAATTTCGGATATCAGTTTTCGTTGTCCAAGTCCAAGTCCGAAATTTCGGATATCCGAAATTTCGGATATCCAAAATTTCGGATATCCGAAATTTCGGACTGGACTCGGATAGTTAAAACGGATATCCGAAAAATCCAGTTTTTTTTTTTAAAACACAATTTAACCAAAAAAAAACGACAAAACGATAAAACAAATAAACATAGTCCAAGTCTTCAAATACAAATAAACATAAGTTCGACCTAAAAAACGACAAAACAAATAAACATAGTCCAAGTATTCAATAATTCCTTATTTCTTTAATATAAAATTTATTTTAATTTATTTAAATTTTCGGATACCGGGTATCCGAAACTTCCGAAAATTTTGTAAATTCTTGTCCAAGTCCGAAATTTCGGATATCCGAATTTCGGATATCCGAAATTCCGGATATCCGAAATTTTCGGATAATTCGGATACGGATTCGGACTCGGATATTTTTGAACACCCCAGCTAGCCGGCATAATCACTACACCAACACAGTGATGTAGCGACGGTGGCACACCGGAGCACAACTTAGTGCAAGGGAAATAGCGCTACCGGTAGCCACCAAGTCGGTGGTGTCAAAGAGGGCATATAAAATCGTAGATCGGAAAATGGTTTCATATATATATATATATATATATAGAGAGAGAGAGAGAGAGAGAGAGATTTGTTGCCTCTTGTGAAGATAAAGGAGACAAGCGTATAAAGAGAGGGTGAGATCAACACCGCCCATCTCATCCACTAAAAAAGCCCCACCAAAAACCGCCCATCTAAGCCAATAAACTAATTTCATGTGGTATCCACAGTAGCAAATCAAAGTACACCTCAACTATTATAAAGATATATTTATAACATACAAGTATAATTTAAATGAAAACGTTATTTTAATTAATGAAACAATTATGCCTGTAGTGAAATGATCTAAAGTGTCTCTAGTCGTCTTCTCGGTCACTTTTATGTACTCGTTGTTGATGTCAGTCGTGGTGTCATATGCCAAAATACGTAACGCCGATATACACTTTTGAATAGAGGTGAATCTTATATTTCCTCTTGCGTCACATATTTGCTGAAAGTAAGGATATCGTTGTTCTAAATCATTAGCTATACGTAAAACATATGTTTACTCATCCGAAACCGTCTGAATAACGTTTTAGGGATGGAGTAGGTTGGATGGTCGACAAAATAATTGTTCATCAACCGGTTGTTTGTTGCATTACGGTTGCATTTAATTTGCGTTCTTCTGGAGATCGGTCACGGAAGAGGATTGGAAGATCTTGTAGATATTTAATAGTGGACGTAAGCACATCGTCTTCTTCGTCATCATTGAAGTCGTATAGATATGATGAGTAGGAAGGGGATGCCATTTTTAGATAAAGGAAATGAGAAAATATTAGATTTTATAAAAGTGTGGGAGAAAGTGAGGATTTGGTTTGTAAAGAACATGATGAAATATAAGAGCATGTTTGGATAACCCTTAGAAATCAACTTATTGACTTATTGGCTTTTGAAAAAGTCAATAAACATAAAAGATTGTTTGGATAGTGAAAAGCACTTTTAAAAATGACTTTTGGAGAAAGAGTAAAAATGAGATTTTTAAAAGCACCAAAAACTTGGCTTTTAAAATTCCATTTTACTTTTAAATAACAAAGTTACTATACTACTCAACAATAACTCATCATCCACCTAATTAATATATAAAGAATGTCCTTTTTGGTTATTTTACACGTACAATCTACTTTTCATACCACAAAAACTAATCCAAACATTTTTTTAAAACTCTTTTTAAAAAGGTAATAAGTAAATAAGGACTTTTATCCAAAAATGCTCTTGCACTCAAATAAGCACTTCCAAACATACCCTAAGGCCATATTTTTAAAGAATGAGTTTAAAATACATACGTTCCATTATGGCTACCACAAAGTATAGAAGATCTCTACTACCCTTGTTTCAAGCTCCATAAACTGAAAAACCCCCCACATTATACCTACTAGTGAGGCAATTAAAATCTCCTCCTAAAAAAGATAACATTCCCGGATACGACCCCCACAATTTCACCTACATGATGCCAAAAATCTATCTTCTCCTGGTCCCCTAATTCCACTTGTGGTGTGTAAGCATTAACTATTGTCATTCTGGTGATTAAGATGTATAGCAGTAAACAGAATGTAGGTAAATTAAATCATGCAAGTTACAAATATTGTATATCTATCCTAGAAAACATTGGAACTTTTTTTTACTTAATAAATTCAAAATTTTCAAAACTTTACAAGGAAATAGAAGGCAAACGAAGAAGAAGCTATATCGTAAACCATTTTATATATCAAAACCAAGCCATTTAAAAACTATATTCATAGATCTTGACATCATAACATTACTATGGATGACTCGTTGGAATATGTCAAATAGCTCGACGACCTTAGATGTGATATAACTCGAAATATCAAATACAAATGATATAAACACGTATTTATCAAGAGACACCTTATAACAAAATTACGCTAAATTATTTTCAACGACAGAAATTGCACTAACTAAATACTAATAAAAGATGATCAAGTTATATAAACAGAAATAAATTAAAAGAAAATTTAATAAAGAATAATATTATGAAACTGTAAACGCATTAAATATGCAGATAAATAAGGTAACGTTTGCATGTGACTTTGTCATGTTATTCCTATTTCGTGGGTATTTTGATCACATCAGATATTACCCAAAGTACACACCAATATTAATGGCTATTGAACGGCATAAAAATGGTATGTTGCCCTACTTACAATGTTTTCCATAAATGAATCGGTTAGATTAATATTTTCATGAATAATTTAATATAATCTTAATCTTAATAAAGCAATAAAAAATTGTCCACATGTCTTCTTTTTAAAGTGTCCACATCAGCATTGACACATGTTAAAACCAGGTCAATTGTTAATTTAGTAATTACCAATTGAACTAATTACCCATTTTATCTAAGCTAAATTTTCATTTTAGAAAAAGTGACAAACATAATGTAGATTTGATAAATTACTCAATAATTGAGTCTTTTTAAAAAAACAAATCTAGAATTTGTCATCTTTAATGTATTATTAAATTATCATTTAATATTTTATAATTAATTATTTCTTTTATAATTTTCAAATTTCTTAATATTTTTTTATATGTTTAACTAATATTATGAACTAAATTCATCCGGTAATACACGGGTTACTAACCTAGTTATATAATACATATATAAATCAGACACTTAAAATAGTTGATTTTTTTTCAAGGAGCTAAAATCACTACATCACATCTTCATTTTATAGGATTTAAACTTACAATCTTTTAGTTAAAAAATCATCATTTTACCATTAACTTATCTCTTTCAAGAAAATAAATTGAAAATTATTATTTAAAATAAGAAAAATTGGAGTTTAATAATCTTGTTATTATCTATTTGCCAATAATAATTCATATTTTGTTTTTCCCCTACAATGAATAACTTTTTAGTCATGTTGGAATTAAACAAACCACCGTTAAAATGACTAATCCCATTAAAAAAATTCATTTTTTGATAATTAGGCATCACAGTGGCATTTTATGTGGCCTGTTTTTTATGACAAGGCTTAAACACAGAGTTTTTTTTTTCAGGATTTTCGTTTGTTTTTGAAAAACCGTATACGGATCGATTCAATGGATGAGACGGAAGTTTTGTCATTGATTCATGTCGAATGATTACATAACGAAGGAGTATACAAACGTTTAAGCTCTGGGGGAGGTTGGACAGAACCTCCCCTCTCAATCACACAGACACTGGACAAAAACTTACAAAGAAATACAAAGACGAAACTATTTATACTTCTTCATTCTGTCCGAACTGGGTAACCTCCGAACCTGCTCCGAACTTCCTCCGAACTTGGAGTTCGGACCACCTTCGGACAACTCCGAATCTGGAGTTCGGCTGAGGTTCGGACCTCAGTTCATGTTTCCAACAAATCGGTCTGTTTGACAATTCGAACAGTAACGGCCACACAAGGTTCATGCATCAACAGTTTTGATGCCATAAATAAATATTTTTTATCCGGTTGTAGAAGAATTTTGTGTTTGAATGTTACTTTAGGAAAACTTTTATTCACAAACATAAAAAATATATCACATAAGACTCCACCGTGATGGCCAATCATAAAAAAAACAAAAGTTTATAACGAAGTTAGTGTCATTTTAACTATAGTTTTTTTTATTTCTAGCAAAATTAAAAATGAATTCATTGTAGGAAAAAAAACAAAGTATAAATTATTATCAGTCAATAAGCAATAGTTAGGATTACTAAAATCAATACCTTAAATAAGAATTGAGTGAATTTTTTTTAATTCTTTTTATGACATAAAATGTAGGTTTTTACACCCGATAATACTATTGATTAGACAAGTTACACTCTCATCCTCCTTTCTTTTTTGAGACATACACATGTTAGAATGGAAAGAAAAAATAAAAAAAATCAAATGTCGTTAAAATAGAGCAGATAACAGTGTAAACTTAATTTTTATAAACAAATAAATATAGGTACAAAATACTAAGTTTTATATAATTTAAACTTGTTTTTTTTTTGAACGGATAATTTAAACTTGTAGCGTAGCAGTACAAATAATAAAACCATAGTCTTTATGTTTAAATAATTGAGCACTCTAAGTCTTGAACAAATGGATAGATTTAGAGTAGCATTAGAGAGGTTTGATTACGAGTCAAAGCCCCGATTCACCTAATCGATCTCAATCGAAATGGTCCGAAACCAAACCAAACCAAACAAAAAATGTTTGAACCAAAACGGAAACATAGCAGGTAATGTGATTCAAAACAGGTTCAACACTAGCTCCAAAATCAGATCGGGCCAGCAAGTTTCTGACAAGTCAATGAGGTTCCTGCACAAGTAACACCGTGTTAAGCCCTTAACAGGGCAGGAAATGATGCGTTGCGAAGATCTTCCGGGGTGAGAATAAGTACATGTGATGATCGGAGAAGGTGATGTACGAGAGAACGGCGAAAGTACCTCGGTGACTTGGCTATTTATAGACGGAGAATGATTTAGGGTTTTCCCTTGAAACATCAGGCGTGTGCTCGTGAAGCTTCCAGAAATGAACACACCATGCACGCTTATTGAGTGAAGGGAGCAAATCGTGTAACTACGTGTTACACGTCCTAACAGATTTCTAATCCCCACTCATCTGGAGATTTTGTGAAACCGCTTGCCAGCTCGCGCTAAGCCCATAAGATATTTGTGAATATCCTAAGATATTTGGGTCGTTAATGGTGGTCCACTAGCTTAACCTAGTGACAAATGTGTATGACCCCTTATTAAGAGGTCTTGGGTTCAAGTCCCACTTGTAACAAAAAAATAAAAAATGATGGTTACAAGTTAGGCCAAAGAGTTTTCTCACCAGTGATGAATTATCTCTTAATAAGGAATGAAGATTATTGGGCAGGTGGTGTAATTTTTCCGTCATTAATCCAAATTTTCCGTTAAAGAAAAATAGTGGTCCGTGACGGGCCCATCTACAGTGATTAATATTTAATGTGAAATGTAAAAGTAGCGGTTTGGTAGTTAGAGTTTTGGTGGTTGTGAAATGTGCATGTGAATGATAGATAATAAATGTTGCAGTTAAAATAAAAGTAAAACTAATTTATTAGTTTTCTCGGGTCGACCCGAGATGTCACCCATATCTGTCATCTGTTCTAGAAAGAACGTATATAATCCTAATAAATTCAACAAATCATTTCTCCAAATCTACAATGCCGATGGTGCGAAATCCACGATGATATCTCTCTCTCTCTCCGGTCTTATCAATTTCGGAAAATTCAAAGCTTCGCCTACTAAATCTTCGATCCAGTTCACACACAGAAGATGATTCTCCACGGAGGTTTGCTCAATCCTTCGTTTCAAGCTGCTTCCGCGTCTAATTCGATGCCGATTGCAGTTACTTCAGTGAATAACTTGTTTTCGCCGGCGTATTTCCGGTACCGGTACGTGAGCGCCTCCGGTAATGTGTTTTTCCGTAGCAGAAAGGCCACTCGTGATCGTATTAGTCTGTGTCATGGAAATTATGGAATTCGAGTTTGTTCTGAATCTAAGGTATCCGAATTACTCGTTTACTCGTTTTGTGCTGATTTTTTGAAATTGATTTGATGTGAACTTAAGGTGAATCGGATTCTGTTTTTGTGGTTAGTTAATTTGGCGTTGACGCATTGGTTGTGGTGTTATTGACTTTCATGTGATCTAGAGGACTATATATGCTTCCTACATTAAAGTCTAGGGAGGATTAAGCTAATAGGCAATTTGTTCACATTTCATTTAATAGTCAGATAGTAACTGATGTAAGTGAATTAAAGCTGATTCTGTTTGGATTATCCTGTTTGATCCGGCAATTTGACAATCTGTGTTAACTGTCCAAACACAAATAGCCAAACATGTTAAGTCTAAGTATCTAATGATATATGTGCTAAGAAGTGCAGCAGATTCCCCAATTTTTGCATTTCTATTCTCTTTTTGGTTTTGTGACTATTTCTGTGAAGTTGTAGAGGATCATTTAGTAAGATTGTATATTAATAAAGGCAATAATATGTTCAACATAATGCTGACATGTAGGCAGAAGAAAAGCAAGTTAGAAAGTATTCACCTCTTCTTGAGAGCCCCTTAAGGTCAGAAAACAATGTATCAACTGCACATTTGAAGGTGATTCCTGACATTTGGAGGTCCGCAGCACAGAGGTTTGGTGATCGGGTTGCATTGGTCGATCCACATCATGATCCGCCTACAAATATGACTTACAATCAGGTCATCTTCTCTTTTACCCTTTCTTTTTACATTATTAATTTCTTTTCTTTTTAAGTACTCCAAGCTTACCTGCTGGCCAGGTTGATTAGTTTCCTTCCTTTTATTTTACACAGGCAGTTTTTCTTTTTTTAGTATAAATATAGAACTATTTAACCTGAACCTGTACTTTTCATTATCAAATATTTAGGTGGAGCAGGACATTTTGAATTTCTCTGAAGGTTTAAGAGTTATTGGAATCAAGCCATGTGAAAAGCTAGCACTTTTTGCTGACAATTCCTGTCGGTGGCTTATCGCTGATCAAGGTGTGCATTCTGATAAAAGTTGATCCTTTTAGTAGACTTAATACCTGCAGTGCTTTCTGATTATAATTCATCCATATTTAGTGCATGATTTTTCTTCTCATTCCTTATATCATAACCTTGAAATTACAAACGACGATATGGTTTATATCTTATGTGGCGTTAACAAGTCAAATTGAGAAATTAAATGTCTAGTAACACTAACAAGTTTGGGTGTAGGTATTATGGCCACAGGAGCAATAAACGTTGTTAGGGGATCTAGATCATCAGTGGAAGAGCTGTTACACATTTACAATCATTCTGAAAGGTTAGAATCGTCATTCCCATTTGACTTAGTAAGAATCAAATTGATTACTTTTAACTTCATAATTAATTGAATTTTTCAAAACTGATGTATTTTCGATTGCTTTTAAGTGATAAACTTACAGCAAGTTTAAACTATGTAAGAACTACTTACTATACTTAGAAAAGAAGTTATGTTTTGCATGCAAAAAAGATCATGTTCAATAATGAGCTATAATATCAGCCTGCTTTCTTTTACTTTTAGAGAATAGCATGAGGTTATTCTTTTGAATTCTTTCCATAACAGTGTTGCACTTGCTGTGGACAATCCTGAATTATATCACCGGATAGCAGCTGCCTTTAATTCTAAGGCATCTGTTAAATTTCTTATACTACTTTGGGGGGAAACATCATCCATATCTAGCCATGTGATGGAGGGAATTCCTGCTTATACTTACAAAGAGATCATAGATATGGGTCATGAAAATCGTGCACTTTTTGTTGATTCACATGATGCTCGTAAGTCAAATTTGCAATATCTACTACCATTTGATTCTTGTTAACAAAGGGCTGTGAACTATTTAAGGTGATGAACTTTTGAGTTCTCAAACCAGTTCTGGATAGTAGGAGGTGGCATTTGAAGTCGAAAACACATTCATTAAACTTTTGGAAAGTAAACTAATAACTGACAATACAAGTGCTGTGTGTGTGTGTATGAGAGAGGTAGAGTGGGTTATACTTTAAGTAACTCAGTGGAACTACACATTTTACTGACTTTGTGAATCTTCAGATGAAAAGTATGTTTATGAGCCCATCAAGTCTGATGATGTTGCTGCTCTTATATACACAAGTGGGACCACTGGCAACCCAAAAGGAGTCATGCTTACACATAATAATCTTTTGCACCAGGTATATATGATTATGTGTATCTTCCACTCCTTTCATCTTTATTGGTGTGCTTTCTTAAGAACTTACGTTTTAATATCAACGGGCAACAAGACAAATCATCTTTCGATTATATATGTCAACAAATGGTTAGGTTTTCCCCACGTAGGATTGAAATTTCTATTGATACAACTCCTCTCTCTCCCTTTCTTTGCCATTCAATTCTATTTGTGCATCTATAAAGAGGTGGGTTTTTGTGAGGAAGTTACGTCAAAATTAGTTTTGGAAGTTTCAAAGCATTCACTTATAAAAGGGTCGGTTTGAGTTGTGCTTTATCTTGAATGGGTCAAATGGGTAAGCTAAAGGATTTTTATGTTAAGTATAATGCTGCCAAATGGTTGAATGTCATTTAAAAAGTGTATTCAAAATTCAAATACATAAAAAAAAACTCCTTATCCCGCATTTAAAAAAATTAAGATTACTTTTGCAATAATATTGTTTTTGTAATTAAATTTAGCACATTATATATCTATAAAATACAGCAAAACAGATAAAATGTGTTTAGGGGTTGGCGCACCCCAGCGGATTTTGGCCCACACTTTAAAAGTAGCCATTTGACCAAAGCCCTTGTAACCCATAACCTAACCTGCCTGTATTTCCACCTCTAGTCAAAATACTTCAATTTTATATGCATTAATTATCATTATTGTTTCCCTCAAATGATCAAATTTTTATGTTAGGACATTCTGCTTTCATACTTCTTCAGGTTCATAATTTGTGCGATATCGTCCCTGCTGGGCCCGGGGATAGATTTCTAAGCATGCTTCCACCTTGGCATTCATATGAACGTGCTTGTGAGTATTTTATACTTTCCTCTGGAGTTGAGCAAGTATACACAACAATTAAACACTTGAAGGTATTTTCAGATTCCAGTTGGAATTCCTCAGATATAGATAATGGAAAAATATTACCTTGCTATATTCCTGCGATCCTGAAAATATGTTATATATCCTTAAAATAAGTAATTATTCTCTCACATTTGCTGATTACACACCCACTCTGTTCACCTGCCTTATGATATGCAGTTGTGTTTTGTAGGATGATTTGCGGCAATATCAGCCACAGTATATGATTTCCGTCCCTCTAGTATTTCAAACTCTGTACAGGTACATCTTTTCTGTCTACACTCTACAAGACTACGACTGTAGAATGATACACTAAAGCAATGCAATGTATTCAATTCACCGAGTGTGGTAAAGATTTTTTTTCAAATTGTGTGTGTGTGTTGTTGTGGGGGGGGGGGGGGGGGGGGGGGGCAGAAGTACTAAAAACAAAATTTTCATATATTATGTTTTTCTTGTTCAATTATTGAAATACGGTTCCTACTCGCAGTGGGATACAGAAACAGATATCCACGAGCTCAGCTATCCGTAAGCTAGTTGCAGTATCATTTTTAAGGATCAGTTTGGCATACATGGAGTTCAAAAACATTTACGAGGTTCAACCTTCAGCTTTTTGTTGACTTTTGACTTCTGTTTTTGGTATGAGAAATGATGGTCAATGTTCATGTAGAGGTTGCAAGATGGGTGGGTTGGGTAATGGGTCAATTCAGATTCGGGTTGAAACAGATCATCATTAGTGCAGTTTGAAGCAGATCACTTTTTTATTTATTCTTTTTCATAATTGTTAATAGGATTATTATTTATCAAAACAATGTTATTACAATAGTAGTAATTCAATCACAGATAACACGATTTAGAAAGTTGCATGCATTTTCAAAATGGACGTTGGACAATTTCCAAGTGTTATGAATGTTAATGGCATCACTTACTGAAACTTGTGTAGTGTAATCAATTTGTTTCCATTTCCTGTATGGAACCTGTAGTGGCAAGTTTTGGATTGTTGTTAGTTGTTACATTTGGCACATATCGTTTAACTAGTTTCTTTGAAGGAAGTTAAGTTACCTTTACTTTCGATGGTCTAATGCTCTAATTAGTTTCCGTATTCCCTTGTAGGGTAAATGTTTGTCAAGAAATCAGAAGCAACCTTCTTACATTGCTGCAACATTGGACTGGCTATATGCACGGGTTATTGCTGCAATTTTGTTACCTTTGCATTTATTAGCAAAGAAAATTGTGTACAGTAAAATCCACTCGTCTATTGGGCTTTCAAAGGTTTGATATACTACTCTTCTCATGCTCTTTCAGTTTTTGGGAGTGTTTTAGTGAAAAGACAATTTCTTTATATTCCAAGACGCTCAGATCTGATCCTAAATATACTTCGGATCTGAAAACTTTTGTATAACTACTTATTATTGTTGAGAATATTACTGAACATATAATGATTATGAATAGAATACAATACAATTCGGTATATAAACGGTGATCGAGGAAGTTTAAAAGAAATTTTAATCAAGATATCATTTGCAGGCTGGAATAAGTGGAGGTGGTAGCTTGCCTACGCATGTTGACAAATTCTTTGAGGTTTGAAGCTTTTGTTTTTTAAATTACTTATAAATGGGTCAACTTGGGTTGGTTTTTTTTCTCTAAAGGGTTAAATGTTTTTTTTTAGTTAAATGGCTTACATGTCAAACAAGTCTATTTTAGTTCATACAACGTCCCAAGTCATTTCATTCAATGATTTAGATTATTATTCTAGTGATGATTTTTCTTTTAATCATAATTAGTGTGTTACTTATATACCAATAATTAATTTAGTGGACAAAAAAGTTTTTGTGTGTTGAGCCAACTGCCAATCCAAGCCGGACTTAAATGGCCCATTCTATCTTATTACATCGATCATTTATCTTGCCTCTGCTAATTACCATGTTGAAGAATAGATATAAATTGTGCTGATGTTGCTGTCTTCACAGGCAATTGGAACCAAAGTCCAAGTTGGATATGGATTAACAGAGTCATCTCCTGTTGTGGCTGCTCGACGGGCACACTGCAATGTAAATATACCAACCTTTGACATTTTAATTAATGCTACTTTTTTTTTTCTGTATGCTGGAACTATATGACATCATAGATGTCACATTTGAAGGTTCTTGGCTCAGTTGGGACTCCAATTCGATACACAGAAATAAAAGTTGTGCATGATGAAACGGGTGAGGACCTTCCTCCTGGTTCAAAGGGAATTGTCAAAGCGAGGGGCCCGCAGATCATGCAGGGTTATTACAAGGTACCTCGAAAAGAAAAGCATAATAAATTGTTTTTAATTTATAGTAATTAGTTTATCTTCATTTTTAAAATAGAATCCCATTGCAACAAGCCAAGCCATAGATGAAGATGGTTGGTTAAACACTGGAGATATTGGCTGGATTTCTCCTGTTCATTCAGTAGGGCGAAGTCGTAATACTGGTGGCATTATAGTTCTTGAAGGACGTGCCAAGGATACAATTGTCCTTTCGACAGGTAATTATCGGTATTTTCTTTTTCTTTTTTTCTTTTGTTCGCATTTCCTTATTGGGTTGAATATGTTCAATGGGTAATAGGTGAAAACGTTGAACCCGAACAGCTAGAAGAAGCTGCCATGAGAAGTAGTTTGATTCAACAAATAGTTGTCATTGGCCAGGTAACACTTTGATTTTTGACATCCATATCCATCCATTTTCAGATCCTTTAATCTCACTTAAATAGAAGTGGAAAAATTGGCGAGTCGGATAATAGGCCCTAACGGGCCGCTCAGTTTTTCTGTTATTATTATTTTTTTCTAAATAACTAATGGATTAAATGTGGTCACCAAAAATGATGAGGTTGTATGCATTTAAAATATCTCATTGGTAGCTAGATTT
>JBCNJP010000023.1:89477676-89485176 GCA_039602395.1 Deinandra increscens subsp. villosa | reverse complement strand
ACCCAAACATATAAAGAATAATTTAAAGGATTAAAGCGCTAATGAATTAAACATAAACTTTATACATATATGAGCAATGACACTCAAAACAGAGGCAAACAAATAAATATACACTAATTTATAATGCATCACTAAAGCATATATATAAATAAGGCTTAAAACATGTATGCTATAACAAAAAGCTAAAAAAATAACACATGCAGGCATAAAATTGATGATAGAAAGACTCACACAAATTGTAAACCCAAATAAAATACATGCTACAAAAACCAAAACCACAAATCCATCCCCAAAAGAACAATTAAATAATTATGCACACTGATGCAATGAGAAGACATATCTAATATATGTATGTCAGGAAAAAGAACTCAGAATTAATACGAAATACTACAGCAAAAACTACAGATATAAAGCACAACCTAAAATAATAACTTAAGTAGAGATAAGACTGCACATGATAAGGTAAAAAAAAAAACTTACAGAAGTAAACACCAAATGAAGGCAACTCAATAGACCTGCAAAGGAAGAAAGAACAATTATAAAGATAATAATTAGAAGTTTAAAGAAACACTACAAAAGACATATGGAATTCAAAAAATAGTATACTACACAACAATACTCGATACAAAGGGAATTAATTAAAATACCTTTAGAAACAACTAAAAAAAATAAGTATATGACCAAAAAAAATAAGTGTATGACCACATAGAAAATATGTGACCAAATCAAGATATGCACATATGAATTCTAAAAAATGACGTTGTTAATGTCTATTTGCCAAGGGTACTTCTCTTTGCTGGATAGGTGTTGTAACAAAAGAGGATGAGCAGCTGGGCAAACCTCCTAGAAACTTGCATCCAAATTATTAAATCTTAGGCCATCCATTTCATAGTCATAGGGTTTAAGTAGAAGAAATCCATGTGGATCTGAAATTTCACATACTACTTATGCTTAGGAACCGATCCATACAGACCTAATATGAAGCCTAGAACATGCTGCTTGAAATAGGCAGATACAATCATACAAAAACCTAAAGTATGGCAACCGAATGGATCATAGACAAAAAAACTCAAGAAAGATATAAACATCAAACTCTGTAAAAATGAGAAAGATGTTAAGCAATAAACATGTAGCTTTTTTATGAATTTATAAACCTAATGGGTCAGTACAAAAATTTGTTAAACTTAAATCTCTTCCGATTTTAATTTCTTACGAAATCAAAATAAAAAAAAAGATATACCTGTAGAGGAAACTGAAGAGAAAAGCAGCAAATACCTACAATAGGAAAACACATAACCCAATCGACTAACATAAAACATACCTTGAGAGCGCATAGCAGAGGGCCGACTAATTCCTGATAACAAAACAACAGAAGAGAAAGAACAGGGATAAGAAATCAAACCTTCAGATTATCAGATCGGAGGCAAGAGAGGGAGACGATTCCATCAATTAAGAGTTGAAGAAAAGCCGCCGGAGAACGCCGGGATCGAACGGAGGAGGTGGGGGTCTGCATCGTCGTCTCTCTTTCTCTCTCTTCTTTCATTTTCTTTTCTATCTTCACATCACCGACTCTCTGATAAAAACCCCAAAATCGAAAACCCTTACCGAGTGGAGGCTGGAGTCACGATTTCAGGGGTCGTCGGAGTCCCCTCTGTGGTCACCGACCACCTCTCGAGCCCTAGCTGCCGCCGCAGTCAATCTCTCACAAAGAAACCCTGATCATCGTTGATTGCCTAAATTATTGGAGCAGATGATGATGTTGCAGAGAGAATGAGAAAACGTGAGGAAAGGGAAAAAGTGACTGAGGGATTTGGTGTACGATTGAAACAAATGGGTTGAGTAGAATCGAAGCCATCTTCAATCTTGCAGAGCACTTTAAAAATATAACAAAAAAAAAAAAGAATATGCCACATGTTAAATTGTAATTGGTCTTTTGTCTTATGAATAGTGTGTATTGTGTGTTACCAACTCTTTTGTTTTTGTATTATATAATAATTGAGCAAAGTACCAAAGACCAAAGTATAACTAACCCATTATGATTGTAAAGTAATGAATGCATTGGTGCGATACCAAACATAAAGTAGCCATTTGTCTCTAAACCCTTCCAAAAAGTTGCATCTAATATGTCAAAAAATAGTAGCCCAGATCATACTTTTACATTATGATTTATAAGTAGAAAAGAAAGCATAGAAGATGTGATTTTTTTTTAATTCCCATCGTCTTAATGTTAATGAGAACTAGAAACACAATAGTTAGAATTGAGTAGTCCACTTTCTGAAGAAGAATGGAATCAAAAGATTAACCAACATTTGGTAGCAAATTGCAATGGTGATCCTAAACATGAACCCTCAAGTGAAAAACATCACCTCCGGTTGGTGCCAGATTCCATTTTCACATACAAACTACAAATCTTTCTATCACTACAACTAAACAAACAGATAGAATATATTTAGATAATCAGATTTCATCACAAAAATCATATTGTCCAGTTTTGATCTAGTTATTTCAAGTTTCGATTTGGTTATTTATAACAATTCGAAACAAATAGAGAAAAAAAATAAGGAAAGAAAAATAGAGAAAAAAAGTAAGGAAAGAAAAAAAATAGAGAAAAAAAGTAAGGAAAGAAAAAGGACCGTTATGCGAGAGGAGGAACCGGGGAGGCAAGAGACATCTAAGGTGCACTCCATCGGTGATTAACAACCCCATCAGTTACCTGCACATGCACCACAATCACAAAATCCCTTCAAAACCCGATACTAAAGAAATCAATACATCTGAAAGCCAAAGCATCGTAACATTGAGGGCAAATAACTTTTGAATTAGCCACTTCTAACTAAAATGCTTAGCTATTCTTTAGATGTCAATGCAGGTAACATTACCTGAAAAGATCTTTTATGAGATCAAAATAATTCATCAAATATGGTGTATTTGAAGGCAGAAACTGAATCACAGGTGAACGATTTGAAACTGGTGTTTCTTTGATTAGGATCCGATTCAAGAAATGAACTTATTCTTGCTTATAACCCAGCCCACAATCCAAATACGTTTTATGTTAGACTTTAGAGTTTAAAGTTTTGCTGGCTTCGTTTCCTTGTTGCACGAACTAAAAAAGACATCTTCATTTTCCGGTGGGAAACCAACACAACCCGATGGTATAACTTGAAGATTACAAACTACACTTGAACCTCAAACATACCTAAACAACATTTTCACCCAAATTTTATGAACAAATTCACTACAACAGAGATGAAATCAGAACCGCTAATGAAAAATTAAGGATGGAATAAGGTCAAAAAGGATTTAAGAAAGCACAAACCTGATGAAAGTTGCAAATCTACAGCAGCCCTGATTTTAGTAACCGAGATGCGTTATTTACTTTTGATAGAGCACAAAAGGAAGATCCACGACCTTAGATTTGAAAAACAAAGCCAAGCAAAGAGTAAACCCCAGAAAACGAAAGCATCGTTCGATTCATTGAAACCCTAAAACGAAACTAATAGAGAGAGAAGATGGTGTGTACAGAGAGCCAGGTCTAAAATGAGAATGAAACCTTCACCGACATCGTCGATGTTGGACGGTGGAGCGACGTGCAGGTGGTGAGCTGCATCTCTGCGGCAGGGGGTGTGGACCGACGTGCAGAGTGAAGGGAGAAGAAAAATGCATCCTCTTCATCATCGCCATCTTCGTCACCGCTATCGCCACCCATATCCATCCTCTCTCATCATCGTCTTTGACAAATGTATTCGACACAGAGATATGATTCAGTACCTACAAAGTAGATGAAGGAGTGGCCGAGTCTGTAAGTTATGGTTCTGCTATATTTGCTCTCACCTGCTACATACGTGTGAAGGCAAAAGCAAATCTCCTCCCTCTTTTTAGACCAGAATCTGTACTTTATGTTTTAAAGATTGTATTATGAAGTTGTCTTTTGTATATATAGGAGGATGTTTCGGATTTAAACTCTAAAGGATAAACCTGTACGTATTGAGTGTAATTGTTAATCAACACCATATAATATTTTTTCAACCAGAAACACTTAAAACTGACGTTGTCCATAAGTCATAGTGAATAATATCAAACGGATAAACAATAACAGAAATAGAATCATAAATTGACAATCTTTTATCGTTTGTTAAGTGACACGAATCACACACCGAAAAAGTTTGACTTTTATTGCATGAAATTATAAAATTGTGACTAAGATATTCTATAACAGGAGCACCCGGGCGGGTGGCCAAGCCTGTTGTGCCATCTTGGTGTCATTGAAGTAGAGACAAGAGCAAAGTGAAGTTCGTGCAAGTCTGTGAACTTATAGAGATGGCCACCACTATTGTGGCGGGAAAGGTGCTTGCCAGTGTTGAGGTCCTTCAAAGAAAAACCAAACGAGTCAAATTCAATGGAGACAAGGTTATCACGGGTGAACCGGCAGACAAACAAAAGGTTTTTGATTATTTATGGTGAATAATTGATATTATTTAGGGTATAGGTCTTCTTGGGGAGTTTGTGAAAGCCATTTCCGGACCCAAGAATTGATAACCGATTACCATTATCCACAAATATAGTGTTAACGGAATAGGAAATTGGATTTAAATAATCCCAAGTTTTGAGGGTTGGCCGACAATAATCCCACTTTAAATAATAACTTCCAATGGTCCCAACTTTCAACCTATTTATTTCTAATGGTCCCACCGTTAAGTTTATTGCTGATGTGGCACATGAGTTGGATGTTTATTTATTTTTGTATTTTAAAATCCCTGCCACATCATATTAACTTAGCCAAACACTCCCCTTCTTTGTCTTTATGTGTGTCGACAGAAACGAAACAAAACAAGGAGAAAACCGGCGATGGCCGATGACCAGCCGGAGAACCTTAGTCGGCGTCCGGCGACTATTCGATGGCCGCCGTCGCGGTTTTTCAGTTTCACAACGCAATTTGATTCTGATTTTTCAATGGAAGCTACCGTGAGTTAAGACGGGTAATTTTGCCGCCAATTGCTCCGGAATTGCGGAGATTATGTTCGTCGGAAGCGTGTTATCGCCAAGAGCTAAGCATTTGAAGATGAAATCGAATAGCCTCGAGGACGTTTCGAGATCTCAATCGAAGAATACGCCGCCGAAAAACAACCAGAAAAACCTTTTGATGATTGTATCGGAGAATCCGATCCGTTTGAGGAGGTTTAAAGTCGTGGTCTCTGTTTTTTTTTTTGACTTAATGATCTTTCATTTATATAATACAACAATTACATCGATGTTTGATTATCGGACCGAGTCAAAACCTGAATTCTATTCAATGCGATGAGAGATTTATTAATAATTGTTCCGATTGGATTGGTTTTTTTTAGCTCCGGCGTAGAATTTTTGCAGATCTAGGGCTTTGTAATCGAGTAATTTTTTTGGCTTCTGGATAGCCGGTGATGAAGATATGGAAGCCACGGTCGAGGAAGAATCCGTCTACGTTAGCGGTACGTACACTTCCGTCGACGGCGTCGGAGGCTTCAATGAGGAGGAAGGGGATGTATGCGGAGTGGAGGCGCCTAAGCCGGCGAGACCGTGCCGACGACGATAACTCATGTTATGTTGGGATTAGTTTGGGAGGTTAGCGACGATTGAGAGGTTTGAGAAATTTGTGTGCAAAGTTTGGTTGGTGACTTTAGCAGTTGGTGACGACGACAAACAGTGGTGGTGGTGGAAGGTGTGGTGAGGAATGGATGAAGAAATAAAGGATTGAGTGGGTGGCCATTGCCGTTTTCATGTTCTGTTTCTCTCACACACAAAGAAAAAGAAGGGGAGTGTTTGTCTAGGTTAGTATGATGTGGCAGGGATTAAAAATATAAAAAGAAATAAGTAAACATCAAAATCAGGTGCCACATCAGCAATAAACTTAATGGTGTTAAGTTTTTTAACGATGGGACCATTAGAAATAAATAGGTTGAAAGTTAGGACCATTGTGAGTTATTATTAAAAGTGAGATTATTGTCGGCCAACCCTTAAAACTTGGGATTATCTAAATCCAATTTTCCAACAGAATATGATCAATTTGAACTTATCTTACCTGGGTCGGCCGTGATATAAGATGATGCACCCGAGTCCATGTACCAAGCTTGATCAAGACCATTGAGGTGGACATTAGTAAGTGCTTCTCCCAACTCAGTAGGGATTAAGGCATTGACAGGTCCACTGAAGTTGGTTGAAAAGTTGCATTAGCCATTTTTTCGAGGAACATGATTTTGCCAATTGTTAGAATTAGGCCATTGAGTAGGCTGAGAACTCTAACCAGGAGTTCATCCGAGAGAGTGCCAAAAATCCATTGTGCTACTTTTGCGTTAATCTTGGACCACAGCCCGTAAATGGGATCCGTCTTTACGGGAGTTCGATTCCATCGATATGATTGAGAACCTCGTAGCTTTTGCAGTAAATTTTAAACAGCTTGACCCGGGAAGATATTTTACCTTTTTGCCATCATTCAAGAACATGAACCATGTTTTGTAGAGGGATGACAGGTTGGTGTTGGTTCAGTGGTGTTACGGGTTGACAAGAGGTTGCAGTTTATGGTGGTGGTGTCGTGACCATAAGGTGGCGACGGGATAGTGGTTGTATGGTGGTGACCTAGAGAGATAGGGTTTGGACGTGGTGTAGTGGTTTGGTGGTGTTTGTATGGGAGCCGAGAGGTGGTGGAAGGTGGTGTAGTAGTGTGGCGTGTGAGAGCCGAAAGAGAGGTGGTGAGGTAGGGGTGATTGTCTACGGTAGTAGTGGTGGTTGCATGGAGGTGGCCGGTTGTGAGGGATCGAGAGTGAGAGAGTGAGTGAAGTGTGAAGAAACGGAGGAGGTGGTGAATTTTATAGGCAAGAGAGGAGAGAGGGAGGTAAGTGTTGGTCCAATAGGAAAATGAGAGAGAGAAGGGTGGTCCAATGAGAGGAGAGTGATAGTGAAATTTGGCCAATGGGTGACGAGGTGATGGTTGGCCAATAGGAGTGTGGAAGTTTGCATGGGTGGTGATTGGTTGGCCAATGGGATGGTGGAAGTGTGCATGAGTTTTGATTGGGTGAGTGATGTGGACCATTGGATCAAGAGATTGAAGAATTGATCTTGGCCATTGGTTTTGCATGAGATCTTTGCCATTGGATCAAGATGTGACATCCGTCTATTTTCCATATTTGTAACCCGACGCGTTTTAGTTATCCATGAAATTCTTTTTTTTTTCAAGCAAATCACGAAATTCTTTTTTTTATGCTCGTTCCATTTTATATGTAATATATATATATATATTTATATATATATATTATGCATGTTAAGGTCATACCCGAGTCAACTCACGAAACCAATGGTGATAATCATTTGACAACGCCAACGCTATACAATAATTGTAAAAATACTAATGATTAAAAAAATATATATATATATATATAGTTTTATAAATATATCCATCGATTAATTTTATAAATAAACCATTTCAAATATTAAACCTATACCAAGATCTACCAATGATTACAAGATCTACCA
>JBCNJP010000023.1:89386114-89477176 GCA_039602395.1 Deinandra increscens subsp. villosa | reverse complement strand
TTAGGTCATAGTCTAGACTCTAAACATGCAATCTAGTTCTATAACCTTGGCTCTGATACCACTCTGTCACACCCTGTAAAATTTTGTGTCGGGATGTGAACCAGCGTTATCACAGTCAAGGTCAAGGACGTACTCTGGATGATTCAACAACTAGAGCCGTTTGGAAGTTGATAATTGTTTGGAGTAAATTTTGGAGTTTTCAAATCATTACGCAGCGGAATTTAAGTAATGAGTTACACAAATTGTTTTAAGTTTCACAAAACAATAGTTTTCAAAAGATTTTTGAGACATGACATCGTCAGATGTTATGCCAAGAAAATCTCCAACGGCTACAATCCTACTCCAGAATTTATTGAAAGATCCTAAATGCAACAGTCATCAAAGCAGGTCCAGATAGGTAACAGCAGAAATGTTAAGCACCTGAGAATTCACATAAGAAAACGGTCAACAAATAATTTTGTTGGTGAGTCACACAGGTTTAAAGTAGCTAGCTTTGAAAAGTATACAAAAGTTGTTATGAAAGGTTGTTTATGCTATTCTTGACAAAATCAGATAAGACTTGTTGAAATGTTACCATATACCCTGAATTCCGAAACTGACTGATTACCCACCCTTGGCATCTTTGTCCGGCGGATACCGCAAAAGCAAGATATAACAATTTGTACCCTTTGACTAATAAAACGGAGTCATGATTGGAGCGACCAAATCAGAGCAGGGGCGTTAACCCAATAGATCTATTCAAACGTTACCGTTTCATATGATAATTAATCGGATTCAGTTAATAGTGGGGTTTGGTTATAACATGAATAAACATGAAATAAAAGGTGTGGACGGCCGAAAGGCACATGTAACAGATAGGTTAACAAAGTCTAATTGTCTAGCATAGTAAAAGTAATATGAATTCTCCCCCAAGTAATTGAAAATAGTTAAAGAGAAAAGGGGCCGTGAAAACTCACATGATTCAGTGATGGAAATCGGTAGCACGATCAATGAAAATGCAAGCCTAGATAATTATAAGACGTGCAATATAATAAGTAATTGGGTTGACAATAATGTCACTCCAATTAGGTAGGTCAAGTCTTGACGTCATGGTAGCCTTAAGGTTAAGTGATTTGAAAATCAAGGTAAGTGTATCCGGTTAAGTATTTATTTGGAAATAATGCAAAGTATATATTTTTAATTAAATAAAATATATAAAAATTCCCAAATAATAATTAAAGATGGTAAATATTTATGTACATAAATATTAAGTCAAAATGAGGGTTTTCATATGAGAAATTGGTTATTTTGACTATGTAGTTGAAAACCGGGCGATTTCGCGGTAACCGCCGATTACACGATATTTATCCGTTTAAGTTAGAAATCAACCAAGTATAATAAAATATGATTAGTTTCTGTCCAAAATGGGTAGATAAATATTTCAAGTGTTGGTTTGCATTGGTTTTGCCGGTTTGATGTAACTAGTGTCGGTTTTGCCGTTTTGGTCCCGTTTGCCCGTTAAATGATATCGTTAGGTTCCTAAATTCACCATATATGTTTGTAAACATGTTTTTACCATTAAAATGACCCTATAAGTTCATTTGGACCAGATTTGGGTTTTGTTACAAAAATGGAGTTTCCGGGTTCGTCGGGTGTCGGTTTTAGTCCCGGTTTGTGCCCAAATTCAAGTAATTTATAAAGGAATCTTTTGGCTATGTCCTAGGTTCACTTTACCCATCATAACCTACTGTTAAAAAGTCTAAACTTTCTGGTCAAAACGGATCTTTGGTAAAAGGCACTTTCTAGGGTTTATAAAGTGTACTTTTGTGTGTAAAAGGTTCCTATGGTGAGTTTAAGTACAAGCAAACTTTATAAGGTCTAAGATATCATGTCTTGGCTATATTTTCTGTTTAAAAACGTGTCATAGGCATCAAGGGGTCCAAAGTTGTAAGATCTACACTTATTACATGATAAATACAAGTTTAATGACTAAAAATGCAAACTAGGCAAATACTTGTGTAAAAGTTTAACCAAACTTATTCTTGAACATAATAATGTAAGTAAATACTAACATGAGTTTCTAGTAACAAGATCTATGGTGAAACTTAAAGATGAACACAAGTAAGTAAGCTTTTAAAGTTCAAAATGGTGTTTAGACAACAATGTGAGTCAAGACTTGTAATGGAGTGATCTAGTTATGAAAGAATACTAGTAATACTTGTTAAGACAAGATTTAGTTAGAAGAAATGAAGGTGAAACCTTGTTGGAGGATGATGATGGCCGAAAATGATGATGATGATGGTTACTCTTGAGTGTTCTTGCTTCCTAGCACCAAGAATCATCAAGAGAATGAGTGTTTGAGTAGAAAATTTAGAGAGAGAGTAGAGAGAGAGAGATACTTACGGTTGGAATGGAGAGAGAGAGAACAAGGAGAAAGTTTCTTGAAAGTGTAAGTAACAAATGAAATCTAGGTTGTAAAAGGTGTTTAAGTATGGAAGTGTTTAAAAGAAAAGGGAGTGTTTGGTTAGTGTTTGTGTGTGTTTCGGTTCACACAAAACCGAGAGAGAGAGAGTGAGCCGAGAGGGATAGGGAGGTGGAGAGAATGAGTGTTTGGGAGTGTTAAGTGAGAAAATATCTAGTACATGGAAAGGTTAAATAAAATAGCTAAGTGTTTGTATGTGTATGTATATGTTGAGCCGAAAAGAGAAAGAAAAGGGGGAGTTTGGGTCTTCGGTCTCTTGGCTCCCACATACACACATGTAGTAAAGTTTTATTTCAAGTTTGAAAGGGTTTGTATGTGTGTGTGTGCTGAATTTCGGCCAAGAGAAGCAAGGAGAAGAGGCAAAAAGCGTTGGAGGGAAAGTTTTATCCAATGTGTAATGGGTTTGGAGCTACATGGGACAACCTTAACCTATGGTTGTAAAGGTGATGGTAGGGTGTAAGAGTGTTGTCTACACTTGATGGGATAAGCATCTCATGGAAGTCAAACAATGGGTAACTAAACCAACCAAGATAACTAGGAGGTGATGGTTTGGTTGGTCTCGTAACCGGCTAAGGAGGGGGACGGGTTGCGGGTTCGAAACCCGTGGGTGGCCGGGTCAAGCAAGACGAGAGGGAGGAGGGGAAAAGGTAAAGGTGACGGGTTGTTTAGACGTAAAGGAACGAGAGAAATAAATAATCAAAACGAGTCTCGAAGGTTTTATAAAATATTTATTCACGACGTTACAAAATAAACAAAAATACTTTGGTTTGCATTGAAAATACTCAAAGGTTAATATCATGAGGATATTAGTTGCATGTATATATATATAGCATGCATGTAAAAATACAAGTGTCGTGAACGTTAGTAAAGTTTAATAAATTGCTTTGGACGTAAAATATATTAAAGTTTACGTAAGGGATGGATCACAAGTCTTGGTTTGTTGTCATTGTCTAAACACGTTGTCATTTTATGTGAAATAGTTTCTGTAAGTCATAATATGATAAAAGGTTGATAAAATGTAACTTATAGTTTAATGATTTAAATGAACGTAAAATGGAGATGAAAATAATGATAATTCACAAGATGGTGGGATCATGTTTAACGTTTACCACATAGTTTGGTAATTTTGATAAATGATTTTGGTTAGTCGCTTTATTATTATTGAAATTCCAGCGACCATTCCGTGCAAAGAAGTCTTCATGTTCAATTATTGTTTACAACATGAACTAAGGCTACGTCAAGGCTATGTTCCTATTGTAAATGAAAGTGATTATGATAAAATTGGCACGTTGCATGTAAATAGTTACGTAACACGGTTAACACATAAGTATATATTATCGTTTTAAGTCCTTGGAAACTTACGGGTTGTTACAGATGCCATTTGGATGAAGTTGCTATAACGGTGGACCGTTCAGTCCACA
Source organism: Deinandra increscens subsp. villosa (assembly GCA_039602395.1). Lineage (NCBI taxonomy): Eukaryota > Viridiplantae > Streptophyta > Magnoliopsida > Asterales > Asteraceae > Deinandra > Deinandra increscens. The sequence continues at coordinate 89,473,294 of JBCNJP010000023.1, read as the reverse complement.
TCATATGGTGGATTTTGAATATAACGGTATATTAATTTATAAAAGATTACCCTTGTGATTGATGAAGGTATTGTGCATATATGGGTTAAATGAGAGTTTGTTCATTGCTAAAATGTTTTGTTTATGTATTATTCCTTTTATTTTTTATTTCGAATTTATTTTTATGTTATATTTCATTTCATATATTTTTATATTACTCAGGTATTCAGTTTAGGTTAATCTTTTAGTTCGTATAATTCTTTTTAGTCTTAGATATTTACCCGGGTTACTGACTAGTTTATTTTAAAAGTTAATTATAAACACACCTAAAATAATTTAGAAAAAAGAAAAGATGAAGGCAGCGAGTGAATGGAAGAAAAAAAGAACAATGTGATGCTTTGTATCGAAGAGAAATGGGCCTGGGCCTCATTTTATCTCTATATTTAGAACGAATTGGGGGCAGCTTTGGATTACTCACCCGATGTTAATTTTTTGTTTGAATGGCTAGAAATTTTATAAAGAAAGCACTAGTAAGAAGCTAGCGAATCAAAAGAAATTAAAAGGAAAAAATACACCAATCTGACCACTATAAGGTTATTCTTCCTAAATCTAACCCACGTGAAAGCCTAAAGTTTAATGTCCTCCATGATCTCGTGAGAGGTCTTCGTACGATTATTGAAAAGCAACTCGTTTCGCGCTTTCCAAATACTCCAAAGAGTCGTAATAAAGATGCATTGGTAAATACGAAGGGTTTTCTTCGGGAGAAGCCAAGAGGAATGGAGCGAAAGGACATCTTTGACCGTGAGAACCACAGCCATCGGAGCCTTGCACCACTGAAAAAAGATATCTCAGATTATACTAGTCCGAGCACAACGAATTAAGAGATGATATGTTGTCTCATCAAGGCTTCCACACTCGCACAAACAATCCCCAAATCTAAACCACGGAACGAGAGGTTTACTGTAGGCGCGATTTTATTCATACCGGCTCTCCAAGCAAAGACATTAGCTTTAAGCTTTAAGAGGGATCCGATGTTAAATATAGTATTTATTTTTGTTAAGATGTTATTGTTATTGTTTTCTCTCTATAATATAAAATCCTAAACAAAAAACACATAATTGATTTGGGTTGAACATGATACTTTTGTTCTAATGAAACAAAATACAAGAATTTTTTTCAAAAATGGGTGTTTTACCCAAAAAAAACATCAAAAATGGGTGTTGAACTTTTTTTTTCTAAAAATGGGATTTTCGCACTTGGCAGGTGCGAAATCAGCTTCGGGACTAGCTTCGGTGGAGGAATCTCTGGTTCGGTTCCGACGATTGCAGTGTGGTGGGCCCATTACGCATCTCGCAAATGCGAGATTCACTTTTCTATAACCTATTTCGCACCTGGGAGGTGCGAAATGTCATAAATCAGCTTTTTTTTCCGCAGACCACTAATGGAGACAATGAATGCCTGCATACATGCATGCCACACACACAAGAATCACAAGAATACCCGACATTTAACATGCATGCTACAACTTTATTCAAACCTCACAAACCAACAATTAATTTTCTGCCATCTTATTTATTCACATGCATGCTACAAGACAATTTTTTTAAAACTTTCATCTACCACCAACAATAAATTGATTGCATAATTCCAAAACACCACTCCCAAAATCTGACAAACACTATGCATGCATGACATAACTTTTGACCATATTCCATAATTCACCAATTTTGAAATCCTTTTATACCCGTAAAATTTTTATAGAATTATCACCTTCTTCATCACTCATCTTCTTGAATTCTAATATCCTTGTTCAGAATTCCCTTGTTCATCCCTTCAACAAGTAAAAAGCCAGTTTTTTCAATCTTCATCAATTTAATGGCCGGAGCTCAAATATATCCTGGTCCTAGAAACGATGAGTTGTTATTTTTGGGGACTCGTCATCGAGCCTACCATTTATATTACTCTGAAAATTTTACCGATAGACCTCTAAAAGCCAGACGGTGTGATCAAAATTTTTGGAAATTTTTGATCAAAAAAATTACACAACACAGGTTTCCAGCAAAGCTGATGGAGTACCTCAAAAAAGCAGGGTTTAGTGGGGTGTTACAATGTTACTATGACAAGATAGACCAACATCTTGTAACATCACTGGTAGAGCGATGGCGTCCTGAGACTCATACGTTTCACTTTCCTTTTGGTGAAGCCACAGTAACTCTAGAGGATGTTCAGATGTTATGGGGGTTACCTTTTGGTGACGAGGTAATTTCTGGTACAAATTACAGGTGGTCTCAACCAAAAAAACAACAAATCTGTGAGCATCTACTTGGGCTTACATTGGAGGACCCGGAAGACCTCACCAAGAACACTCTTAAAATGTCTACTCTATTAAAAAAAATAGAGAATTCTTGGCCGAGAAATGACGCTGCAGATGAAGAGTGCCTGAAAATGGCAAGGTGCATTATACTCCACCTAATAGGTGGTACTATTCTTCCCGACCATTCATCGAGTACCGTGTATTTTTACCATCTGCAGCACTTGGAAAATCTTGACCAGTGTGGACAGCTAAGCTGGGGTAGTGCAGCACTCGCAAATCTTTATAAGGAATTATGCAAAGCTACAGACCCAGCAGCAAAAGAGATTAGTGGCCCTTTAATGTTGTTGCAACTTTGGGCATGGGAAAGAATTCCTCAAATTGCACCAAAAGTTAAAGACCAGTATAACTTTGATGGGCCCTTTGGTGGAAGGTAATTATAAAAGGTTCTTACTAAAAAAAAAATTACACCTTTTTTTTCTAATATTAACATTTTCATATTAATGGTTTGTAGGTGGCGTGGTAGCTTAAGCTGGTCCGGCGTAGCAAATCATTCAATGGAGCATTATCGTTCACTGTTTCAATGTTTAAACACCGACCAGGTTGTTTATTAAAAAAATTATATATCATAGTCAAAATAAAATTTTAAATTTATATTATATATTGACTTAAATTTTTTTTTAATAGTTTGTTTGGATGCCTTATGTGAATGCTGAAGGGCGTATTAATGAAACTTATAAAAAAGGAAGTGCGTGTTGGAAGTGTGACACGTATCTTATCTTTTTTGAGACTTTTGAACCCCACCTACCCAGCAGGGTTATGAGACAGTTTGGACTATTTCAAAAAGTCCCCACAAATCTTCTCATTAATCCACAGAAACACAAAACATTACATAAATATTCTGGAAAAAGTGGGCTAAAAAACTGGAAGGATGAGCATTCACATTTTATCCTGCACTGGATTAATCGCATGGGTTACAATGTAACGGGGTCACCATGCGGTGGTGACTACAAGGCTAGTCGGGAGTATATGTCATGGTTCTTGGATAGAACTGCTTTTTTTGTACAGAATCCAGGTGCTCAAACTGGAACCTCCACGAGGGACGGTAATATTGGTGGTAGACTGGAAATGTTGGTATGTATTTATTTTTCATATATACATATATATATATATATATATACATATGTATTTTTTTATTAAAAAAATATAACTTTTCTCTTTCCACATTGTAGGGCCAAGCCATAGGTGAGATGCATCGGATATCAAGCCAAGATAACCCGTATAATCTTGACGATCAACTGGGTGGGGTTCAACAGGTGGCGGCACAATATTTAAATCTTGCCGGTGCCGGACATCACTTGGATTATCCTACGTCCCATTTGGCTAGCCAATGGAACCCGTATGAATTTCCCACACAACCTTGTTATAATATCGAGCAACCGGCCACAAAGCAATCAGAATTTTGGCATAGGGATCATTACTTTGATTATCGTGAACCACTTGCAAAAAAAGTCAAAATACAATCCACATTTCAGGAGTACTATAGGGGTAATCAACGCCAACTATAAAATTCACAATTCATAAAGTGTGATAACATTACAACCACTTCAACATCTACTTCTAAGTTAAATTGTTTGTTTCAAACCAACTTGTGCTTAAACATATAAACTCATCTAAGCTACTAGAGGCATGTCTTCACTATGATAATTGGTTTCTCTAATTGATATCTACTATACTGCATAGAGATGCTAATTTCTGACATGAACCGAATATAATGCGAAAAAATAGGTTTTGGGTCGGCCTACATGACTAGTTTTGTTGAACATGTCTCCTGAACCCAATTTATTTAAGATATAGGTCAACCCAAACACAACCAAAACTTTTCCCTTTAACTATAAACTTCTAAAATGTGTTAAATTTTAACTTCCATCAATTCTTTACTTTCAACAAGTTTATTTTATTAGTTCTAACTACTCATGCTCTAATAGTATTTGTTTATTTCTTCTAATATCGAGTTATTATATTTTATTTAACGGCCAACAAATGTAACCCGAACCACCATCGGTAACCAAATGGTAGAAGGCACCCTACACCAGAGCAGACAGTGTTGGGATGCCAGGCCCATTGGTTGGACCCATTGGTTGGACCCATTTAAGAAAAAATCTCCACTCGTGCGAACGCGGTGCACCAGAAAGAGGAAAACCTGTAGACTCTGAGAATTGAATTTGTGACTTTAAAGTCACGAGTCTTCCAATCATCATAAGGTAACACTAGCGTAAAAAAAACAAAAAAGAGAAACAAAAAAAGAGGCAAGCCCTATTTGGAATCAAGTTAATTATATAAATTTAAGTTTATTGATTGAAAATAATAGACAAAAACAAAAAAAAAATGACAAATTATAAAAAAAAGTCATTTGAGTAGGAATAATTAATTGTTTATACCGTCACTAACACTAAATCACTAGATATTACCCATGTTTATTAATGAATATAAGATGAGTTGACCTGAAACATTACACAAATTTAATTTAATTTTTCACGACAGGACACAAATAGTTATATGAGTTAGGTTAGACATAAATAGTTCGCCACCCCTTTATAACTAAATATCAATTCCCATACATATATCTACAGTGAGGATTATTAATCATTGCTTGCTTAAACTTTTAAAAACATATTTAAAGATAAATTTCTTGGAAAAATTATTAAAAGATTATCGATTTTTAACATAATAAAAAGAATAAACGAAGAATACTTGTTTCAACTTATGATTTATAAGAATAAGTACTTTAACTCCAAAGAGTCGTAATAAAGATGCATTGGTAAATACGAAGGGTTTTCTTCGGGAGAAGCCAAGAGGAATGGAGCGAAAGGACATCTTTGACCGTGAGAACCACAGCCATCGGAGCCTTGCACCACTGAAAAAAGATATGTCAGATTATACTAGTCCGAGCACAACGAATTAAGAGATGATCCGTTGTCTCATCAAGGCTGCCACACTCGCACAAACAATCCCCAAATCTAAACCACGGAACGAGAGGTTTACTGTAAGCGCGATTTTATTCATACCGGCTCTTCAAACAAAGACATTAGCTTTAAGCTTTAAGAGGGATCCGATGTTAAATGTAGTATTTATTTTTGTTAAGATGCTATTGTTATTGTTTTCTCTCTATAATATAAAATCCTAAACTAAAAACACATAATTGATTTGGGTTGAACATGATACTTTTGTTCTAATGAAACAAAATACAATCCACATTTCAGGAGTACTATAGGGGTAATCAAGGCCAACTATAAAATTCACAATTCATAAAGTGTGATAACATTACAACCACTTCAACATCTACTTCTAAGTTAAATTGTTTGTTTCAAGCCAACTTGTGCTTAAACATATAAACTCATCTAAGCTACTAGAGGCATGTCTTCACTATGATAATTGGTTTCTCTAATTGATATCTACTATACTGCATAGAGATGTTAATTTTTGACATCAACCGAATATGACACGAAAAAAATAGATTTTATGTCGGCCTACATGAATAATTTTGTTGAACATGTCATCCTGAACCCAATCTATTTAAGATATAGGTCAACCCAAACACAACCAAAACTTTTCCATTTAACTATAAACTTCTAAAATGTGTTAAATTTTAACTGTCATCAATTCTTTACTTTCAACAAGTTTATTTTATTAGTTCTAACTACTCATGCTCTAATAGTTTTTGTTTATTTTTTCTAATATCGAGTTATTATATTTTATTTAACGGCCAATAAATGTAACCCGAACCACCATCGGTAACCAAATGGTAAAAGGCACCCCACACTCGCTAAGAGCAGGCAGTGTTGGGATGTCCAGGCCCATTGGTTGGACCCATTTAAGAAAAAATCCCCACTCGTGCGAACGCGGTGCACCGTAAAGAGGAAAACCTATAGACTCTGAGAATTGAATTTGTGACTTTAAAGTCACGAGTCTTCCCATCATCGTAAGGTTACTAGCGTAAAAAAAACAAAAAAAGAGGCAAGCCCTATTTGTTATCAAGTTAATTATATAAATTTGAGTTTATTGATTGAAAATTATGATTGAAAATTGTTAAAAATGAACCTTAATGTAATTCAAACTTCAAATTCCTTCCTTTTATCTAATGTTTGTTCTCGTTGTTTTTGTTTACATTCATTGGAGCTGGACTTAAATGAATGCTATTGGGCTAATATGTTCGTGGGCTTGGAAGCATGGCTGGGCTCGAGTGAAGATAGCTGCTGCTGGGCTTGGATTAAATGAAGACGGGTCGGGTCGTTGGGCTGCGAAGACTCCTCGAGTATTTATCTCTTCACCCTCACAAATTAGGGCAGAGAGATATTTTTTGAGCGTTTCTCTTCGTCGTCTCCGTTCTCTCTAAAATATGATCAAGCTAGGGTTTATATTCCAACATCTCATTCTATGAATTCTTTATCTCATTTTGTAGTATTTGTCTATCAGATCATCATGATGATGACCTGATTTCGTTTCCTTCATTCCTTTGGTGTATTATGAGTCAGATTGGATTTTTCATTCATCTGGATATTGTAATCTTGGTGTTAATACATTTGGTTTGGACAAATCCATGTGAGATTTACAATTTTGACAAAAATAATAGACAGAAACAAAAAAAAATGACAAATTATAAAAAAAGTCATTTGAGTAGGAATAATTAATTGTTTATACCGTCACTAACACTAAATCACTAGATATTAACCATGTTTATCAATGAATATAAGATGAGTGGACCTGAAACACGACACAAATTTAATTTGATTTTTCATGACAGGACACAAATAGTTAGATAAGTTAGGTTAGACACCACCCCTTTATAACTAAATATCAATTCCCATACATATATCTACAATGAGGATTATTAATCATTGCTTGCTTAAGCTTTTAAAACATATTTAAAGATAAATTTGTTGGAAAAATTATTAAAAAATTATTGATTTTTAACATAATAAAAAGAATAAACGAAGAATACTTGTTTCAACTTACGATTTATAAGAATAAGTACTTTAACTCATAACTCATAACTTATGTTGAATGAGTGTTTTAACTCATTTTCTTTATTTTCTTTATAAATACTAAGAAGAGTATGATTATTATCTTTATATTTATAGCAGATAGACCAACTTTCTAAGATATAAAAAAAATTATATACTCCCTAGTCCATAATTTCCTACTACCAACCTATGAAATAAATTAACCATATAATAATTGACCAAAACCAAACTTTAACCTTTACCTTGCTTACATTCATTCAACAATTCTATATCTAAATTATTACCATGCCAAAGGTCTCCCCATTCATAACCTTTACCTCATGAATTCTCAATTATATAAACAACTCACAAAGATCATTGGCACCCTTTTAACTCACACAACTCATGAAGTTTAACAGACACTATTTATAACACCACCCTCATGTATATATTACACATATATACACATGTATATATATATATCATCTCCTCTTCACATATCATTCCTATGAGTTATTCATCATCATATATATTAGCATTTTTTCATATGGAGAATAAAAGGTTTCCCAAGATGGCTCTTCTTTTCATCTCTTTCTTGTATCACATTGCTTTCTCAGGTATAATCTCAACAAATGCTTGTTTGAAAATGTCTGACCCGGTCCGGTCAGACTTGACCACTGACACGGTCAGTGGTAAGCGTGTTTATTTTCCTCCAAAACTCGTCTAACTCAGTCTGCTACATCTGAGTTATGCCCAAAATCCGTCTGACCCAGTTCGTCTTTTATATTTTTTCTGACCGAGACCTATTTGCTAACCGAGTCACGTTGTTTACAAATAGGGCCTTAGTAATGTTCTCAGTACTAAAAAAAATGACCATTTGTGACAGTTGCGGTCACAAATGCTCTTTTGTGATTGTCTTGTGATTGGTTTATGTGGTCGGTAATTACTTTTGCAGTCACTTTGTGACTGTGGCATCAGTCGCTAATTTTGCGACTGGTTTTGTATGTCACTAATACGGTTGCTAATTTTTCGTTTCAACATGATCTTGATGTTTTATCCTTTCTGTTTTGTGATTTCAGCGGCGGTGGTATCGAACCGGATAGGTATAAACTACGGGCGGCTAGGGAACAACCTTCCGTCTCCGGCTCGATCAATCGAACTCCTGCAAAGCATGAATGTGGGTCGAGTCAAACTTTACGACGCCGACCACGAAATACTCAATCTTCTATCGGGAAAGAACATCGATGTCGCAATCACCGTTGCAAACGATGAAATCTCCGGAATCGCGGAAAATCAACACCTTGCAGACCAATGGGTGTACGAACATATCCTCGCTCACTATCCGAATACTAGAATCCGGTTCGTGCTAGTGGGGCATGAAGTTTTGAGCTCCACTAGCACGGACCAAGATATGCAAATAGCGCGTGATCTTGTACCCGCCATTAGACGGGTCAAAAACACGCTAAAAGTACATGGCATTCGCAACATTAAAGTCGGAACACCTCTAGCAATGGACATGATGGAAAGGACATTTCCACCATCAAGCGGAAGCTTCAAGCCCGAGATACGCGAATTCATGGTCCCGTTGCTGAAATACATCAACGGGACCAAATCTTTTTTCTTCGTAGACGTCTACCCGTACTTCGCGTGGTTCCAAAGCCAAGTCATGAATCAATCAGGCATAAGCCTCGATTTTGCCCTACTTCGATCCGGAAACGAGACCTACACTGACCCGCAAACCGGGCTGGTGTACACGAACCTCCTCGACCAGATGCTCGACTCGGTGGTCTACGCAATGGCTAAACTCGGATACGATGACGTGATGCTTGCGATCTCGGAAACGGGGTGGCCACACGAAGGCGAGTCGGGTGCGAACCGGGAGAATGCGGCGGAGTACAACAACAATCTCGTGAGGAAAATGTCGGCGGTCCCGAGTAACGGGACTCCGGCCCGACCGCGGGAGGTTATACCGACGTTTATATTTTCGTTGTATGATGAGGATCAGAAGTATGGTCCGGCTACTGAAAGGCACTGGGGGCTGCTGAATCCTGATGGAAGTCCTGTTTATCAGGTGAACATAACTGGGAAGGGCACATCTGATTAATTAGATGTGAAGGTTGATTAGGCATATATTATGATGAATTTGGCTATCATATATGGTTCATAGTGAATAATGTGGTGTTATCTTTGGATTTTTATTAAACGATTAGTAATATATATACAAGTTTTTCTTATGAAGTTCTATATGTAGCAAGAATATGATCCCGAGAGTCTTATTCACTGCTTTGTAAATTGTAAATTTGTTTGTTGTAGACTTGTAGACTCTCACATGGTTTGCATCCTGCAAGATCAACATCTCTCGAAACCTTATCTCAGAATAACTTAATCTTTTCATCCTTTAAAAACCTCCATCTAATTTTAGGTTGAACTTTCCACTTCTCATCTTCCTCCATTCTCAAATGGAAGAACCGACCATGCATGATCCATCAGATCTGCCATGAGAGCGTTATGTTATACTTTAGAACGTATGAACGTCGTATTTTTCACACATTCTTCCATGGTTGCATGTGGTATTTGCTCCCCCGTGACGATGATTTGGACAAATCGCTTTGCCTTTGTCCTCCTTAACCATATTATGCAACATGATAATAGCGTACATGTAGTATATTATTTTATCTTTGGTTCATAATCGACAAGGATTTTCACAAAATACCATTTTTTTCTAAGAACATCGAAGCAACACCCGATGTCCTTTCTTGCAGACTTTTGGACCTTTTTGAAGTATTTCCTTTTTTCATCAACGGGATCTTTAAAAGTCTTGATGATGAGGAATACTCTGGATATATGTCATTACCCAAACGATATGGTAGTTTCCATTTGCATAAAATGAAGCCACGAATGTCGTCCCCGATACATAATCCTTAATGACTGACCCCTCCAAAACATTGATGTCATTGTTGGATCCGGCTTCACCAAAGTGAGCATGCCAAATGCAATGGTCACTTGAACAAACGATTTGTAGAATGAGCGTAGGTCCCTTTTGATCACCCTGTGTGTATTGACATCGCCAAGCGGTAGGACAGTCGTCCCACTGCGAATGCATGCAATCTATATTGTCAATCATGTTAGGTAGACCATGAACTTCCATATGCTACTCATATATAAGTTAAACTATTAAAGATCATTCCACCTTGCCTTTCTTAAATAGTGTGGCCGTATATCTCAAGTATTCCTTTAAAAATAAATAATACAAGCATTATGAACCCGCGTTTTGCTGCGGGGCGAGTGGGTCATGATTTTTTTGATACGTTTTTTATTATACAGTTTTAAGATTTAAATTTGGTATATGATAAGGATAAGTAAGGTATACGCATCCTATACTTAAAGAGTGTGTTGCGGCGGGAAGTGGCCAGGCATTTGTGCACCAAAAATTGTAATTGTTTAGGCTGAAGTTTTCGCAACCAAATATGATTGAAATTTTACATGTCTCGTGTCCAAATACAAATAGTAAAATGACTCGCGCGTTACTGTGGGGTGGGTTTTAATCATCGAGAGCTTTTTTTTCTTCCTTTTTAGACATTAACAAGTAAATTTTATTTAAAGTGTTTAAATCTAAACTATAGAAGTAAAATAGCTAGTGGATGTGATTTTTGTTTATTATCTTCTAAGTTAGGCCTTAACATGTCATGGTTAAACTAAGTTAAAAAAGGGACTCCATAAAGCATTAGTTACATTCATCACCCATTCATAAGTTTCTTCATAGATTATATTGTGGTTACACATAATGATTTTCATCGAAGCCGATTACTATATTCTTGCATTAATTAATATATCACTTTGATTTGTTTTTAATTTAGCAACGTTTTAAATGCTTTATCTTTTTTTTGAACGCCAAATTTTGATTACTGACGGGGGCATTACCCACCCACCCGATCATCTCCAATCCCCATAAGGAGGAAACTCACCATAGATGATAAAACCCCCTGGCCCGACTTGTAACCTCCATTTATTTATTTTTTTTGTTACAAGTGAAACTTGAACCCAAGACCTCCCTCTAGCCAATTGGACTAGAGATCATTGGTAAACTATATTCAAATTTAACTGCTTTATCTAACGAATGACTTGCCTTATATGTTGAAAGCTATATGCAAATTTATATGATAAATTATTTGTTTTCTAAATATTATTTTACTGTTATAAATCTTTTGGGCCCGGCTTGGCAGCCCATAAAAGTAGCCCAAAATCAAGATATAATCAAAAAGTGAAGAGTAAGAGTGATATGAAAAATATTAGAATGTTGATGGCTATGAAAAATATTAGAATGTTGATGGCTTTTTCTTCTCATCCCTTAATCTGAATGATCTGATTTTCCATCCCCTTCTATTGTTGGTTTCTTATTTTATTTAAAATCTGATTGTAATCATCAAGTCAATTAATAGACTTACTTAAATTTTTCTAAATTGATTACTACTCTAGTTGTGTTGATACGAGTTCACTTCATTTACTTTCTGAGTTGTTGAACACAATTTATTATTTAATTTGAAGTTGGTACGTGTCACACCAACAATTTCGTGACAAAGTTTACTCCAATTTTCATGAAAATAATAACTAATATCAATCATGATCTTTTAGTTTCATCGGTTACTACCAAAATTTATTGAATAATAAGTATAACAATTAAATGAAATGAGTATAAAAATTGTAAGAAACTTATATGATTTGATTAATCTAATAAGAGAAGAAAACCTAACCAAAATTAAACAAAATAAAATGATAAAAACAAAACCATTGTTCAAAAACCATGTCCTTGTTCAAAAACTTTGTTTGCTTTGCCGTACTCATAACTCAATATGACTTTTTCCTTAAATCAAGGGTACAATCCTTGAAAAATATATGTCTATTTTTGTTTTTAAGAATCTCTAAAAAAAACAATTTAGATTTCTTGGGAAACATCCAAAATTATGTTACCATATTCAAAATAGCAATTTGATCCTTGTTGAAAAGTAAGGATGAAACAAAAATCTATGTTCGTCCATAAGAAAACAAATTTAAAAATATACATGACAATCATAGCCTAAAACATAAAAAAAAGGAACAAATAGAGAAGATAAATCCAAACAAAAACAGAAATCATCAAGAGAAAAACAATGCATATAAGGCTTAGATTTCTAGTTTTTCTCACATAATTAGGAGGGTTCATAGTGGGGCTGTAATAAATTAAAGTTTTACGCCTCCGACTCACCACAACCATCGCTGTAAAAAACGTAACAAAATCATTAAATTATCATCGCCTAAAATATAAACACCAGGAACATAACCATTCAGACATTCAGTTTAGTGTTCTTAAAAAACCAAGTGGCAAGATTAATAAGAATGCCATCAGAAAAATTTAAGGGCTGTTAACCTCCTTAATTTTTCAGTCTGCCCTTACCGTTGTTGGCTGTGATGATCACACTGGCGGCATCACACCGTAGACAACCTCATGCAAGAAAGATCGCGCACATCGTCAGCCACCAAGCCGATGGTTTCATAGAGAGAGCAAAAGAGAAGAAGAAAATATGCAATCCCTTTCTCAACCACGTCGAACCAAGCTGACTAATAAGATTTCATTCGCATGAATAGTGCTTTGATAGAGTGCAACCAAGCAATCAAATGCTATATCACGTAATACACCGGTGGTAGACCGGAGAAAACCCATCAAAAGCAAACCGATCTGAGACCCAAAGTCAGATACATTGACTGTCGTAAACCCAATGAGATAAAGAGAGGGAGATGTAATCCACCGTCCATCCATCCACTAAAGAGAGCGAACGTCGCACCGCCCCTCTCAACCATCCGACCAAATGAAACATAGCCGGTAGAATCACTACACCAACACGGTGATGTAGTGACGGTTGCACACCGGAGCACAACTTAGTCCAAGGGAAATAGCGCTACCGGCAGCCACCGAGTCAGTGGTGTCAAAGAGGGCATATAAAATCGTAGATCGGAAAATGGTTTCAGAGAGAGAGAGATTTGTTGCCTCTTGTGAAGATAAAGGAGACAATGGCGTATCTGATCCACTAAAAAAGCCCCACGAAAAACTGCCCATCTAAGCCAATAAACTAATTTCATGTGGTATCCACAGTAGCAAATCAAAGTACACCTCAGCTATTATAAATGATATATTTATAATATGTAAGTATAAATTAAATAAAAACGTTATTTTAATTAATGAAACAATTATACCTGTAGTGAAATGATCCAAAGTGTCTCTAGTCGTCTTCTCGGTAACTTTTATGTACTCATCGTTGATGTCAGTCGTGATGTCATACGCCAAAATACGTAACACCGATATACACTTTTGAATAGAGGTGAATCTTATATTTCCTCTTGCGTCACATCTTTGCTGAAAGTAAGGATACCGTTGTTCTAAATCATTAGCTATACGTAAAACATATGTTTACTTATCAGAAACCGACTGAAGAAAGTTTTAGGGATGGAGTAGGTTGGATGGTCGACAAAATAATCTTTCATCAACCGGCTTTTTGTTGCATTACGGTTGCATTTAATTTGCGTTTTTCTGGAGATCCGTCGTGGAAGAGGATTGGAAGATCTTGTAGATTAATAGTGGACGTAAGCACATCGGCTTCTTCGTCATCATTGAAGTCGTATAGATATGATGAGTAGGAAGGGGATGCCATTTTTAGATAATGGAAAGGAGAATATATTAGATTTTATAAAAGTGAGGATTTGGTTTGTAAAGAACATGATCATAAGAGCATGTTTGGATAACCCTTAGAAATCAACTTATTGACTTATTGGCTTTTTAAAAAGTCAATAAGCAAAAAATATTGTTTGGATAGTGAAAAACACTTTAAAATTGACTTTTGGAGAAAGAGTAAAAATGAGATTTTTAAAAGCACAAAAAACTTGGCTTTAAAAATTCAATTTGACTTTTAAATAACAAAATTACTATCTTACTCAACAATAACTCATGACCCACCTAATTAATATATAATTAATGTCTTTTTTTGGTCATTTTACACATACAATCTACTTTTCGTACCACAAAAGCTAATCCAAACATTTTTTTAGAGCTCCTTTTAAAAAGATAATAAGTAAATAAGGACTTTTATCCAAAAATGCTTTTACAATCAAATAAGCACTCCTAAACATGCCCTAAGGCCATATTTTTAAAGAATGAGTTTAAAATACATACGTTACGTTATGGCTACCACAAAGTATAGAAGATCTCTACTACCCTTGTTTCAAGCTCCATAAACTGAAAAACCCCCCACATTATATCTACTAGTAAGGCCATTAAAATCTCGTCCTAAAAAAAATAACATTCCCGGATACGACCCCCACAATTTCACCTACATGATGCCAAAAATCTATCTTCTCCTGGTCCCCTAATTCCACTTGTGGTGTGTAAGCATTAACTATTGTCATTCTAATGATTAAGATGTATATCAGTAAACACAGAATGTTGGAAATTTAAATCATGCAAGTTACAAATATTGTATATCTATCCTAGAGAACATTGGATTTTTTTTACTTAATAAATTCAAAATTTTCAAAACTTTACAAGAAAATAGAAGGCAAACGAATAAGAAGCTATGTCGGTAAACCATTTTATATAGCAAAACCAAGCCATTTAAAAACTATATTCATAGATCTTGACGTCATAATATTACTATGGATGATTCGTTGGACTATGTTAAATAGCTCGATGACCTCAGATGTGATATAACTTGAAATATCAAATACAAATGAGATAAACACGTATTTGTCAAGAGACACTTATAACAAAATTACACTAAATTATTTTCAACGACAGAAATTGCACTAACTAAATAGTAAATACTAATAAAAATGATCAAGTTATATAAACAGAAATAAATTAAAAGAAAATTTAATAATGAATAATATTATGAAACTGTAAACGCATTAAATATGCAGATAAATAAGGTAACGTTTGCATGTGACTTTGTCATGTTATTCCTATTTCGTGGGTATTTTGATCACATCAGATATTACCCAAAGTACACACCAATATTAATGGCTATTGAACGGCATAAAAATGGTATATTGCCCTACTTACAATGTTTTCCATAAATGAATCGGTTAGATTAATATTTTCATGAATAATTTAATATAATCTTAATCTTATCTTAATCTTAATAAAGCAATAAAAAATTGTCCACATGTCTTCTTTTTAAAGTGTCCACATCAGCATTGACACATGTAAAAACCAGATCAATTGTTAATTTAGTAATTATCAATTGAACTAATTACCCATTTTATCTAAGCTAAATTTTCATTTTAGAAAAATTGACAAACATAATGTAGATTTGATAATTGAGTCCTTTTAAGAAAACAAATCTAGAATTTGTCATCTTTAATGTATTATTAAATTATCATTTAATATTTTATAATTAATTATTTCTTTTATAATTTTCAAATTTCTTAATATTTTTTTATATGTTTTAACTAATATTATGAACTAAATTCATCCGTGTAATACACGGGTTACTAACCTAGTTATATAATACATATATAAATCAGACACTTAAAATAGTTGATTTTTTTTCAAGGAGCTAAAATCACTACATCACATCTTCATTTTATAGGATTTAAACTTACAATCTTTTAGTTAAAAAATCATCATTTTACCATTAACTTATCTCTTTCAAGAAAATAAATTGAAAATTATTATTTAAAATAAGAAAAATTGGAGTTTAATAATCTTGTTATTATCTATTTGCCAATAATAATTCATATTTTGTTTTTTCCCTACAATGAATAACTTTTTAGTCATGTTGGAATTAAACAAACCACCGTTAAAATGACTAATCCCATTAAAAAAAATCATTTTTTGATAATCAGGCATCACAGTGGCATTTTATGTGGCCTTTTTTTTATGACAAGGCTTAAACACAGAGTTTTTTTTTTCAGGATTTTCGTTTGTTTTTGAAAAACCGTATACGGATCGATTCAATGGATGAGACGGAAGTTTTGTCATTGATTCATGTCGAATGATTACATAACGAAGGAGTATACAAACGTTTAAGCTCTGGGGGAGGTTGGACAGAACCTCCCCTCTCAATCACACAGACACTGGACAAAACTTACAAAGAAATACAAAGTCGAAACTATTTATACTTCTTCATTCTGTCCGAACTGGGTAACCTCCGAACCTGCTCCGAACTTCCTCCGAACTTGGAGTTCGGACCACCTTCGGACAACTCCGAATCTGGAGTTCGGCTGAGGTTCGGACCTCAGTTCATGTTTCCAACAAATCGGTCTGTTTGACAATTCGAACAGTAACGGCCACACAAGGTTCATGCATCAACAGCTTTGATGCCATAAATAAATATTTTTTATCCGGTTGTAGAAGAATTTTGTGTTTGAATGTTACTTTAGGAAAACTTTTATTCACAAACATAAAAAATATATCACATAAGACTCCACCGTGATGCCCAATCATAAAAAAACAAAAGTTTATAACGAAGTTAGTGTCATTTTAACTATAGTTTTTTTTATTTCTAGCAAAATTAAAAATGAATTCATTGTAGGAAAAAAAACAAAGTATAAATTATTATCAGTCAATAAGCAATAGTTAGGATTACTAAAATCAATACCTTAAATAAGAATTGAGTGAATTTTTTTTAATTCTTTTTATGACATAAAATGTAGGTTCTTACACCCGATAATACTATTGATTAGACAAGTTACACTCTCATCCTCCTTTCTTTTTTGAGACATACACATGTTAGAATGGAAAGAAAAAATAAAAAAAATCAAATGTCGTTAAAATAGAGCAGATAACAGTGTAAACTTAATTTTATAAACAAATAAATATAGGTACAAAATACTAAGTTTTATATAATTTAAACTTGTAGCGTAGCAGTACAAATAATAAAACCATAGTCTTTATGTTTAAATAATTGAGCGCTCTAAGTCTTGAACAAATGGATAGATTTAGAGTAGCATTAGAGAGGTTTGATTACGAGTCAAGCCCCGATTCACCTAATCGATCTCAATCGAAATGGTCCGAAACCAAACCAAACCAAACAAAAAATGTTTGAACCAAAACGGAAACATAGCAGGTAATGTGATTCAAAACAGGTTCAACACTAGCTCCAAAATCAGATCGGGCCAGTAAGTTTCTGACAAGTCAATGAGGTTCCTGCACAAGTAACACCGTGTTAAGCCCTTAACAGGGCAGGAAATGATGCGTTGCGAAGATCTTCCGGCGTGAGAATAAGTACATGTGATGATCGGAGAAGGTGATGTACGAGAGAATGACGAAAGTACCTCGATGACTTGGCTATTTATAGACGGAGAATGATTTAGGGTTTTCCCTTGAAACATCAGGCGTGTGCTCGTGAAGCTTCTAGATATGATTACACACCATGCACGCCTATTGGTTGAAGGGAGCAGATCGTGTCACTTCGTGTTACACGTCCTAACCGATTTCTAATCCCCACTCATCTGAGGATTTTGTGAACCGCTTGCCAGCTCACGCTAAGCCCATAAGGAATATCCTAAGATATTTGGGTCATTAATGGTGGTCCACTAGCTTTAGCTCAGTGACAAATGTGTATGACCCCTTATCAAGAGGTCTTGGGTTCAAGTCTTACTTGTAACAAAAGAATAAAAAATAAGGGTTACAAGTTGGGCCAAGGAGTTTCTCACCAGTAAATGGTGTAATTTTTCTGCCAGTGATCCAAATTTCCCGCGTTAAAAAAAATAGTGGTCCGTGACGGGCCCATCTACAGTGATTAATATTTAATGTGAAATGTAAAAGTAGCGGTTTGGTAGTTAAAGTTTTGGTGGTTGTGAAATGTGCATGTGAATGATATAGATAATAAATGTTGCAGTTAAAATAAAAGTAAAACTAATTTATTAGTTTTCTCGGGTCGACCCGAGATGTCACCCATATCTGTCATCTGTTCTAGAAAGAACGTATATAATCCTAATAAATTCAACAAATCATTTCTCCAAATCTACAATGCCGATGGTGCGAAATCTACGATGATCTCTCCCTCTTTCTCTCTCCGGTCTTATCAATTTCGGAAAATTCAAAGCTTCGCCTACTAAATCTTCGATCCAGTTCACACACAGAAGATGATTCTCCACGGAGGTTTGCTCAATTCTTCGTTTCAAGCTGCTTCCGCGTCTAATTCGATGCCGATTGCAGTTACTTCAGTGAATAACTTCTTTTCGCCGGCGTATTGCCGGTACCGGTACGTGAGCGCCTCCGGTAATGTGTTTTTCCGTCGCAGAAAGGCCACTCGTGATCGTGTTAGTCTGTGTCATGGAAATTATGAAATTCGAGTTTGCTCTGAATCTAAGGTATCCGAATTAATTACTCGTTTTGTGTTGATTTTTTGAAATTGATTTGATGTGAACTTAAGGTGAATCGGATTCTGTTTTTGTGGTTAGTTAATTTGGCGTTGACGCATTGGTTGTGGTGTTATTGACTTTCATGTGATCTAGAGGACTATATCTGCTTCCTACATTAAAGTCTAGGGAGGATTAGGCTAATAGAAAATTTGTTCACATTTCATTTAATAGTCAGATAGTAACTGATGTAAGTGATTTAAAGCTGATTCTGTTTGGATTATCCTGTTTGATCCGGCAATTTGACAATCTGTGTTAACTGTCCAAACACAAATAGCCAAACATGTTAAGTCTAAGTATCTAATGCTATATGTGCTAAGAAGTGCAGCAGATTCCCCAATTTTTGCATTTTTATTCTCTTTTTGGTTTGGTGACTATTTCTGTGAAGTTGTAGAGGATCATTTAGTAAGATTGTATATTAATAAAGGCAATAATATGTTCAACATAATGCTGACATGTAGGCAGAAGAAAAGCAAGTTAGAAAGTATTCACCTCTTCTTGAGAGCCCCTTAAGGTCAGAAAACAATGTATCAACTGCACATTTGAAGGTGATTCCTGACATTTGGAGGTCCGCAGCACAGAGGTTTGGTGATCGGGTTGCATTGGTTGATCCACATCATGATCCGCCTACAAATATGACTTACAATCAGGTCTTTTTCTCTTTTACTCTTTCTTTTTACAGCTCTAATTTCTTTTTTAAGTACTCCAAGCTTACCTGCTGGCCAGGTTGATATAGTTTCCTTCTTTTTATTTTACACAGGCAGTTTTCCTTTTTAGTATAAATATAGAATAATTTAACCTGAACCTTTACTTTTCATTATGAATTTTTTAGGTGGAGCAGGACATTTTAAATTTCTCTGAAGGTTTAAGAGTTATTGGAATCAAGCCATATGAAAAGCTAGCACTTTTTGCTGACAATTCCTGTCGGTGGCTTATTGCTGATCAAGGTGTGCATTCTGATAAATATTTATCCTTGTAGTAAACTTAATATCTGCAGTGCTGTCTGATTATATCCATATTTAGTGCATAATTTTTCTTCTCAATTTCTTATATCATAACCTTGAAATTACAAACTACGATATGGTTTATATCTTACGTGGCGCTAACAAGTCAAATTGAAAGTTAAATGTCTAGTAACACTAACAAGTTTGGGTGTAGGTATTATGGCCACAGGAGCAATAAACGTTGTTAGGGGATCTAGGTCATCAGTGGAAGAGCTGTTACACATTTACAATCATTCTGATAGGTTAGAATCATCATTCCCATTTGACTTATTAAGAGTCAAATTGATTACTTTGAACTTCATTATTGATTTTGTTTTCAAAACTGATGTATTTTCGATTGCTTTTAAGTAATAAACTTACAGCAAGTTTAAACTATGTAAGAACTACTTACTATACTTAGAAAAGAAGTTATGTTTTGCATGCAAAAAAGATCATGTTCAATAATGAGCTATGATATCAGCCTGCTTTCTTTTATTATTTAGAGAATAGCATGAGGTTATTCTTTTGAATTCTTTCCATAACAGTGTTGCACTTGCTGTGGACAATCCTGAATTATATCACCGGATAGCAGCTGCCTTTAATTCTAAGGCATCTGTTAGATTTCTTATACTACTTTGGGGGGAAACATCATCCATATCTAGCCATGTGATGGAGGGAATTCCTGCTTATACTTACAAAGAGATCATAGATATGGGTCATGAAAATCGTGCACTTTTTGTTGATTCACATGATGCTCGTAAGTCAAATTTGCAATATCTACTACCATTTAATTCTTGTTGTGAACTTTTTAAGGTGATGAACTTTTGAGTTCTCAAACTAGTTCTGAATAGTAGGAGGTGGCATTCGAAGTCGAAAACCGATTCATTAAACTTTTGGAAAGTAAACTAATAACTGACAATACAAGTGTGTGTGTGTGGGTATGAGAGAGGTAGAGTGGGTTATACTTTAAGTAACTCACAGGAACTACACATTTTACTGACTTTGTGAATCTTCAGATGAAAAGTATGTTTATGAGCCCATCAAGTCTGATGATGTTGCTGCTCTTATATACACAAGCGGGACCACTGGCAACCCAAAAGGAGTCATGCTTACACATAATAATCTTTTGCACCAGGTATATATGATTATGTGTATCTTCCACCCCTTCCATCTTTATTGGTGTGCTTTGTTAAGAATATTACGTTTTAATATCAACGGGCAACAAGACAGATCATCTTTTGATTATATATGTCAACAATTCCCCACGCAGGACTGGAATTTCTATTGATACAACTCCTCTCCCTCCCTTTCTCTGCCATTCTACTTTTATTTGTGCATCTATAAAGTGGTGGATTTTTGTGAGGATAGTTATGTCAAAATTAGTTTTGGAAGTTTCAAAGCATTCACTTATAAAAGGGTCGGTCTGAGTTATGCTTTATCTTGAACGGGTCAAATGGGTAAGCTAAAGGATTTTTATGTTAAGCATAATGCTGCCAAATGGTTGAAAATCATTTAAAAAGTGTATTTAAAATTCAAATACATAAAAAAGACCTCCTTAATCACGCAATTAAAAAAATTAAGATTACTTTTGCAATAATATTGTTTTTGTAATTATATTTAGCACATTATTTATCTATAAAATACAGCAAAACGGATAAAAATGTGTTTGGGGGTTGGCGCACCCCAGCCGATTTTGGCCCACACTTAAAAAGTAGCCATTTGACCAAAGTCCTTTTAACCCATAACCTAACCTTCCCATATTTCCACCTCTAGTCAAAATACTTCAATTTTATATGCATCAATTATCATTATTGTTTCCTTCAAATGATCGAATTTTTATGTTAGGACATTCTTCTTTCATACTTCTTCAGGTTCATAATTTGTGGGAGATCGTCCCTGCTGGGCCCGGGGATAGATTTCTAAGCATGCTTCCACCTTGGCATTCATATGAACGTGCTTGTGAGTATTTTATACTTTCCTCTGGAGTTGAGCAAGTATACACAACAATTAAGCACTTGAAGGTATATTCAGATTCCAGTTGGAATTTCTTAGATATAGATAATGGAAAAATATTACCTTGCTATATTCCTGCGATCCTGAAAATATGTTATATTTCCTTAAAATAAGTAATTATTCTCACATTTGCTGATTACATACCCACTCTGTTCACCTGCCTTATGATATGCAGCTGTGTTTTGTAGGATGATTTGCGGCAATATCAGCCACAGTATATGATTTCCGTCCCTCTAGTATTTCAAACTCTGTACAGGTACATCTTTTCCGTCTATGCTCTACAAGACTACAACTGTAGAATGATACACTAAAGCAATGCAATGTATTCATTTCACCGCATGTGGTAAAGATTTTTATCAAATTGTGTGTGTGTTGGGGGGAGGGCAGAAGTACTAAAAACAAAATTTTCATATATTATGTTTTCCTTGTTCAATATTTGAAATATGGTTCCTGCTCGCAGTGGGATACAGAAACAGATATCCACCAGCTCAGCTATCCGTAAGCTAGTTGCAGTATCATTTTTAAGGATCAGTATGGCATACATGGAGTTCAAAAACATTTACGAGGTTCAACCTTCAGCATTTTGTTGACTTTTGACTTCTGTTTTTGGTATGAGAAATGATGGTCAATGTTCATGTAGAGGTTGCAAGATGGGTGGGTTGGGTAATGGGTCAATTCAGATTCGGGTTGAAACCGATCATCATTAGTGCAGTTTGAAGCAGATTACTTTTTAATATATATTTTTTTTCATAATAGTTAATAGGATTATTATTTACCAAAACAATATTATTACAATAGTAGTAATTCAATCACTGATAACACGATTTAGAAAGTTGCATGCATTTTCAAAATGGACGTTGGACAATTTCCAAGTGTTATGAATGTTAATGGCATCACTTACTGAAACTTGTGTAGTGTAATCAATTTGTTTCCATTTCCTGTATGGAACCTGTAGTGGCATTTAAAGTTTTGGATTGTTGTTAGTTGTTACATTTGGTACATGTCGTTTAACTAGTTTCTTTGAAGGAAGTTAAGTTACCTTTACTTTCGATGGTCTAATGCTCTAATTAGTTTCCGTATTCCCTTGTAGGGTAAATGTTTGTCAAGAAATCAGAAGCAACCTTCTTACATTGCTGCAACATTGGACTGGCTATATGCACGAATTATTGCTGCAATTTTGTTACCTTTGCATTTATTAGCAAAGAAAATTGTGTACAGTAAAATCCACTCGTCTATTGGGCTTTCAAAGGTTTGATATACTACTCTTCTCATGCCCCTTCAGTTTTTGGGAGTGTTTTGGTGAAAAGACAATTTCTTTTATATTCCAAGACGCTCAGATCTGATCCTAAATATACTTCGGATCTGAAAACTTTTGTATAACTACTTATTATTGTTGAGAATATTACTGAACATATAATGATTATGAATAGAATACAATACAATTCGGTATATAAACGGTGATTGAGGAAGTTTAAAAGAAATTTTAATCAAGATATCATTTGCAGGCTGGAATAAGCGGAGGTGGTAGCTTGCCTACGCATGTTGACAAATTCTTTGAGGTTTGAAGCTTTTGTTTTTTAAATTACTTATGAATGGGTCAACTTGGGTTGTTTTTTTACTCTTAAAGGGTTAAATGTTTTTTTTTTTAGTTAAATGGCTTACATGTCAAACAAGTCTATTTTAGTTCATACAACGTCCCAAGTCATTTCATTCAATGATTTAGATTATTATTCTAGTGATGATTTTTCTTTTAATCATAATTAGTGTGTTACTTATATACCAATAATTAATTTAGTGGACAAAAAAGTTTTTGTGTGTTGAGCCAACTGCCAATCCAAGCCGGACTTAAATGGCCCATTCTATCTTATTACATCGATCATTTATCTTGCCTCTGCTAATTACCATGTTGAAGAATATATATGAATTGTGCTGATGTTGATCTCTTCACAGGCAATTGGAACAAAAGTGCAAGTTGGATATGGGTTAACAGAGTCATCTCCTGTTGTGGCTGCTCGACGGGCACACTGCAATGTAAATATACCAACCTTTGACATTTTAATTAATGCTACTTTTTTTTCTGTATGCTGGAACTATATGACATCATAGATGTGACATTTGAAGGTTCTTGGCTCAGTTGGGACTCCAATTCGATACACAGAAATAAAAGTTGTGCATGATGAAACGGGTGAGGACCTTCCTCGTGGTTCAAAGGGAATTGTCAAAGCGAGGGGCCCGCAGATCATGCAGGGTTATTACAAGGTACCTCAGAAAGAAAAAAATAATAAATTGTTTCCAACGTTATTCTAA
The DNA here is from genome assembly GCA_039602395.1 of Deinandra increscens subsp. villosa. NCBI lineage: Eukaryota > Viridiplantae > Streptophyta > Magnoliopsida > Asterales > Asteraceae > Deinandra > Deinandra increscens. The sequence goes on along the minus strand of JBCNJP010000023.1, from coordinate 89,449,307 downwards.
ATAGTTTATCTTCATTTTTGAAATAGAATCCCATTGCAACAAGCCAAGCCATAGATGAAGATGGTTGGTTAAACACTGGAGATATTGGCTGGATTTCCCCTGCTCATTCAGTAGGACGAAGTCGTAATACTGGTGGCATTATAGTTCTTGAAGGACGTGCCAAGGATACAATTGTCCTTTCGACAGGTAATTATCAGTATTTTCTTTTTCTTTTTTTCTTTTGTTCGCATTTCCTTATTGGGTTGAATATGTTCAATGGGTAATAGGTGAAAACGTTGAACCTGAACAGCTAGAAGAAGCTGCCATGAGAAGTAGTTTGATTCAACAAATAGTTGTCATTGGCCAGGTAACACTTTGATTTAAGACATCCATATCCATCCATTTTCAGATCCTTTAATCTCACTTAAATAGAAGTGGAAAAATTGGCGAGTCGGATAATAGGCCCTAACGGGCCGCCAGTTTTTCTGTTATTATTATTTTTTTTTTCTAAATAACTAATGGATTAAATGTGGTTACCAAAAATGATGAGGTTGTATGCATTTAAAATATCTCATTGGTAGCCAGATTTTTTATTTGACATGTTTTAGATAGAACATGACCCAAATCGACCCGTTTATAAACTAATGGGTACAAATAAAGACCTCTACCCTTACAAATTACACACGGGTTTTTCACTTTTTTGGCATTTATACAATGGGCTATACTTATTTACACGTGTCATATCACAAATGACAACCAGGATCAACGTCGTCTTGGAGCTATCATTGTTCCAAACAAAGAAGAAGTTGTATTGGCATCAAAAAAGTTGTCTACTTCAGATTCTGATGATGTTGAACTTAGCAAGGAGAAAATAGCTGGCTTGCTATCACAAGAGCTTCGAAAATGGTAATAAAAACTTCATCACAAGATAGATACTACTTTTTTGTACTTTTATTACTCGTTTCTAGTGTCTCAACTTATTTTCTGTGTTTCCTTTGTCAGTCACATCCAATTCTCTTCTTGGGTAAATGCGAAAATTAGAGATGTCAATCATGTCGGTTGACGGGCTGGGTTGTTGAACCAAAACAAGACTCACATATTTATTCGTGTCAAAGTTATCAACCTTGATATAGATGCACTTAAAATTGTGTAACTTGATCACGACCCATTTAACCCGTTTATCTAAACAAGTCAATGGCTGATGGGTTGTAATGAAGATGTACACGTGTTAAGCGGGTTGGAGGGATGTACTATGTGGGTTAAACGATTCTCGGCCGGTTAATTAAACGAGTTAAAATGGTCAACCTGAACATGACCCATTTATTACAGAGTTAGATATGTCACCCAAAACTTGACTAGTTTCGTGTTGAGTTTTGATCGTATAAGGAATTGTCACCCCTACCTCCAAGCTCGTCTTCAATCAACATCATATAGATAGGATCATGCAAAAAAAAAAAAAAAAAACTTAAATGTTCTAATCAAACATGACCTAAATAATAGTGGCTGCTCATGTTGCTAGTCTATAACTAAATATTCATCTCTTCATACAGGACCTCAGATTGCTCTTTTCAGATCGGTCCTATTCTTGTCGTCGAAGAGCCTTTTACGGTAATATGCGTGCATTATACTCCCTTCTTATTACTTAAAGCATCGCGTGTTTGACCCATATGACCCATTTCTTTTTTCGTTCCACATATTTGACCCGTTAGAAAAACTTCAAAAGTAAATGGGTCGAAACTATCACTTTTGATTTTGTTGCTAGCGGTTTGATGACCGCAACCATTGTGGATTTCAGATTGATAGTGGTTTGATGACTGCAACCCTGAAGATCAGGAGGAACCAAGTTGTGGAACTATATAAAGAGCAGATAGATGATCTATACAAGTAAACTTTAGATGGCTCTTTGGTTAAATGTTTTACCTTTTTGTTATTTTCCTATTCTAGAGATATTATACCTTCCATGTATAAAAAATGATAGATATTTCTTTTATAAAGGTAAATAATAGTTTACATGCCATGTTTTCATGTTATATATAAATCTAGATACATATTTGATGGGATATATCCCTGAATGGCCTCGTCGGAGCGCTATCCCATGTATAAGGGCCAAAGGCCCCGATAAGGGAGTCGTCGAGGCGGAAGGGGCACACCTTCTTGGCAAAATGAATAAACAGATATGTAGGGTATCTAGCGGAAACAAGGTACATGCCAGTACCACAAGGACGCTGTGACATGTTAACTTAGTCATTAAGTATATGACTCTTTCCCCCTCCGAGTGACTCGTGCCCCTTCGTCGGAGCCCTCTACCCTTCATCACAGTACTTGCGCCTTCGTCATAATACTTGGCTAGAATTAAACCTAGCTATTAAACATACAGCTAAGCAACCACCCAGTTCATGGATAACTAAGAGGAAGATCCCTATAAATAGGAGACCTCCTCCACTCATCCAAAATCAGGTTAAAATGTGGTTAGAAGCCCCTTCTCTCTCTCTCTCTCTCTAAAACCTTCTCGTGCATACACACACTTATGCATGGGGGAGACCTAACGTTGACGATGATGGAAATGGAAACACAATACGTTCATACGGATCTGAGACGGAGGATCTCACCCCTCCACACACTTGTAGCTACCAGAATACCATCCCGGGATCGCGACAATATTTTACTTCTAGTTAGTAGATACTTTAACAAAAAAAATATATATATGAAAATTAGTATTAGTAAGTGTTGTGGATTAAAAAATAATGGAACACTTGGGAAAACAAACTCAACAGTAAAACAAAAAGAATATATATTCTTTTAGTTGATATTGCAAAGTCATAAATATTATTTAGTTAAACTAATATCTTGTAGGAACTATCAAAATAATTTTTAAAAACATACCAGAATCGAAAGATAAACCCGTGAGTGTTGGCAAAGTCGTGAAAGTTGGTGTTAATAAATTCCTCCAAGATCACATTGAAATGATTTTATTTTCTAGTTGAATTGAGTGAAAATCAAGTTGTGAAATTTGACAAATGTGCTAAATGTTTCGGATTTAAACTCTAAAGTATAAACCTGTACGTATTGAGTGTAATTCTTAATCAACACCATATAATATTTTTTCAACCGGAAACACTTAAAACTGACGTTGTCCATAAGTCATAGTGAATAATACCAAACGGATAAACAATAACAGAAATAGAATCATAATGTGACATCCGAGAATTTCAAGGTTTACTTCCGTTAGACAATCTCCGTTAGTTACGTTATAAGTGTTAACTTAGTAACTAATGCTTAACTAGGCCGAATACGTCCACGACCTTTGGTTGATCACCGAACCCGTCCATATGTGTTTATTTATTGAATTGTCTCCATGAGGATGTATGTGCAACATGTTTGTTGATTAATTGTGTAATTGCGTGAAATTCATGAACCATGCTTATCTTGCTTAGAATGTAAATTGGTCACTTTTGGGTTCCAGCGAAACTACCGGGCGAAACTATAGTGTCGCCCGGCTAGCTTAACTATTTGACTTGCATGAGTTCAGAGTCAGTTTCGCTTGGCCAGCGAAACTAGCCAGCGAAACTAGCCCCTGATATATATATAACATAAAACCCTAGAGATCTCATTTTTGCCTCATTTCATACAAAATACACACACCACTCTCATCTGCTCACTCGAGATTTCTGGTCAGTCAAGAAAACCATCAAGGAACCATCATCTCATCTTATCCATTCAGGCCCTAGATTGAATCGTGAGTCCCAAAACCATTATTTATGCATTTTCTATGTGTTTTCTTAAAAAGCATGCTTGAATCTTCATGTAATCACCTGATCTCTTGATATGTTGCTTAGGAATGCTAGATCTATCATAAAGTCAGTAACTTTACGTTTGAAATCCATCCATAATGAAGATTTATGCCATTTTAGTCATTTTAGGTTTAAAATGTGTTTTTGGTGATTTGATGATGAAAACCCATGTTTAAGGTGTTAAAGCTTACTGATTTATGTTGGTAAATGATTATGCATGCTAGATATTGAATTACATGAAATATGGAAGCTGCTAGATTGATTTTTAGGCTGATTTGTGAGTTTTTCGCGACCAGCGACACTGTGTGTTCTCTGGGCGAAATTAAGCAGCGAAATTATGTATATCTTCATCCAGCGACACTATGTAGCGAAACTGTAGTGTCGCCGGGTAAACCAACCAGACCTGTTCGGACGAAACTACCGAGCGAAATTCCCTGAACGAAAGTTCAAACCAGTTTCGGGCGAAACTAGGCTAGCGAAACTGTGCCAACAGTTTCGAGCGAAACTAGCCTAGCGAAACTGTGTCATCGGGGTATTGCCTAGCGAAAGTGCTGCCCGTGCACACAGCGAAACTGCCTAGCGAAACTGCTAGCGAAACTGAGACCAGAATCCAAACTTGTGCAATTTACTTGAACGTTATGCCATGACTTACATGATTATGCTATGACGATACATGCTTTGATTTCTGATGTATATGAACCCTTGTTTATGATCAACCATCGGTGTCGTGTGTCGGTATGTCGAGTCGTAGTTCCAACGTGCTATGTTATGGGCCATAGTGACGTTAAGTTAAAGATTAGACACAAAACTAATACTTAAGACCTAAACGTGTTCATAGGTCTTCGTTAAACAATACTTGGATTATTTAGCAAGTGTAGCAGTGCAACCAAAGGTGAGTGTCACTAACCCGTTTACTGTGAGCCCGTTTGGGACACACTGAATACCTTAATGAAAAACAATGCTGACAACCTTATGAGAGCTATGCACCTCTCTGATGAACTTGAACTCGGGAGTGCTTGGCACCCACTTGATGAACTTGAACTCCGGAGTGCTTGGCACCCACTTGATGAACTTGAAGTGTTTTATGGGAAGCACTTGTGAAATACTAAAACAACTATTTCTAAAACAAAACTGAAAATATTTTCGGGATTCATGAGAACCCAAAGGAAAACCGTTTTAATATGGCTAGTGTAGGTTAAAGTCTAAACCACATGATATCACATGATTTCTAAGGATTGCCTTATAACTGAAAAAGTCCTCAACTTAATTGTACCATTAATTGTAAAGCGAGGGGATGTTGGGTAGATCTACTGGAGTTTGACAAACTCCGCCCCGTGGCACGGGGAGTGCACGGAGGTACAATATCAGCCTATCTGACCGTGATCCCGAGAGGACACGGGGGAGGCAAAGCCGCGATGACATATGTCCGCAAAACAAAATAGCTGGAGGCTCTGCCCCTACAACATATCAGTCAGCTTTGGTACAAACTTCCTTAGTGCATGGAACAACGGATTAGCTACCCGCGATATCGGTTGAGCACTTTAACTATACAAAACTAGTACATACCCGATAACGTAGGTTACGGACAATACTTTTACTAAACCACAATACTATGATTTTGGATATCATTAATTATCGCTTTTCACAAATGAATATTTCATAAGAATATGTTTACACGATTATGACGTATGAGACCGGGCCACTGCATGACAAGCCCACTGTGAACTCACCAACCGTTAGGTTGACACTTGCGTGGTTTAAACTTTTGCAGATCGCTAAGGAGTATCCGGATCGGGTTGGCATGGCACATGAAGACTTTTATTTTTGATTAAACTTAATTGGGGATTTAAAACACTGGTTTGTAAAGCACGTGGTTAGTGCTAAAGACGATATGTTGTTCCGCTGCGTACTGTTGAAACTGTTATTTATTATTATATGTTTGGACTTTACTCTGATTCGTTTAGTATTTGTAACTAATGGTTGTGGTCCTGGTTTGCTCGCACCCCTTAACGGTATAAACTCCGTTAGTGGTTGATTTGGGGGTGTGACAGATTGGTATCAGAGCCATAAGTTGCAGAGAACTGGAATCATTTTGAAAAACGATTTGGAAACTGCAACTTGAAAACCTTAGTTACAAATGAACAAACAAATTCCCAAAATAAAATTTTTACGTGCCAACCTGGGATGCTCGCTCTGCTGTGTAAGTAAAAGCTTAGTACGTATGTATATATATATATATATATATAAAATATATATATAGACCGTGTCTAGGAAGTCTAACGGAAAACCTTAGGAAAATTTTCACACACGAATACGAAACGCGAACGCTAATACGCGCACTACTCCGGGGGAAAGCGACAACGAAACGATGCTACACGCTACGTCCTGATTTCTACTACGATGACTACGCCGACGGTGACTTTTATGGGAAAGCCGACTTTCGACGATAGCTACTTACGACTTACGACGTTCTCCGACGACGCCTCGATTTTGCACGAAAATTTTCCTGGACTAATAGTGGGATAACGGGAACTGGCTAATATACATATTATGGGATATGTATAGAATATAACTGTGACTGAACACTGGCTACTTTAACTGTCCAGCAAGATGTCTGGAAGAGGACACGGAAGGAGCAACATTAACATGACGCCTGCACAACTACAAGCTATGATTAACGAACACGTGCAAGCCGCAGTGGCAGCCGTCCAAGCTGCGTACGCCGCTCAGGGTAATTATTATGCCGGTTAAGGCACAAAGTAATTGTATTTTGACCTGTTTAAACTTAAAACCCGGACTATTATTGCATCAGGAAACCACCATCACTGCACGTTTAAGTCCTTCATGGATTGTAAGCCAATGACGTTTTCCGGCGAAGAAGGAGCGGTAGGACTCCTCAGGTGGATCGAGAAATCTGAAAAGGTCTTCTCTATGTGCAACTGCCCTGCTGAGAGCAAAGTGAAGTATGCTACTGGTACTTTCGAGGGAGCTGCTCTCTCCTGGTGGAATGCCGAAATTCAGATGATTGGGGTAAATGCGGCTAACAACATGGATTGGGAAGCATTCAAAGAACTGATTATGGAGGAGTACTGTCCCCGTGACCAAGTGAAGAAGTTAGAGGGCGAATTCTTGAATCTGAAAATGATTGGGTCTGAAGTTGAGCAGTATACTGCGCGTTACCATGAGTACGCGGTCTTATGCCCCACAATGGTTGATGCTGAGTTCAAACGCATTGAGCGTTATCTGGAAGGCCTCGCGCCTCAAATCAAGGGACTAGTGACTGCCAGCAACCCCGCAACCGTGCAGCAAGCCATCCGCCTGGCTCACAAGCTTACTGATCAGGAGATTGAGAAGGGTACACTTCCTGCTAAGGCCATAGAGAAAACTGCCTTAAGTGGCAAAAGAAAAGCTGATGATGAAGCTCCTGAAAACTCCATGAACAATCAGAGTATGGGAAACAGCACTGGGAGGTCCTATAACTCCCAAGGTCAAAGCAAAAGGTCTGGGAACAACAGTGGTAACAACCGCCAGGGCGGTAATGGGCAAAGCAACTACAGGGGTAACCTGCCTTCGTGTAACAAGTGTGGGAAGCATCATGCTGGTGTTTGTCGAAAGAATCTGAGCTGTGACAGGTGTGGCAAGAAAAGCCATGAGGCGAAGGATTGTTGGACAATTCTTCCCGAGCAACAAAATCGCCTAAGGCAAAACAACAACAATCATGGCAACAACAACTATGGGAACAACCGTAACGGGCAAGGAAACAATCAGAACAATAATGGTGGAGCCCGTGGCTGTTTTGAATGTGGTGCTCAAGGCCACATTAAAAGGGACTGCCCGCAGTTAAGAAGACAGGGAAATGGTAATCAAGGAAACAATGGTGGGAATGGTAATGGTGGAGGTAATGGCAACGGGAATGGTAACAACGGGAATGGTGGAAATGGCAGAGGAAGAGCTTTTGTCATGGGTCAAGGTGAAGCTCGCAACGATGCCAACGTGATTAACGGTAAATTCATCCTTAATGGTTTCTTTGCTACTGTATTGTTTGATTCTGGTGCTGAAAGAAGCTTTCATTTCCACTAAATTTGCTCGATTAATTAATGCTAAACCAATTGCCTTAGATGCTAAGTATGTGGTAGAGCTAGCAAATGGTAAACTTCATGATACGACTCAGATAGTTAAGGACTGTAAGTTAGAACTAGCTGGCCATACATTAGGAATCGATCTCATGCCTTTCCCGATTGGTAGTTTTGACGTTATAATAGGAATGGATTGGTTATCTGAAAACCGAGCTGAAATTTTATGTCAAGAAAAAGTGGTTCGTATCCCACTCAAAGACGGTGAAGTGTTAACAGTTCAAGGTGAAAAAGGTGGAACAGTCACCGGTATTATCTCGTTTCTCAAAGCTCAAAAGTGCCTTCGTAAAGGTCACTTCGCGATTCTTGCAAACGTCACCGACACGACACTTCCCGAGCGTAGAATCGACGACTACCCGATAGTCCGCGACTTCCAAGATGTATTTCCTGATGATCTGCCTGGTTTGCCTCCATTTCGACAAGTCGAGTTCGGAATCGATTTAGCTCCTGGAGCCGCTCCGATTGCACGCGCACCTTACCGTTTGGCAGTAAGCGAACTCAACGAACTCTCCGCACAACTTCAAGAGCTACTCGACAAGGGATTTATTCGTCCAAGTTCGTCTCCGTGGGGAGCACCGGTATTGTTTGTTAAGAAGAAAGATGGGACATTCCGAATGTGTATTGACTACCGAGAGCTTAACAAGGTTACGATCAAGAATCGGTACCCACTTCCTCGAATCGACGATCTCTTCGACCAGCTACAAGGTTCAAGCTACTTCTCAAAGATTGATCTACGGTCTGGATATCACCAACTTCGCGTTCGTGATGAGGATGTCCCCAAGACTGCTTTCAGAACTCGCTATGGTCATTACGAATTTCTGGTTATGCCGTTTGGGCTAACTAATGCACCTGCCGTATTTATGGATCTGATGAATCGAGTGTGCAAGCCGTACCTCGATAAGTTTGTAATAGTTTTCATTGATGATATTTTGATCTACTCCAAGACAAAGGAAGAACACGAGAATCACCTGCGACTTATCTTGGAATTACTCCGCAAGGAACAGCTTTACGCCAAGTTTTCGAAATGCGATTTTTGGATTCGCGAAGTCCAGTTTCTTGGACACATTGTTGATCAGAATGGAATTCATGTCGACCCAGCTAAAGTGGAAGCTATCAAGAATTGGCCTACTCCAAGAGCGCCGACCGAAATCCGACAATTTTTGGGACTTGCCGGATATTACCGAAGATTCATCAAGGGTTTCTCGCAATTGGCTCAACCCTTGACGGCTTTAACGCACAAAGGAGTGCAATATAGATGGGGTGAAAAAGAAGAACGCGCGTTTCAAACTCTTAAAGATATGTTATGTTCAGCTCCAATTCTCGCGTTACCCGATGGAATTGACGACTTTGTAGTTTACTGTGATGCATCCATCCAAGGACTCGGTTGTGTGTTGATGCAACGAGACAAAGTGATTGCCTACGGGTCCAGGCAACTGAAGGATACTGAGAAGAATTATACAACGCATGATTTGGAATTGGGAGCCGTTGTTCATGCACTCAAGATTTGGAGACATTACCTCTACGGAACAAAGTGCACAATATTTACCGACCACAAAAGCTTACAACACATCTATGATCAGAAGGATCTCAACATGCGACAACGACGGTGGGTCGAGTTACTAAATGACTATGACTTAGCAATTAAGTATCATCCAGGAAAAGCCAATGTTGTGGCTGATGCATTAAGTCGGAAAGAGTATGAAAAGCCTCGACGGGTACGAGCGCTGCAACTTACCATTCACACGGGATTGCCGGATCGGATCCGCGATGCCCAACAAGAAGCTTTAAAAGAGGAAAATTTCGCGGCTGAAGCGCTGCGAGGGGTGGATGGTAACTCCGAAATTAAGCCCGATGGACTCAGGTATTATAATGACAGAATTTGGGTTCCTTTACTTGGAAATCTCCGTGAACTCGTGATGGACGAGGCTCACAAGTCAAGGTATTCGGTGCACCCTGGATCGGATAAAATGTACCAAGATTTAAAGGGTTTGTATTGGTGGCCGAATATGAAAGCCGACATCGCGCGATATGTGGCTAAGTGTTTAACATGCTCAAGGGTTAAGATCGAGTACCAAAAGCCTTCTGGGCTATTACAGCAACCAAAGATCCCAGAATGGAAATGGGAGGATATCTCCATGGATTTTGTAACGGGATTACCTCATCGATCGAATCGACCGGATGCGATTTGGGTTATCATTGATCGATTAACCAAGTCTGCACATTTTATCCCAATGAGAGGAAAGTGACAATATGGATAAGTTAACTAAGCTGTACATTGACCGAATTGTGGCACGTCATGGAGTGCCTAAGACCATTATCTCTGATCGAGATCCTCGATTTACTTCCCGACTGTGGCAATCTATGCAAGAATCACTAGGAACCAGACTGGATATGAGTACAGCTTATCACCCGCAGACCGATGGTCAGACGGAACGAACTATTCAGACTTTAGAAGACATGCTCCGTGCTTGCGTTCTCGACTTCGGTAAAGACTGGGAGGCTCACCTTCCGTTGGTGGAGTTCTCCTACAACAACAGTTATCATTCGAGCATCGGTGCAGCACCTTTTGAAGCACTTTATGGCAGGAAATGTAGATCGCCCGTGTGTTGGGCCGAAACGGGTGAGAAGGGACTCACCGGACCAGAACTCATTCATGATACAACCGAGCGAATTATTCAAATCAGAAAACGGATAGCCGCAGCACGTGACAGACAAAAGAGCTATGCCGACAAACGCCGTAAACCTTTGAAGTTCGAGGTAGGCGACAAGGTACTATTGAAGGTATCTCCCTGGAAAGGTGTGATACGCTTCGGAAAGCGTGGAAAGTTGAATCCTCGCTACATCGGTCCATTTGAAATCATCGGGGAAGTAGGCCCGGTGGCCTACCGATTACGACTCCCTGCAGAACTCGATGGAGTTCACAACGTGTTTCACGTCTCTAACCTAAAGAAATGTCTGGCTGAAGACACCGAAATAATTCCTTTGGAGGAATTGGAAATTGACGAACATTTGAGATTTATCGAGCAACCGGTAGAAATCATGGGACGCGAGGAGAAAGCCCTCAAACGTAGCAAGATTCCGATCGTCAAAGTTCGATGGAACTCAAAGCGTGGACCTGAATATACTTGGGAACGAGAGGATCAGATGAAGAAAAAGTATCCTCACTTGTTCGAGCAAACGTCCACGGAAACCCAAGGTATGATTTAATTTTGGGGACCAAAATTCCTTTAACAGGAGGAGGATGTGGCGACCCTAAAACTTTTGCTTTCTTTCCCCAGCAATGACGACAGCTGAGACTGCGAACGCTACAACACAAGAATAATTTTCGGGACGAAAATTCCAATTTCAAGGGGATGATGTGACATCCGAGAATTTCAAGGTTTACTTCCGTTAGACAATCTCCGTTAGTTACGTTATAAGTGTTAACTTAGTAACTAATGCTTAACTAGGCCGAATACGTCCACGACCTTTGGTTGATCACCGAACCCGTCCATATGTGTTTATTTATTGAATTGTCTCCATGAGGATGTATGTGCAACATGTTTGTTGATTAATTGTGTAATTGCGTGAAATTCATGAACCATGCTTATCTTGCTTAGAATGTAAATTGGTCACTTTTGGGTTCCAGCGAAACTACCGGGCGAAACTATAGTGTCGCCCGGCTAGCTTAACTATTTGACTTACAGAGTCAGTTTCGCTTGGCCAGCGAAACTAGCCAGCGAAACTAGCCCCTGATATATAATAACATAAAACCCTAGAGATCTCATTTTTGCCTCATTTCATACAAAATACACACACCACTCTCATCTGCTCACTCGAGATTTCTGGTCAGTCAAGAAAACCATCAAGGAACCATCATCTCATCTTATCCATTCAGGCCCTAGATTGAATCGTGAGTCCCAAAACCATTATTTATGCATTTTCTATGTGTTTTCTTAAAAAGCATGCTTGAATCTTCATGTAATCACCTGATCTCTTGATATGTTGCTTAGGAATGCTAGATCTATCATAAAGTCAGTAACTTTACGTTTGAAATCCATCCATAATGAAGATTTATGCCATTTTAGTCATTTTAGGTTTAAAATGTGTTTTTGGTGATTTGATGATGAAAACCCATGTTTAAGGTGTTAAAGCTTACTGATTTATGTTGGTAAATGATTATGCATGCTAGATATTGAATTACATGAAATATGGAAGCTGCTAGATTGATTTTTAGGCTGATTTGTGAGTTTTTCGCGACCAGCGACACTGTGTGTTCTCTGGGCGAAATTAAGCAGCGAAATTATGTATATCTTCATCCAGCGACACTATGTAGCGAAACTGTAGTGTCGCCGGGTAAACCAACCAGACCTGTTCGGACGAAACTACCGAGCGAAATTCCCTGAACGAAAGTTCAAACCAGTTTCGGGCGAAACTAGGCTAGCGAAACTGTGCCAACAGTTTCGAGCGAAACTAGCCTAGCGAAACTGTGTCATCGGGTATTGCCTAGCGAAAGTGCTGCCCGTGCACACAGCGAAACTGCCTAGCGAAACTGCTAGCGAAACTGAGACCAGAATCCAAACTTGTGCAATTTACTTGAACGTTATGCCATGACTTACATGATTATGCTATGACGATACATGCTTTGATTTCTGATGTATATGAACCCTTGTTTATGATCAACCATCGGTGTCGTGTGTCGGTATGTCGAGTCGTAGTTCCAACGTGCTATGTTATGGGCCATAGTGACGTTAAGTTAAAGATTAGACACAAAACTAATACTTAAGACCTAAACGTGTTCATAGGTCTTCGTTAAACAATACTTGGATTATTTAGCAAGTGTAGCAGTGCAACCAAAGGTGAGTGTCACTAACCCGTTTACTGTGAGCCCGTTTGGGACACACTGAATACCTTAATGAAAAACAATGCTGACAACCTTATGAGAGCTATGCACCTCTCTGATGAACTTGAACTCGGGAGTGCTTGGCACCCACTTGATGAACTTGAACTCGGGAGTGCTTGGCACCCACTTGATGAACTTGAAGTGTTTTATGGGAAGCACTTGTGAAATACTAAAACAACTATTTCTAAAACAAAACTGAAAATATTTTCGGGATTCATGAGAACCCAAAGGAAAACCGTTTTAATATGGCTAGTGTAGGTTAAAGTCTAAACCACATGATATCACATGATTTCTAAGGATTGCCTTATAACTGAAAAAGTCCTCAACTTAATTGTACCATTAATTGTAAAGCGAGGGGATGTTGGGTAGATCTACTGGAGTTTGACAAACTCCGCCCCGTGGCACGGGGAGTGCACGGAGGTACAATATCAGCCTATCTGACCGTGATCCCGAGAGGACACGGGGGAGGCAAAGCCGCGATGACATATGTCCGCAAAACAAAATAGCTGGAGGCTCTGCCCCTACAAATATCGGTCAGCTTTGGTACAAACTTCCTTAGTGCATGGAACAACGGATTAGCTACCCGCGATATCGGTTGAGCACTTTAACTATACAAAACTAGTACATACCCGATAACGTAGGTTACGGACAATACTTTTACTAAACCACAATACTATGATTTTGGATATCATTAATTATCGCTTTTCACAAATGAATATTTCATAAGAATATGTTTACACGATTATGACGTATGAGACCGGGCCACTGCATGACAAGCCCACTGTGAACTCACCAACCGTTAGGTTGACACTTGCGTGGTTTAAACTTTTGCAGATCGCTAAGGAGTATCCGGATCGGGTTGGCATGGCACATGAAGACTTTTATTTTTGATTAAACTTAATTGGGGATTTAAAACACTGGTTTGTAAAGCACGTGGTTAGTGCTAAAGACAATGTTTTCCGCTGCGTACTGTTAAACTGTTTTTATTATTAATGTTTGGACTTTACTCTGATTCGTTTAGTATTTGTAACTAATGGTTGTGGTCCTGGTTTGCTCGCACCCCTTAACGGTATAAACTCCGTTAGTGGTTGATTTGGTGGTGTGACACATAAAATGACAGTCTTTTATTGTTTGTTAACTGAAATGAATCACACACTGAAAAAGTTTGACTTTTATTGCATGAAATTATAAAATTGTGACTAAGATATTCTATAACAGGAGCACCCGGGTGGGTAGCTAAGCCTGTTGTGCCATCTTGGTGTCATTGAAGTAGAGACAAAATAAAAGTGAAGTTGGTGCAGGTCTGTGAACTTATAGAGATCGTCACCACTGTTGTGGCGGGAAAGGTGCTTGCCAGTGTTGAGGTCCTTCAAAGAAAAACAAACGAGTCAAATTCAATGGAGACAAGGTTATCACGGGTGAACCGACATACAGACAAAAGGTTTTTGATTATTTATGGTGAATAATTGATATTATTTAGGGTATAAGTCTTCTTGGGGAGTTTGTGAAAGCCATTTCTGGACCCAAGAATTGATAACCGTTTACCATTACCCACAAATATAATGTTAACGGAATAAGAAAATTGGATCCAAATAATCCCAAGTTTTGAGGGTTGGCCGGAAATAATCCCGCTTTTAATAATAACTTCCAATGGTCCCAACTTTCAACCTATTTATTTCTAATGGTCCCACCGTTAAAAATCTTAACATCGTCAAGTTTATTGCTGATGTGGCACATGAGTTGGATGTTTATTTATTTTTGTATTTTAAAATCCCTGCCACGTCATATTAACTTAGCCAAACACTCCCCTTCTTTATCTTTATGAGAACAAAACAAGGAGAAAACCAGCGATGGCCGGTGACCAGCCGGAGAACCTTAGTCTGCGTCCGGCGACTCCCCGACGGTCTCCGTCGCGGTTTTTCAGTTTCACAACGTAAGTTGATTCTGATTTTTCAATGAAAGCTACCGTGAGTTAAGAACAAGTAATTTTGCCGTCAATTGCTCCGGAATTGCGGAGATTCCGTTTGCTGGAAGCGAGTTATCGCCAAGAGCTAAGCATTTGAAGATGAAATCGAATAGCCTCGAGGACGTTTCGAGATCTCAATCGAAGAATACGTCGCCGAAAAACAGCCGGAAAAACCTTTTGATGATTGTATCGAAGAATCCGATCCGTTTGAGGAGGTTTAAAGTCGTGGTCTCTGTTTTTTTTTTTTGACTTAATGATCTTTCATTTATATAAAACAACAATTACAGCGATGTTTGACTATCGGACCGAGTCAAAACCCGAATTATATTCAATGCGATGAGAGATTTATTAATAATTGTTCCGATTGGATTGGTTTTTTTAGCTCTGGCATAGAATTTTTTCAGATCTAGGGCTTTGTAATCGAGTAATTTTTTTGGCTTCTGGATAGCCGGTGATGAAGATATGGAAGCCACGGTCGAGGAAGAATCCGTCTACGTTATCGGTACGTACACGGCCGCCGACGGCGTCGGAGGCTTCAATGAGGAGGAAGGGGATGTAGGCGGAGTGGAGGTGGCTAAGCCGGCGAGACCGTGCCGACGAAGATAACTCTTGTTATGTTGGGATTAGTTTGGGAGGTTAGCGACAGTTGAGAGGTTTGAGAAATTTGTGTGCAAAGTTTGGTTGGTGACTTGAGTAGTTTGTGATGACGATAAACAGTGGTGGTGGTGGAAGGTGTGCAGAGGATTGGAGGACGAAATAAAGAATTGAGTGAGTGGCCATTGCCGTTTTCATGTTCTGTTTCTCTCACACACAAAGAAAAAGAAGGGGAGTGTTTGTCTAGGTTAGTATGATGTGGCAGAGATTAAAATATAAAAAAATAAGTAAACATCCAACTCAGGTGCCACATAAGCAATAAACTTAACGGTGTTAAGTTTTTTAACGGCAGGACCATTAGAAATAAATAGGTTGAAAGTTAGGATCATTGTGAGTTATTATTAAAAGTGAGATTATTGTCGATCAACCCTCGAAACTTGGGATTATTTAAATCCAATTTTCCAACAGAATATGATCAATTTGAACTTATCTTACCTGGGTCGGCCGTGATATAAAACGATGCACCAGAGTCCATGTACCAAGCTTGATCAAGACCATTGAGGTGGACATTAGTAAGTGCTTCTCCCAACTCAGTAGGGATTAAGGCATTGACAGGTCCACTGTAGTTGGTTGAAAATTTGCATTAGCCATTTTTTGAGGAACCTGATTTTGCCAATTGTTAAAATTAGGCCGTTGAGTAGGCTGAGAACTCTAACCAGGAGTTCATCCGAGAGAGTGCCAAAAATCCATTGTGCTACTTTTGTGTTAATCTTGGACCACAGCCCGTAAATGGGATCCGTCTTTGCGGGAGTTCGGTTCCATCAATATGATTGAGAACCTCGTAGCTTTTGCAGTGAATTTTAAACAGCTTGACCCGAGAAGATATTTTACCTTTTTGCCATCATTCATGAACATGAACCATGTTTTGTAGAGGGATGACGGGTTGGTGTTGGTTCGGTGGCGTTACGGGTTGACAAGAGGTTGTGGTTTATGGTGGTGGTGTCGTGACCATAAGGTGGCGACGAGATAGTGGTTGTAGGGTGGTGACCGAGAGAGATAGGGTTTGGACGTGGTGTAGTGGTTTGGTGGTGTTTGTATGGGAGCCGAGAGGTGGTGGAAGGTGGTGTAGTAGTGTGGCGTGTGAGAGCCGAAAGAGAGGTGGTGAGGTAGGGGTGATTGTCTACAGTAGTAGTGGTGGTTGCATGGAGGTGGCCGGTTGTGAGAGATCGAGAGTGAGAGAGTGAGTGAAGTGTGAAGAAATGAAGAATGTGGTGAATTTTATAGGCAAGAGAGGAGAGATGGAGGTAAGTGTTGGTCCAATAGAAAAATGAGAGAGAGAAGGGTGGTCCAATGAGAGGAGAATGATGGTGAAATTTGGCCAATGGGTAGCGAGGTGATGGTTGGCCAATAGGAGTGTGGATTTTGTAAGTGTAGATCTCATTACATTCCTAATAAACCAAAAGATAAATAATATCACAAACATATGTTGAATACATGGTTTAAGTGGATAATAATACTGACATTCATTATTTAATTTTTTTAGTCTTTTTCAAAATGTGAACCTTGATTAAATTTTATAAGTATATGATCTCATGCCGTGATCTTCCTCACAAAAACATAATTTATTAGTTTCTACATTTCAATTCGTGTTTGTGTTTCAGAAAAGAAAAAAAAAATTGGTGTGTTTTGCTTATATTAGAAAGTTTTCAGAAATATATTCTTTTTAGTTTTGATTTTCCATCTTAAACTAATAAAATAAAATAAAAGATGTGGAGTATTGTAGATTGTGATTATACAAATCCTTTCTTCATGTGATGGTCGGTCATATATAATTTAAGCCCATTATCGGACAATAAACCGATACTCCTCAAGCCTGCACAAGATACTCCACAAGGATTTCTCCTCCTACATCTACTGAGACGGTCATTACATAAAGTGTTAGAAGCTATGATTCGTTCCTTTCCAAAAAGCTCCAAGCAATTGAAGAGGGGGAGCATTATGAATTCATGATAAATCTATCTCATTGGCGGAACGTAATCATATTAAGAATCTTTGAAAAAACAAGACAGATCCGGAGCATACTGAACAACCTAATGCAACAATCTATGGGAGATTATTGAGTCAGAATTTTTAGATTGTCACACAAGGTTGTATTTTTGGTTTAGAATTTGTGAAATGTATTAGACATTTCACAAAATAACTTTCTACGAAATGTAGTCATTGTTAGGGGTGAGCAAAAAAACGAAAAAAAACCGAACCGAACCAAAAACACCGACAAAACCGAACCGAAAAAAAAAACCAAAAAAAAAACGAACCGAAAATAATGGTTCGGTTTCGGTTTCACGTCGATTAAAAACCGAACCGAACCGAAAAACCGAACCGTTTAAAAAACCGAACCGAACCGAGGGTATATGTGTAAATTAATGATTTATGAAGGGGCATTATGAAACTTAGAACATTATTATTTAATAATAATATTCTAAATTATATAAAATTAAAAAAAAACACTTTAGTGATCCGTCCGACTTCCCATCTCCAACTTCCCGCTTCTTCGGTATGAATACTATGTACATGTACGCCTCTTAATGTCTTCTAGGGTTTGCTCAAACTAATGTAAAGTGGTAACTTATATCATATCCTGCTGATTTCTATATACGCGTTTGGTTAATTGGGTTATGGCGGTATCTAGAATTGAATTCGTAGGAGTTTAGTGCGTATCGGTGTATGTGTATTTGGGTTTTTGGTTGCAATCTATGTGGTTTTGTAAGTATGTATCAGCTAGTTAGCTTCTCTGTTGATATGGGGCTCATAATTATTTTTGAAGTTAAACTGATGTCAAATTTGTTTGGTTTCTTGGATGCTATAAACACATTGATATTAATCATCAGTTGAAGTTGAAACTCTTACTTTGGGTACATTATATTTACTATCAGTTGATTAAGCTATGAACCATACAGTATGCTGGAAAAAAAACCGAAAAAAACCAAAAAAACCAAAAAAATCGAAAAAAACCGAAACCGAAACCGAAACCAAAAAAAAACGAACCGAAAAAAACCAAAACCGAATGGTTTTTTTTTCTAGGAACCGAAACATTCGGTTTCGGTTTGGTTCGAGCCAAAAACCGAACCGAACCGAACCGAACCGAACCGAACCGAACCATGCTCACCCCTAGTCATTGTGATCTGCGAAATGTACGTAGACATTTCACAGACCATAAGTATATATATATATAGCTTTATCAACCTCTTGGATGAGGTTGACAAATCAGTTAGAATATCTAGAGCTATGAGTTAGAGAGAGATTCTAGAGAGAGAAAGTGACCTAGAGAGAGATTGAGTGTGTGTATGCAAGGTGGTGTGTAGACATTCTTCATATATACTAATCATTTAGTTGAAGTTGATTAGAGATTATGTATCATCCTTTCAATTTGTGTTTAAATATGTTCTTCATTATCTTCATCTTCATCGTTGTGTTCTTCACCAATAATATTCCACATGAAAACTTATAACATCGAACTTTTTCAAGCTCAATCAACATGTGAAAGTGATCCCGATTGAGTTTAGACCCGCTTTCTAGATCTACAGTAATCAGGTTAAGTCAATAAGCAGTAAAACGGGCTTATTCATAAAACGCGATTCTAATAAATAAAATCGATAAAAAATAATATGTAAATAATCTTGTTTAACTTCATCCAGTTCCTTTGGATATTCCTATAAGTTTAAAATTTATAGGAAAACTCTAGCGCTATTAAAAAGTGTTTAATTAATACTGTTCGGAGTGTCAACCTAGCTATTTAATAATTTGCTACCGATAAAAATGTCTTTAAGCTGATAATATAAATAAAACAAATGTGGTGACCTAAAACTAAATTTAGGGTTTCATATATATGAATCCTCGTTCGTCTAGAAAACAATGAATCTCTCTCGTCAGAAACTGATACCGGTGATGAGCTCGGCTGCACTTGCAAAGCGAGCGGCGGCTTCAAAGCGAACGGTGAAGAAGCCGTGTATGTAATTCAACCAACCCAACCCCAAGGTGTTTGGTTTCGGTGGTTATGGAATATGCACGTCACGCCCCTCCCCTCCTTTTTTATAGGTTGCTTTTTTTTTCTTTTATTGGATAGATTTATTGTTTGATTTTCTAAAATAATATATATAATATAATTGGGTAATAATTAGAGGGGTGTTATAAATTGGTTACCATTAAACCATTTTAGTCATGGAGTCCCTCTTGATGACATGGACGCCATATAGCGCATAAACCCCCACAAGGAGCTCCATTCACTACGAATAGCCCAATAAAGATTTACGGATATTTTCCTTGTCAACAGCCAATATTTAGGGATGGCTTTAAGTTGTTAAATTGAAAACGACCTACATATTTGTTATCCCTTCCGCAATCGATTCTCCAACTTTTAGCTCCAAGCAACAAAACAGGTCTCTCTTTCTTAAATCTTCTAGAGGCCTGTCGTCTTTGTTTGTTTGTTTTGCAACCCTAATTTAGTAGAACATGTGGAGGACTAGAGAGCCCTTATTTGAACTATTCTATTCTATTTTATATTCTATATTAACACATTAGACAACTTCTTAATTTAATTACAAGATTACCACCTCTCTTATTTCTATATTAATAATTACTGAAACAAAACGTAAACATAAAATCTTCCAGCTTAGTTGGTTGTGTCGTACGTGAACTGTTAAAGCTTATACCCAATTTTGACTCTTGCATGAAGTGGTTTTTTTTAATACGAAAAGAAACGCATTTACGCACCCCTTTTTGCCTCTCGAACACATCGTTTTGATGCTAAACATTTATTCATCAAATGGGATATGTTTGCTTCCTAAAATTGAAATATAAGTTCTATTTATTAAATTGTTTGGCTTATATATAATAATTAGTTAACAAATTAGACAACTTGTAGATTTAATTACAAGATTGCCACCTCTCTTATTTTTATATTACTAAACAAAACTTAAGCATAAAAACTTCCAGCTTAGTTGATTGTGTCGTGAACTGTCAAAGCTTAGGCCCAATTTCAACTCTTGCATGAAGCGGTTTTTTTAATACGAAAAGAAACACACTTACGCACCCCCTTTTTGCCTCTCGAAACACATCGTTTTGATGCTAAACATTTTTTCATTAAAAGGGATATGTTTGCTTCCTAAAATTGAACTATAAATTATATTTATTAAATTGTTTGGATTATATAGTTAGTTAAACTTATGACCAGTATTCAATCTTAAAGCGTTTGGTTTAGAAAATAATTGAAATTTGAAATTGAAATGATTTTATCAAATCCCCTTTATGCCTTCGACACCACCGCACGTCATCGATGCCCGGCTCTACCTGTTCGACACTTTAGACCCGACCAAGGTGTGTCCTCCAAAGCCAACCGTGATGCTGCGTCACCCGACCGAACAGTGGCGAATCTTGAACATTTAAATAGGGGGCTGAAATTATTATCTATTGGGGTCGCTTTTTCGGTGGCCGAACTTCTAACAAGATCACATCAAAATAATGCGAGGGTTGGGTCGTGTTTTAGTTGTGCTGCTTGAACTGTCTTGCACTCTTTGTTAGTATTTATAGATTTTTTTATCCCGCATTTCAGTTCTCAATGAATGCATGCCTACATTTTAGACTTGAAATGAGTTTTTAAAACTTTTAGAATTTCTGTCCAAATGATAGTACATGCGGACGATAGATGAAACTGATGTGCAATATATAGGTTTAAGTGATTAATTGATCACATTAGGTGACATTTGATTAAGACCTTATGTTGACAGGTTATAACTATGGTAGACGAAACTAATTTGCAAAATGGTCGATTGACAAATATAAAGATGCATAAAATATTGTTTGTTGGATAATCTTTGAAGGAAATTGTATGCCGAAAAGGATACATATTCCTTACAAATTGCTTAACAATATGCTCCCACAAAAAAAAAGACAACCGTTTTCTTTAGGCAGTGGTTCAAGAAAAATCTCGAGGACATGTTATACATTCTCATTTCTCACATACAACGACAATCATAGCTTAATCTCATTTCTAATATGAGTAGCAAAACACCATATAAGAGTGACATTGAATGACATGTTGTAAATATTTTTTGTGGAATAAAATTTACCGGGGTACCGTCCTATTTAAACAAAAAAAAAACACCATATAAGAGTGATATTAACTACAACGAGGATGAAAATCAGCAACTGCAATTATCTACGCCAGAAGATTGCAACAATGAGGAATATAATATTCGATCTTTCATTGACATGGACCGCACTCTGAATTTTGTTTTTAGTTACACCGACATTTCATACAACCTATGTCAAATGAATATCGACACTCTGTTTATACGTAAATATGCTTTAACTATGTTCCAGTTCATCGGTGATCAATAAAAGCTAGAGAAAAAATTGCTGATAATTTAATTTATGTTTCACTTACTTATTTACATTCTACTTCGTCATTTAGTTTACATAATTTGGGAGTATGTAGGTTTTCTCCGTAAACCTATCACAATTAAAAAGAGATAAAAGTTACACATAGGTACATGAAGAGTGGTAAAAATACAATTCTAGATAAATCCTAATATTTACATTCTAACATCCCCTCAAGTGAGACGGCGAGGAATCAAGGCGAAGCATACCTCGAAAGAACTCGAATTGGGGTCTTGAGAGGCTCTTGGTGAAAATATCCACAAGTTAAAGCTTGGTCGGTACAAACCTAGTATATAGTTTTCCAGAGTAACCTTTTGAAATGGCCATACCTTACCCATTTCACATAAAGGACATCAACCAATGTGTGACTTTGGATGTGAGTTGAGTCACTGTTAGCATAACAAAACTCACATCTTCAACTCATCATCAATATACCTTACTATAAAGTAGTCATGCAAAATGATAGTAGTGTAAGTGACTCCATAAACTTATTTTGGTCTTTAGGCGATAGGAGTGTCCCCTCTGTTAGGATTAGGGACAATAGGTTCGTTGCTGGCCAAGCTGTGCTGAAGGCGGAATCAGCCAAAGTCGCTATACACAAGAAAACCTGTTTAGAAAATCAACATGTCTTTATCCCGTTTGCGTTCGATACATTTGGGTCCCTGGCCCCCGAGGTAGTGAGGTTTCTTAATAAAGTTCAACGGGTCGTGCACATCAATTCCTCGACCCCTAAAAATCATAACTTTATTTTTAGTAGGATTGACTTTGCTATTCAAAAGTGAGTCGCGACACAGCTTGTTGCCCATTGTAACACCCGTATACAATTTGATGCCAAACTTACACATTATAACGTTAAAAATTTGGTCCCAGAAAATTTCTTTACAAAACATATGATTTGTAATCATAAGATGCCACCATAGTGGTTTACATTTACAAAATTTACTTATAATTGGTTTGACATCCAAATGTGATCTTCGACTTATATATAAGTTCTTCTCACCATAATACAAGACGGGTCGTTCGTTCTCGATGTGATCGGTTCTTCGTAGTCTTTGATGAGCATCTCACTAGGCTTTCCCTTTACCTGCAACATACTCACTTTCAATAGTGAGCTTCTATTGCATAACAATTTATTACAATATCAAATAATGAAGAAAAACAATAAAATTTGGTTTTTCACTCTGGGGCGGTACGCCCAGAATGAATAATTTCTGGGCGGTACGCCCTGGACCATTTTTGACAGAATATTGGCTATTTTCGGCCAGTTCCATACTTAGCCAAATTTTGGCTTTCTTTCCCCTGTTTTCTACCAGATTTCACCAACCGGGTTTCCATCATTTTTCAAGTGTTTTAATACTCACAAAACACTTCTAAAACATGTTTTCATACACATCGACATACCTTATTCAAGGCGAATCCAAACTTTGCATATGCGGGTTTAACCAACCCGTTTGACCCATTAGAACACCCATAGCTTTATTGCCAATGACCTGTCCTTATTGCAAGCTAATTTTACCGTAATCCATTGGCAAACATGTATAACAAATCAATTCCATAAGCTAATTATGTCATTTAAACCTATATGGGTTCTATGCACTTCGTGTGCTTGTTACATATTGGAAATAACACAGTTTTAAAGGATTATGATCCTAAACTCATGTGACAGCCTATTTATGCATTAAATAGCCTTTAGGGAGTTGGTATCTATTCATTCAACCACTTTTGGGTTATTGTACCCATCTGACCCGTTAAGGCGGGTCCTTGCCCCTGGTTTACTCCAATGCCCAATTTGACCACATATTAGCCTTGGAATCTATTGTTCTATAACCATTTACGATTCCTTTTTCTCTTGTTACTTGGCATGGACTCTATAAGCCCATTTTTGCCTCCGCAACTTTTGTTCACTACATGATTCATCCGAATCTTCCCTATGGTCAAATTGGTCATTGGAGAACCCTTGACTTTGGGCTTCACGGTTCCTAGAACCATTCGTTACCCATACTCATAATTCATAGTTTATTTCATTAAATTGTAAATACGCATTTACTTAACTACTTCGTGTAACATAAATAATGTTACACATGCATTTGGTTCCTACAAGCCATTATCAATCATTTACTCATTTAGCCATTATTATGGGCTCTATGAATCAATTAGTAACTTTTATTCTTTGACCCATTACGATGAATCCTTCCGATTCGTTCGACCCGTTTAACCCATTAGCATGAATCCTACAATTCATTTTCCGCTAATGACATACATTCTTTTAGCCATGGTTCCTATGAACCATTTAATTATGCATTGTTCTTTGACTCATTACCTTCTTAGAGCTTAACTCTAATTATTTAACTTTGTAATTATACGCAATTCAACAACTTGCCTCGTAGGGAAAGTTTATCACATTTCATAAAATCATGCATTCTATATCATCAATGCAAATATGAGTCATTAACCAAATATGTAACATAGCATAGATGTTACCTCGTGAGCTTTATCCATAAGTACCGGTTTCCGTTTGAGTTGCTTCCGCTTGCTTGCCTAAAGTGGACTCAATTCCCTGTTTGGTTCGTAAGACAACATAATCATCAATATATATATATATATATATATATATATATATATCACATTTTCCACATTCTAGTACATGAATCATTTAGTTATATAAATCTAACGATTCACATCTCACGACATCAATTCATTAAATATGTTAGGGTGGTACTTGTTGTCCAGCCCTTGTTCAAGCCACCATTTGACCCTTTTAACAGCTGAATCGACCCAACATGTTCAAACATAAAACGTAGTAGACTCATAGAGCTTTCCAAGAATATAAAATACACATTTTTCCGAGTTACGGTTGATTTTATACGATTTTCCTAAAAACAGGACAACAACCATAATATTTTTCCAAACAGCATGCTGGAAAATTAAGTGACCATATTAACGGGTCATTTTGACCCATTATATAACATATTCAGTTTCCGGTGTTCAAATACCAAACATAGTATTCAAAACAAGCTTTTCAACCGTATATCGTACATCCCCAACGGACATACGAGTGATCTTATACAACACTTTCAAAACAGCCCCTCAACTGGATTTTTATCATTTTTATTGTTTTACATCATTCTATTTAACACATTTTATAAGCATGAGTTTCAGATTTCATGCACATTTCCATTTCATGATTCTAGTAATGTAACATTCCTACGTTTATTCATTAATCCACATGATCAATCTCATTTAGGCATTTCCTCGAACACCTTGTGTGCATAATTCCATGCATACATGAAATTCAATCTTTTAAACCTTTCTATCTACCATTTAACACAAATTGGGTGGAATCCCTTCCAACCCATCATCATTTAACCAATTTCATCATGATTTTCACAGAATTCATCTAAATTCATATTACACACAACATTTAGTTAGGTATTTACCACATAGGTTAACCATACCCCAAATTGGGTGACTACTTCACCAATTACTAACCAATCAGACATCTATGCAACAAATGAAGTTCCTAACATCATGAAATTCATAAAGCATCAACAATTTGCAGATTTGAGGTCTTAATTTTCGTGACCTACACATGCACATAAAAGGGGTTTTACTTACTTGCTTCAAACATGAGTTTAAGGCTAGAAAACACTCTTAATTCTTGATTTGCTGCTCCAAAATCGCAGCCCTAACACCCTTGAGGTAGAATTTTGAGTTTAGAAGGAGGAGAAGGGTGGAGATCGATTGCAGGTCGTGTATCACGACCTCCTCCCCCTTTTCCCTTCTTTTACTTATTCTATTTTCCCATATTTACAATTCTGGCCCTCTTGTATCAACCTTGTTTTAATTTATTAACTAAAACATGAACTTACCCATTAAACCCCATGGTTTCGCATAATGATTAGATATAAAAAGTTAGGGGTTTTAACGTTCAATGTTACATACCTTAACACGTTATTTAACAGACATACCCGATTTAAAAACCGGGATGTTACACCTATTTACCTACGACGTTATTGTAATTTGATCCTTATAAAAATTAAGTGATCATTAACTTCTGAAAAAAAAAAAAAAAAAAAGCTAAAAACAACGGGGTTAATGAGTTAATCCCAAATCAACGAAACCCTAATCTCTTATTCCCCATCCGGCCTGCTCGTTTGTTTCTTCAAACAATGCAACCACTTGTGTCATTGTATCAAGCCCTAACCGATCTACATATGATTCACAACTTGTAAAAACTGAAACTTCTTTTCTTCTATAACCTAAAAAATCCAACAAGGTACAATTATGAACATATCCTTTCTAGCTTATCATTAAATTGATTCCTGTATGTTTGTGTTCTTGAATGCAATTTTCGATTAATGTCGAAAAATTGAAGCTTTGTTTTTGTTTAATGTTTCAAATTGAGAGAGCAATATATTGCAAAAGAAACCCGGATTTAGGTTATATGAATCACTGAGATATAACTTTATGTTAACTCTTTTGGTGTTATGAATTCAAGCAACTGAAATACCACACCATGTGGAAGTGCCCACCAGGTGTTCGATGAAAGTCCTCAATAAAATTAACTTCATAATACATATGTTTTATTGCATCTGTGAAACTCATGTTTAGTTAGTGTGTTCAGTTTTGTTTTTTTTACATTTCAAAAACCCTAACTTATGCTACATGGTGACTGAATTGTTCAAATTTTGTCCCCTATGATAATTTTTGTAACTTTGAATATACATTATTGTATTATTGTATGATATTATTTTACCCAATCCGACCTGGTCACTTGACCCAAAAGTTTTAACCCAGAAAAAACCGAACCTATTGGAAAAAGATCCTGGGTCTGCCACTGCCCGTCCATTATACCGCATTCATGATTTTCTCTTTATTTTGACAGGCGTACTCGAGCAGCAATGACTTTATATACCTAAGTCCGTCATGAATGCATCACCATCTACTTCAATCCCTCCGGCTCTGCGCCACCACCGGCAACCCATCTCACGGCAAGACCCTCCATGCTCTTATCCTCAAGATCGGCCTCGACCAATATGGAGCCCTTCCCAACACCCTCATCTCCATGTACGCCAAATGTGGTCTCATCAACCACGCCGTCCAACTGTTCGACGAAATGCCTCAACGAGACCCTGTTTCATGGGCCTCGATTCTCACCGCTTACAACCGAGCCAACCTCCCTAACCGTTCCATCTCCATCTTCCCCAACATGTTTGTTCATGACCACTTGCAACCTGATCACTTTGTTTTCGCTAGCTTAGTGAATTCTTGTGCTGCATTGAACGCGTTAAAAATTGGACGTCAAGTTCACGCCCAATTTGTGATGTCCCGGTTCTCATCGGATGACATCACCAAATCCTCGTTAGTTGACATGTATGCAAAATGTGGATCTTTAGATGTTGCCCGAGCTGTTTTCGATACAATTCGTTCCAAAAATACAATTTCTTGTACTGCTATGATTTCCGGGTATGCTAAAGGTGGAAGAAAATCAGAAGCTATTGAGCTTCTTAAGGACATGAAGGTGCAAAATCTGTTCTCATGGACTGCTTTGATATCTGGATTAATTCAAAGTGAGCATTTCATAACTGCATTTCATCTCTTTATCCAAATGCAAAAAGAAGGGATCAAAATCGTCGATTCCTTTATTCTATCTAGTCTTATCGGAGCTTCTGCTAATCTTGCCGCATTAGAACTTGGTAAACAAGTTCACTGTTTAGTTTCGAAACTTGGTTTCGAATCAAGTTTATACGTCTGCAACACGCTTGTTGACATGTATGCAAAATGCAGCGATATACTCGCTGCAAAAACCGCATTCCATTCTACAGTTAAAAAAGACGTTATCTCATGGACTTCAATAATCGTCGGGCTGGCTCAACATGGTAAAGCTGAAGAAGCATTATCACTATACAATGATATGATATCTACTGGACTCAAACCAAATGAGGTAACTTTTGTCGGGTTAATTTATGCTTGTAGCCATGTTGGTTTAGTTAACAAGGGCCGTGATCTTTTCAAATCTATGGTAGATGATTACGGGTTAAACCCTAATCTTCAACATTATACGTGTTTATTGGATCTTTATAGCCGGTCCGGGCACCTTGATGAGGCTGAAAACGTTCTAAACACGATGCCATTTGAGGTTGATGAGGCTGTTTGGGCTTCTTTGTTGAGTGCGTGTAAGCGATTTGGGAAAACCCGAATGGGAATTCGGGTTGCTAATCGTTTAATGGGGTTAGGTGTTAAAGATCCATCAAGTTACATACTTTTATCTAATGCATATGCCGGTGCATCCATGTGGGAAAGTGTAGCAAAAGTCAGGAAGTTAATGGCAGTTATTGATGTGAAGAAGGAACCTGGTTATAGTTGTGTTCATTTAGGGAAAGAAACCGAGGTTTTTTACGCTGGGGAGACGGGTCATCCAATGAAGAACGAGATGCGCGTTTTGCTTAAAGATTTAGAGGAAGAAATGAGGAAAAGAGGGTATGTTCCTGATGTTAGTTTTGTGTTGCATGATATGGGTAAACAGGAGAAGGAAAACCAGTTGTTTTGGCATAGTGAGAGGCTTGCAGTGGCTTATGGGCTGCTTAATGGTGTCCCGGGATCTGTTATTCGTGTTGTGAAGAATCTTCGTGTTTGTGGAGATTGTCACACGGTTTTGAAGTTTATATGTGGCATTGTTGGTCGGGAGATTGTGGTTCGTGATGCGAGTCGGTTTCATCATTTTAAAGATGGGAAGTGTTCATGCTCTGATTTTTGGTAATCAGTAGTGATATGTGAGAAGAGTATGTTGAGATAATGAACAAAGTGTTCATGTGTATTTTGTTGATTGAAGTTATTCAGTTAATATATCTTGTTTGTTTATATAGACTATCACAGATTCACAGTGTAACCAGATAAACCATAGTAAACCTTGCTAATGGTGAATCAGAAATCAGTATTAGATTTTAGACATGTAGTTTTGTTAGACTAAATTACATAAAATATCCTTTAGGTTTATTGACAATTTCAATTTTCAAGCATCATTCTTTTATGTTTAAAAAAAATTGAAAAATAAACTAAAAGTATGAAAATTATAGATTTGGTCTTTTGAGGTAAAGGTGGTAAAGGTAGAGTTGTTATTTATAAAAAACTATGAAAGTTATGTTTTTAACCGAAGTAAGTGTAACGGATGTCTTTAAGCGAAGCAAGTTTAAAGGATGAAACACCGAACAAATTGTTTGCGTAAAGGATAATATTGATTTAAAATTGTCAATAAACCTAAAGAATGTTTTCTGGGATAGTCGCTTTGTTAAAACGAATGAAATTGGGTTTGAATTTGAGCATGCCTAGCAAATACTTGTCGGAAATAGGATTCTTTGATTCTTTGTTAGCTTGCTGGTGGTGGCCTTGTTTTTGTTTAAAACCGCACATTTGATGTTTCCGGCTTAGCTTAGAAAGTTCTCATCGTCAAGTTTCATCGATACGAAACTCGTGATGTTGGTCAGGCTGGTGCACCACATGTTCTCGTTTTTGTCGGTGGGCCTGTAAACGAACCAAGCGAACACGAACATGGGCATGTTCGTGTTCGTTGATTAAGGCATTGGACATGTACGTGTTCATTTATGTCCGTTCGTTAAGGACTAAACGAACTGTTCATGAATATAAACGAACATAATTTTAAACGAATATAAACAAGCATAAATTTATGTTCATGAACATAAACAAGCACATCTTGTTTCCAACAATGTCAATAATCAAGAAAACTATCTAAATAAATGGTTCAAATGTTCATAATTATTTTAAAATTCTTCGAGACTCATCCAATTATCTTAATTTTAGTATTTTATTAGTAAATTATTTATATTATTATATTAATAAAATTAAATGAATGTAAATGAACATAATCAAACATAAACGAACACATATACATGAACATAAGTGAACGAACGAGACATTTGTCCATGTTTGTTCATTCAATTAAATGAACAAAAAATTATGTTTATTTTCGTTCATTTATTAAATAAACGAACATAAACGAACTTCCCGCCAAACGGTTCACGACAAGCTTATCGATAGCGACCGTCGCGGACGCGATCGCGCGATTTATCGCGTTGCGGCCTTGGTCCGCGATTTGGAAAATAGCGGTATAAAGCGACGCTTGTAGCGTCGCCGGAAGAAACACCGGAGGAATCGCCGGAGCAAAGAAAGGGGACGACTTGGAGTTAGACGGCGATTGAAATGCTGGGGTATAAAGTGGCGATTTTAGTGTCGCCAGAAGAATTACCGGAGGAAACGCCGGAGGAATCGCCGGAAGAGTAACCTGAGGAATCGCCGGTGGAATAAAAATGAACGACCTGGAGGGAGTTAGCGGCGATTCATGTGGAAACATAAAACCCTAGTATTTTTATTATGTAAAAGTTACAGTTACACCCCTTCTACTTTAAAAAGTATATAATTACTACCCTTTCATTTAAAAAGTATCTAAATAGGTTTATAAAATACTTAATACATCTAAAAATATTTTCATGTTTCATTAATCTTTTGGTATTTTGTTATTTATACAATATTTATGTTTACTTTTATAATTTTATATATATAATTTTATATTTTTTTTAATTTTATACACTATTCTAATGGGATATGTATTTAAAAGAAATTATGTTATTATATCGCTATATTTAAAATAGCTGTCGCTATTTATCGCTATTCGCTACGTAGCGTATAGGTAGGTCATCGCTATTTTCCGCTATTCGCTATCGATAAGCTTGGTTCACGAACTGTTCAAAACGTTCGGTTCATTTACAGGCCTATTTGTCGGGTCAGCTGCTTCTGACGTGGCCGCCATTGTAGCTAACTAAATTCGTTCACATCTTATTCTAAGTAAATATATAATTCAGACAAAAGTAATGTACATAAATAGAGTAATACATAAATGTCTACACAGAACCTGGAGACTCGACAATGTCCAGGGTCATAACTTGTTTCTCAAAGAGTCAGATTCCGCAGGTTCCTGGAATTCCGATAAGATCCATGGCCCGATCTTTGATCTTCGTGATCATATGATGCCATCGACCTTAAATTCCGGCCTGTATCATGACTATCATCAACATCTGACGAACCCGGCCTTTCGGTTAGAAACTGCTCCCAAAACACATCATTAACCCGGCCCTGAACACTTGCAGGTGCTGCATGATTACTCTGGTCATCACGTCGGGAAGATGAAGTCACGTTTTGACCCGAAGGTTTTGCAAGACCCTCAAATGATTCAGGGATTGTGTCTGTATCTTGGCATGGGTCGACTTGAGATACACAGGATGCCAAAGTGAGATTCAACTGACATGATAAATGGCCCTCGGGTTCTTCGTTAGAATATAAACAAGGCGCGGTCTTGTTCATGAAAGAAGATTCCATGTTAAAACCAAATGATGTGCAGGTATCTGAAAGCTCCTGAGTCCCGCCAGGTGTCATCTCATTATTTGTTGCGCAGCCTTCGGTTAATCGGATTTGTCGGCTTCCACCGTCTTCATTTGAGCTTTGAGTGCTGTTAGAAACGAAATTGACATCTGAAAGGGCTGGTGACAACTCGAGCCTAAGCTTGTTTGAGAAATCATGATGAAAAACATTCCCAAAATCAGGCCTAGACGGGCTGTGATTTTCTACAAGACTGTCTTCTGGGGAAACCCGAGACCCGGGCAACCTTCTTTTCTTGTTATCAGCTGGAAAATCCATGGATTCAAGTTTCTGAGCGAGGCGCTCGGCAAATTCAGGATTTTGAGATGCTTTCTTTAAAAAGTTCAGCAATGTGTCCTGTTTTTGTTCCATATTGTTTACACGTTGAGTAAGGTCTTCGAGTTGAAGTTTTGCAGCAGGTTGTTGTTGTTTAAACGTCAAAATGTTCTTCTCAAGTGAACTTTTTTCACGTGTCAGTGAGTCGATTTGTTCCTCAAAAGCTGCTCTTTCAGGGTCAATTGTTGATGATTGAGGATTGTTACTGTGACTGTGGATGGGTTTTCTTCTATAAATATTCTTCAAAAGATGTTTTTTATCTTTAATAAATTCTTCATTCGCGAATTCCCATCTTTCAGGATCGATCTTTCTGAAACCCTGTAAAATAAAACCACTCACCTATATTAATTATAATTTATTACAAGATGTGATACTTATATAAAGAAATTTGTATAACCCGTAATTAAATGCTATATACAACAATCTTAAGATTCAAAATTTATCAACAACATGCAATAGTTGCAAACTTTAATAGCCAAATCTGCATACCATAGAAATCTCACATCAATAGATAGACCCCATACATATGTTCATGTGAAACCTGAAGCAGATGAAACATATAACCCACAAGCAACGGCGTTCTCGTATCAGGTTGGCAGATTGTCAAACTGAATTGATGAACCCGAACACACCTAAAATCATGCAACTCAAATACAACCACCAATTTATCTAAATCAGTCAAACAGGTAGACATATCGTAAATGGGTTTATGGGTTGTAATCAAGTTGTGAAAGGGTTGTGACATTGTAAACGGGTAGTAATAAATGGGTTAATCGGGTCGTGAACTGAGGAAATGTCACCCATACTCATAAGAAACATGCAAAAATCTGAAGGAGAACAATATGAGCTTCAAGGTATGAGGCACGACCGATTCCCAAAACAGGCCAGTTTAAGTTAAGGCAAATAACCCACAAGAAGTCATTCTCAAAATAGACAGTTCATTACTCCAAGAGCCTGACTTGACCTACAGCAATTATGACGATAACCAAATAAACAATTACAATTTCAATTTTCAACTTCGAACGAGTTCATTAATTTGGTAACTAATCATTGATAATGTAGGACAAAAGTAAATCATTCTCTTCTCTTTATCCTGCATTTTTATTACCCTAATTAACCATACTCAAAATAGACAGTTCATTACTCCAAGAGCCTGACTGGACCTACTGCAATTATGATGATAACCAAATAAACAATTTCAACTTCAAACAAGTCCGTTAATTTGGTTATTACTCATTGATAATGTGAGATGAAAATAAATCATCCTCTTCTCTTTATCCTGCATTTTAATTACCCTAATTAACCATACTCAAAATAGACAGTTCATTACTCTAAGAGCCTCACTGGACCAACAGCAATTATAACAATAACCAAATACACGATTTCAACTTCGATCAAGTTCGTTAATTTGGTTACTAATCATTGATAATGTGAGATGGAACAAATCATTCTCTTCTCTTTATCCTGCATTTTTATTACCCTAATTAACCATACACACTAAATTATCAGCAAACTCAAAGATTTCCATGTTTTGGCGAATGTCCTTTTTGGTAAAGCCGTGGGTGAGATGGAAGCTGCCTTCGGGATGTCAGCCAGGGATAAAGCGGTTTGGGAATGCCTTCGTCAACCTCATGCTCAAGATTTCCTCCTCGCCCTCCCTATTGATGGGCTGGGGCAGCACATGTCGGCAGTCGAATATCGGGCGATTCTTAAATATCGGCTTATGATCCCCCTGTACCCGAGGGATGAGAGATGTCCAGTATGCAGCAAGGCATGTTTGGATGCTTATGGGGAACACGCGGTCCATTGCAAAGAGCTGCCCGGTTTCAAATACCGGCATGATTTGGTCCGGGACGTCTTATTTGACATTTTCAGAAGAGCCGGGATTTCTGCTAAGAAGGAAGCCCCGGTTAATTTTCTGTCGGACCCAGCGGACGGGCGCTCCTCCCTTCGACCGGCGGACGTCCTTGTCTTTGGGTGGAAGCACGGGAAGCATGCATGTGTCGACCTCACTGGGGTTTCCCCTCTCGTGGGTTTCAAGGGATCTGGCTTCCGGGCAGGCCAGGCTGCCACGGATGCTGCTGCTGGGAAAGTGCGCAAACATGAGGAGGCGTGTCTGGCAAATCAACATGTGTTCG
The DNA here is from genome assembly GCA_039602395.1 of Deinandra increscens subsp. villosa. Lineage (NCBI taxonomy): Eukaryota > Viridiplantae > Streptophyta > Magnoliopsida > Asterales > Asteraceae > Deinandra > Deinandra increscens. The sequence continues at coordinate 89,415,624 of JBCNJP010000023.1, read as the reverse complement.
TGCCTTTTGCGTTTGACACCTTCGGTTACCTTGCTCCGGAAGCTGTGGATACTCTGACCCGCGTCCAGAAGGTCATGGATGGGAATGTGGCGACCCCTCGTGGTTTGAATGTGGTTTTCACTCGGTTAGGCTTTGCTATTCAGAAGGGGGTGGCGGCGCAGCTTGTTGCCCGCCTCCCTTGTACTTCATGTTAAGTTGTAACCGTTGTTTGTTTTTAATGATAAAGGCGTAACCGGATATTAGAAAAAAAAAAAAAATTTGCAGGTAATCCACCATCATTTAGTCTGATTCCACCACAGGCGCACAGATTAATATTTATAACGCTTCTAATCACAGCTAGACTGAACTTTCTCAACAAAATCAGATGATCTCTCAAATTAATTCTTCAGTTTCAGAGAAAGCACAATTCCCCCCAAATTCAAACTAACACTAGATCTAACAAATAGTCCACAAAACAAATGATCTAGCTATGAATCCAGCAATCAAAACGAATCTAGGTCAAACATGATCCAAACAATTCCATCAAAACTTCGAAGATGTAAACGGAATGATAGCAGGAATCTCTTACATAAGTATTAAGCTGTCTAATGAAGCTGGAGAAGTTATTGTGCTTGAAATACGTAGGTAACAGAAGTCGCGCGAATTCAGGTGGATTCCAGACGACGAAACTGTTCCCTTTCGTGCTCCACGACACGATTTCGTCCGTCACGGAGTCCTCAACCATTTCGTACGTCTTGAGAAGAAACGGCGCCGGTCCTCCGCCGCCGGACGTCGCCTGATTTCCGTCCATTTTGGAGATTTTGACGGTTACTATGGCTGAAGATTCTGGAAGCCCCCAAATTAAGATGATGAATGATGAATTGATGAAGATGACAGTTGACTCTTTACGGTGTGATAGTCGTGTTTCGACAGCGAAACGACGCCGTGACAAGTGGAAAACGCCGCCCTTCTTTTAGTTGTGTACAATTTGACCCTTGTGTTTATCTATGATTGACTTTAAAGTCCTTGTAAATTTCTAATAAAGTAAAATACGGTTTTAGTCCCTAAGGTTTGATCAAAATACCGGTTGGCGTATCATACGTCGGGTCCGTAAACTCATACGCTCCGGGAACTGGACACGCTGTATCATACGTTCACAATTTGTGTTGAGTATGTGTATGATATACACACTGATGTATTGCCTATTTTCTGCTCTTGTTTCTCCTTCAGGTATATTGCTTGTATGTAATATCCAAGGCTTTGTATACTTTTTTGTTTACAAACATGCACATAAAAGCATACAAACATAGCATATTTCGAGATGTAACACAACTAACTACGAGGATTTGGACACAAAAACAATATATGAACACATCAAAATTCTCCGACTTAAATCTTTTTATCCCTGAAAAATGAATTGCAAATAGGATCATAAATGACATGTCAACTTTGTTACACTTGTTCATATCACAAAACTACTACCATATCGAATACAATTGTCGATATTTTATGTCCACTTTAAACTTAAGCTAGTTTTGTCCCAATCATTGCGTTGCCTACCAAATACTTAATAGTCCCAACACCCATGAGTTTGCAGCAAAACTTACCCAACCTCAAGGTTGTTAAGGACTTACATGTTCCTTCACTTGATTATGCCAAGTACCATCGTTAGATACGATATAATTAATTTATTTTATTAAGCACAAGTTATGGAGATCTATTTATGGTTTTCGGTGTATCGTACGCATGTTTTTTTTTTTTTTTGTCTTTCTTCTTCGTTTTGATGCGCAGCTCCAAGTATATTGCTCGTATGTAATATTCACATCTTAATATATTTTTTTACTTTACAAACCTGCATATAAAATCATACAAACATAGCATATTTCGATATGTAACACAACTAAATACAAGGATGTGGACACAAAACCATTAAACAATATATGAACACATCATATATACTTTCAAAAAGTTTCATATGTTAACGGCCCTCATCGAACTTATCTAGGTACGCCCATGTTAATTACTACATTGGATGATAAGAACGCTATGCAAGGGGAGTGGGCTCGGGCGAAGTGTGGGAACCTCCGATACCTACACGAACAACTCATAGTAACATCATGAGAGAACTCGTAAAAACATGGTATTGGCCCCGGTTAGCTCTCTATCAAAACATTTCATCCTCTATTTATTTACATATAAACACACACATATATACATATGTATCAGGTCATACCGTTTAAAGATGCAACAACCCATTAAACTCAGTAGTCAACTAACCTTACTGGTAAAATTTCACACTTTTTTACTGTAATAGATAACATTTTCTTTTCACATATCATACAAGATTGAAAAAGATATTGTTATAAGAACTTTTCATTACAATTGCTCATATAAGTAAGGTTCCTTTCGATTCGAATCTTATCCAACACTTATTCCATATTTACAACTACTGTTACCGAAATTTGTTTATTAGAGCCAACTACTTCCCCATAAAAACTAGCTTACAACTCTAATAAGTTTTAATAAGAACTGTGTTGGACTCTAATCAAATCCACATTACCTTATAGTTTATCGACTGAACAAATGTCATTGACCCCATCAACCTTAGTTCAAAACCCTTAGCAAAGTTCACATCTTCATCTTTCAAGCTCTGACTCACTACCTATCAACTTTTCATTTATATAGTAACAATTAACCACCCTTGGCCATAAAATAGTTCAGTTAAAAATATATAGTATAGTAAATTACTACAACATGTAAATAATTCAACCGGCGTCATTCGAGCTGAATTATACCAATAAATTGAACATTTTATTATTGTATTAAGAATAGTTAAATAAAGTAAGTTTTAGCTTTAAAGTTTAGTTTATAAGATTTAAAATTTTTATTATCAAACTAATTGTGTCTTTCTGTAGCGATTTTAACTTCGTTGTAATTAATTCAACCGGAGTCATTCGAGCTGAATTATACCATAAATTTCTAAAACCATAATTATAAATAATATTATTAGTAATAAAATTAGTAGTAATAATAATAATAACAACAATAAATAATCAAACTACAAAATATATCAATATATTATTATTGTTATATTAAATTTAAATGTGATTTAAGTGTGTTTAAATGAATTAAAATAAATAAACATAAAATGCTAACTGTTATCTAAATAAACACGTGAGATTTAAGTTAATTTGTGAAATTAAAATAAGAAATCACTTAAAGGAGTTTAAAAGAATTAAAGTTTATTTGCGTTATTGATGGTTTAACATATTTTCGTCTTCTATTATTGTTGACACATGATGCCCGTTGATAATCAATGATCCTCACAATCTCGTTGAGATTGCATGAAAATTTTATAGTTATTTTTCTAACATTCAAATACCTAATATGTAAAAAACGAATGCACAATTTTGATGAATAACTTTCACATTTTTATTATACTAAAAAATATATCATATATAAAAAAACTAAACACATTTAACCTATTATTAGAAACATAAATCTACTAATCTTATAGAAATGGAGCGACTTGTCTATTCTCTTACCAAGAAAGGTGTATTTTAATTTCTTAAGATCCAAATAGCATTTGGTCCTATTAACGTGACAAATAGAAAATATGATGTTACATCTCCTCATCATTGTTGTTATCTCCCACTAGTTGAAGAAAAAAAGTGCCCTTCATGTTCATACCATCACCAATATTATGCTTCAATTCAAAGAAATCATGCCCAACTCAATCATAACTTTATTTAATATTATTCTATAATACATTTACCAACACGATGGTACACCTTTCTTTCACATAGTTTTACAAACTAAGGTATAATTTATTAAAGCACCAAATGAGTTATACTATGTGCTTCTTCATTAGAAGACATCTCGCATATCTTCATACACTTCGGAATCTGCTTTTTATGTTAGCGGCAAGGTTATATCGGTTAAGAGAACAAGACTAACTCCGGCATCGGTGGAGATGTCGATATGCTTAAAGGATTATTTCGATGCGGCGGAAAGGACTCAAAACATATCACCACTTGGAGGCGAATTGGAATACGAAGCTGAATTGTATGAAGACTAGGTCAAAAGTGTTTTGACTCCGGAAATGATCGATGAAGAAACTGAAAAAAGACAACGAATATAGGTCCGGTTCTTCAAGCTCGGAAAGCGAAAACTAGTCGAAGACTAGAAGGCGACGAAGTATTAAATAAAAAATTAAACTTTCTTTTATGTTTTTTCATGTATTTCTTCAGTGTTTTGAATCGTAATCTACCATTATATGTTTATTGTATTTTACTATTGAAGTATTAAATCAAAATGAAACTTTTTATGTTTATTAAGAAGTTGGGACCGTTTTTCGTTTTAAATAACAAAAAAAACATACAACAACTCTCAAACCGGAAAAATCGGTTTCTAAAACCAGTTACCATCTGTTTTTGTTATTTTCCTTCAAAACCGGTTACTCCTCAAACCGGTTAGTACCTTCAAAATCCTAAACGAAACCGGAACTGGCGTAGAAAAAAAACCAGTTTATAGTTTATGTACATCTACCTTAAAGTCATGAACCTCTCCACCGACTAGAATGTCACGTAACGAATAACAACCAATAAGGCCAAATGCTAGAGCTCTAGGAGGACCCGTGGTCCATTTCTACTCTATAAATATGTTATTTATCCTCAAAATCATGAATGGAGCTGAGAGCACTAGCAGAAAAACAGGTTTGTGTTTACATGTGATCCAGCATTCTGTATGATTTTTCTCTTCGTAGTAGGTGAGCAACTCTGACCTTCGATACTCCCATCAATTCCCATCATCTCTCGTCCCTTTCCCAAAAAACCCCCCAAATCCCACAAAATCCATTCAAAAACCCTAATGAAATCCATCATCCTACCCCTTTTCATCCTCTTCCTACACACCCACTTCCCAATTTCATCTGGGGTCTCAATTCTAAACCCTAATTTGATCAAAAGCGATGAACTTGATCCAATGGTGAAAAGGGTCTGCGATTCCAAGATTGGGGAGTATTTACCAGAGGAGATGATGATGGAATCTGAAAGCAGCAGGCGGGTATTGATGATGGAGAAGAAGTATATTAGTTATGAGACGTTGAAGAGGGATCTTGTGCCCTGTGGTACACCTGGAGCTTCGTATTATAACTGTAATGGCAAAGGGGTTGCTGGGAAATATAACAGGGGGTGTGAGGTCATCACTAGATGTGCTAGAGATGCTATGAATACATGATAATGTTGTCTTTTTGGGATACAATTTGGTGAAAGTTTGAATCTTGGTTAAATTTGAGGGGGGTGTTGTCTATGGTTCTTGGAATCTTGATTTGTGTTGGTTTGATACTAACTTGGGATGTCATTCATGTTTTGATGTTGTCATTTTGGGATACAGTTTGGTGAAAAGTTTGAATCTTGGTTGAATTTGAGGAGGGAGTGTTGTCTATGGTTCTTGGAATCTTGATTTGTGTTGGTTTAATACTAACTTAGGATGTCATTCAATTCATGTTGTGATGATGTCATTTTGGGATACAATTTGGTGAAAGTTTGAATCTTGGTTGAATTTGAGGGGGGTGTTGTCTATGGTTCTTGGAATCTTGATTTGTGTTTGTTACTTTGTTAAGTTGTCACTTTAGTATAATGTGTTTTTTGTGTTCTGTTTGTGACCCTCAAAATGGGAGGATCCAATGGATTATATGTGTATGATTTGAGATCTTATGTCTTATTTTGAATGTTTTGTCTGTGGACGATCATCTTGACCATTTGAGACGTTCTCGAGCTTTCTGAAGCCTTCTTCCTGAGCTTACTTCTGATGTGATATGTTTTGTTCTCTTTCGCGTCTCCTCGTCAATTTTGTCGACATGGGCGACCATCTAGACGGTTTGAACAAGATCCATATCGTTCACCCGTATAGTCCTATGGTCATTATGTAAGTGTACATGGTATCCAACCTTGTCTTAATTGTTGTTGGAAAAAGGGTGGGAAGCTTGGTTTGACCTGACCCTAAGTTGACGGCTTATCCGAACCCGTTTATAACAAACCTTAACATGTGAATTTCGGATTGGATTAGTATTAGGTTTTCAGAAATTCACACCCCTAATCTTTAGGTGGGTATAACGTGTATGTTATATCTAAGATAGATCTCTAGGGTGGGCATAATGTGTGTATGTGTATGTACTATAACGACTATTGGGGCTTCCAAATATAATACTGTTTCCAAAAGGAATACAACATGATGTTTTGGGACATGATTGTTGTTGGATGCTTGTTGTTGTCCGTTAATATACAAAACTTTTCATGATTCTTGGATCATTTTAGTACAATTTGTCATCTTGTTTGGCTATCTTGGCTAATTGTTTGCTATTGTTTTCTGTCACAAACTACTTTCTTTGAATAAAAATCTATAGATTTATAAGACATAATGAATATAACTTGATCTTGGTCTTCTTGAACAAGTGTGTATGTGTGGTTTCAAAACCCGCTTGTAACCGGATCAAATACGACTCACTGGATACTTGCTCTAAATCTCTCTTAGATACTTACCCTCACGTCGAAAGATGGTTATATGGAAAAGACCCTTCCTGTGAGAAACTAATGGTGTTACTGTTTTGTAGGTTATGTTAGGAATCCTCGGTGTTTGGTCTTTGGAGAATATTTTTTCGAAAATTGAAATCCAAAGCATATTCCTTGTAATTCAGGTTTATCTATCATAACCATGAATCCGCTTGTCTCATAATGTTTTTTACCTAGTTATAAGAATATATGATATAACACATTCCAAAAATATCTACTCATGTGATTATCTCACCAAATACTATCAAAGAAGCATTGTGATGCAATCTCAATGAAAGATTGCAACTAAGATATAGAGATTGTAATTGACTAAACAATAAACAATATAACAACAATATGTGCTTGCTAATTTGAAGAATTAGAGATTAAGAGCGATCTTAAGGTTAGAAGCCATGGATGAGATTAAAAAAGATTGAAGAAGAAGATAGTTTGTTATTAATTTTCTACACATTGATTCGGATGCACTGAACCCGTTTATACTTGATTTCTTTTAAGAGTAAACCTAACAAACCACGCTACAAAAAAAAATATGATTTGTCAATGTGATCATGTGTGGAACACCATCACCTTTTACGAATCCACACAAGAAACATGCATTTGCGTAGAGAACACAAGCGGGGTCACGCAAGAATCAATTTTATGTTTAATTTTTATACTTAAATTATTAAGCATATTGGTATATTTTTGTTGGTAATTTGCATTTGGTAACTTTAAAAATAATCCAAAGACATGATATTTTATAAAAAAAAATTTCTAGACATTTTGACTTAAGTTTTATTGAAAAGAAGTTGTTTTTGAAAAAATATTTTTTGATAACATAAAATAGCTTTGCAAAATTTAAAATAATTGTATTTATTAAGTCATATTAATCTTATCTTATATTAGTTTTATTTATTATATAAGATGTTAGAAAGTAAAGTTGTTACTTTTTGTTACAAAATGAAGAGATCATCAAAATTAGTCCCAAATCCATCTAACCTGCCTACTATAGAATATTATAGGATTTGTACCATCAACTTCCAAAGAAGAAAGATATTAAACAACTAGAGATCAACCGCGCGTTGCTGCGGTAATCCGGGAAAAAATATAGGTTTATAAATGTATTAGGTGATTCTCAATTTTTTGTTTACCTTTTTTTTCATGTTATATAAATTTTGTATAAACATATTTCTCATTAATTTAAAAGGATCATAAAGTTAATATTAGTTATAAATAAGAAACATATAGCGTAAAAAATTAATTTTTTTTATAGTAAAACAAATTCCAAGGGAAAAACTTTCAATGGGCAGAAAAATTTGCTATTGAGATTGAAAAATAGAAAGTGTAAAATGGGTTAAAAGGATTACAAAGTATCAATTTAGACACATTTAGGCACTTAAGTGAGGTTTTAAAGTATGAGCTATAAGAGATAGAAAAAAAAAGAGGGAAACAAAAATGGAAATTTTCGGATCATGTAAGGGGTATGCAGAGGTTACATATCAGCTGGTACAAATGGTTAAACAATAGTGATGCAGCAATTTCTATACCACATTGAGAAAATAACGTGTAAATGTTTTCAAGTTGTGGGTGGGATTATGGAACAAAAAGATAATAAACTTAATATTATACAGAGAACTATGAAACATGCAGTTGATAGATTAAAGTCACAAACCGATTAAAGTCACAAACCAGACATGAAGTTATATTGTAGATATTTTACAAACAACAGTCATTTCAAGAACCAATTAAAAAAATAACAACCAAAATATAAGTGACTCTTGAATTTTATAATTTAAGTAATATAAGAACCTTTAACAACAAAAACAATCTGGCAACAGGCAAGACATTCTTAGGACACACAAAAGCTAATGTTTAGATACAAGCTTTACTATTAAGCACGTTGCCCTTTTTAAGCTCCGCCTTGAGCCTAACCTTCTTGTTACTGGTCTTCTTCTTTTCTGAGGCAGATGACCCGCATGCTCCCACGTTTAAAAGAACCAAGTGAGGTAAAAACACATTCAAGCCTAGCACGGGCTCATCTCCCCCGGAGCTGAGAAAACAGCAGATTCAATAAATAGTTGATTGAAAACAGGTTATATAAACACAGCAAACAGGTTAATATAAACAATAGATTATGATTTCATCAAATGCAAATTAAAAAGTCCAATCCAGTGCTATTGCGCCGCACTGACCGCATTATGGAATCGCAGCACATCGTTTAAGTTGATGTGTTTTGAGCACCACATCATGCGCATCTGATGCATGCATCTTAAAACCAAGGTTGAAAGTAACCTGAAGCTCTTTTAATGCTTACAACTCTTTTTTTATACAAGAGGTTTAAGTTATTGTTGTAATAACATTGTTTTTGTAGTCATAGTTTTAGCTATAGGTGTCTAAAAAATTACAATTTGGGCGGAAAAAGTGGTAGGCCGACTGTACCATGCCATCTGTTTCAACCTGGACTTAAAATGAATCGTTTCATTCCATTTGACCATTAAAGGAAACCATAAGGCTGAAAAAGAAAAAAAAACCTAAGGTATAATTGTCTTGCGAGTTCCTAACTGCCACAAACCTTCATTTTTTGTTAACACCATGCTGATAAATGCAGCAGTGGTCATTATTGAGAGCGCTAAATCCTAGAAAACTATCACAACCCTTATGTATAATACTAATTGGCAGGATGCGCGCGATGCGCGCGATCACTATGGTTAACCGATCACGCCTTATTTTTCACGCAACCATAATATAACCAATTGCATTTGACTGTGTAAAAGTGAGGCAGGTGGCACGTCATTTCTCTACGCAACCGTGATGTAACTTTCGATGGATGCCATTGCACTTGAATAAACATGTTAACAAATTAACTTGAATCAAATTTTATGTCCTAAGTTAAATAACCATAACCAAACCAATGTAATAAACAACAAAATATTAGAAAGCAAATTTAATAAAACTATTAAATTAGGTGCCATTGACGTTTGAGTGTGTGAAAGTTTGATCCAATCCATTTGTCGAAATGCAATGTGAGCTATAATCTCTCTATTTGACTTCCTTAAAGTCAAACCTTTTATGGTAACCTGTGAATTGTGCAAGAACCTATGAGAACAAAATATGCCAATCTACAAACTAAAAAACCTAATCATAATTCATAAATACTTAACCAACCTTTTTGTATTCGGTTTCAAACTTAGAGAGCTCCAACCGTTTTGACAAAATTTGGCCTTCAACTTGTCTTAGACTCTCCTATTCTGCAAAAATTACACTGCTACAGTTGAAGGGCAAGTGCTCAACCTAAATTAAATACTTTTAACTTTGACTAACCAAAAATTCCAATGCATTCTCTTCACAACCTTTACTACTGCACATCTCCATGTAAAGACTTCCTGCACCTCAAAAACAAATCCATGAAGAAAAGATTGAGAAACTTACAGCAAACATACTGGCACTTTAAAAAAAATACACTATATTAATTAGAACTGTTCTCTTTTTTAATCAGAGCATAAAAATAAGCATTGTTCTCTTTTCTATTAATTAGAACTGTTCTTAATTAAAAAGAAATAAAACATACCGACTATATGGAAGGATATGTTGACAAATTTAATTGAATAATATTTTATGACATAAGTTACATAACCTTAACCAAACAAATGCATCAAAATAAGCAAAACAAAGCAAAACCTACAGAAACCATCAAAGCATTACAAACACAATTATAGGCAGACCAATTGAGGTTTGACTCTGTGAAAGTCAACCTTTTTTTTCATTGGCACATACTATAATCTATTCCATGAACCAACAGCATGCCTATAATTGCATCCCTGTTGACTTACCAAGTCAAACCTGGGCCAAACATGAGTCTGTATCCATTTGGACCTCATGAACTCTCCTTTTTCACATCAACTACTATACCAATAAATTTTGTTGAATACTATATGCACTTTGAATAATAAACCAGAAACAAAATATAAAAGATCAAATCCTTATATAACCATGTCAATTCTTGAATCACCTTTTTTCTACTAAAAATGAAACCAATTTAAATAATGAAGAACAAAATCTAACCTTTAAACTGAGCATGTTTGGCCCAGGTTTGACTTGGTAAGTCAATTCTTGAATCACTTATTGATTTAGTTTCATCAAATCAAACAGCAGACTTGCATAATCACCAAAGAAGCAAAGATAGCAGTAACCACGACAATGAAACAGTATACACGGTAGAAAAGCCTGCCAAAAATCAGCAACTAATATTACTATCACTGAAACTGAGCAAAGCAAATAGAAGATTACTAAATAAATCTGAAGCAATATATCAATATAATGGGACATACAGATTACCCTTACTTGCCAAAAGTCAAATAATAAAATTAGAAAAAGCATCAGTGAAAGGGATTAAAGCAAATAAAAGATCATTAAACAAATTTGAAGCAAAACATGATCATTTATAATTGCAATATCTAGACTTGTATGACTATCTCAGTGTCTATATTATAAAATTACATACAAAACACCACATTTTTCTTAATGGTTTTAGTAATCATAATCGCCTATTCTTTTAGATTAAGACCACTATCTAACTCTCAATGTTTAGTCCTCATGCATATGCAAGAAATAAAAATTATACTCTCTTTGTAGGCTAACCACATCCACTAATCAATAAAGCCTGATGTGTAGCAAAAGATCAACTCAAATACATGTCTAGGCTTAGGTTCAACACTAATACTTTTTAGTGTATGAATCAGAATCATATGAAACATAATTAAGAAACAGACGACAAACACTTCAAAATCTGCAACCACGGAAACAATCTACATACCTCATATCATTAAATCTTTCTTTGTGAGTTGTAGTAAGTCGGCGATTGTAACCTTGATGTCGTCGTGCATTTGTAGTCATAGGTAGTTCTGGTCTTCATGCCTTTCTTTGAATCTGTTAGTTAAAGGTTATACGATGATATATAAGTACTTGTAGGATTAGTTCGATGTTCAGAAATATATAGGTTTATAAGTTTTGCTGTTAATGTTTTTTTGAAATGCAATTAATTTACTGGAGCAATCAAAGTCTAATCTCTGTTAAAAGCTCAAAAGTAAACAGATTACTTTAAATTTATCCACTATTTATGATTTTCATTATAAATGCCTAATGTTTGCTTTGTTTTCTGATTGTAGGTTTGCCCTACCATTGAAGATGGTTGCACTGTTGTTTTAGTAACTCACAAACTTCCTAAATATTTTATTCCAGTCTGTGTACAGATTTAACAGCCTCATCTTGAACTTATACAGTAGATTACCACCTCAACTGAAGCCACTTTTACTTCAAAATTGCTCCTCTTCTTACATTGACCCATATGACATAGTCTTAAGTAAAACATATTCATTTGGAATTGTTACTGTATAAGTTCATTTGGAATGATTGTGCCGGTCATTCCTCGTCCTTGATACGTGTAAAGGTAAAGGGTCAAAGGTAACGGTGGAAGCAAAAGAAACTGTTAAACCTAACGGTGGAAGGGTCTTTACTTGTACACGTCGCAAAGAAACATGTAACCTATGCTTAGAGCTTGTAAAGAGGGCAGCAATGATTGTACATTTAATTGGTAAATGTTATAAAGTTAATAGTTTAGGTTGTAGAATTTCTTACTTTGTATATGAACAATGGCCTCTCTAAAATCGAAAAGGACCCCATTAAAATTTAAAAGTTGCTTTAGAAAACAATAAAGAAAGCGATTACAAAGGGCTAATGAACTGTAGCCTAATTTCAAATTTAATATAGAATCAAGTGTAATGTCTAGATTTACTTTAGGTCGCAAATCTCTTCGTTTGTGTATAAATGGGCTCTTGCTTTAGAAAACAATAGAGAAAGAGATTAAAAAGTGTTAACGAAGTGCCAAAAAAATCATGCCTGCCTGAGGTATAATAATCAAAACAATCCATTCTTAACTGTGTCTCCATATACAAAGATGAAACCAATTTCTTATAGTCATTCAAGTTTATGGTTCTCAATCTGTTTAATCTGGCTACCTTTTCATTCACAAATGCATATTTAATGAGTGAAATTACCAAATGCTAGTACCTATATATCAATCAATCGAACGATTAAAGGATGCAAATACCTGAAGCCCTAATTCACCGATAATTTGTTTCATCTTACAGCCCAAATTAAAAACAGACAGATTGAGATTAAAGAAACAGATCGTAATCATTCACAGACCGATGAACTAACCTGCAGATGTCGTGAGTCGATGAAATATAGCCACGAAGGGAAACTGAAGCACACAAACTCAATTAGCAGATGTAAATTACAGAATTCAAGGAACCAGAACCGGAATTTTTACAATGTTCTACACAATTTCTCGAGGACAGCTGAAGGTGAGATAAATTCAAACCTGCACTGCTCCGTTAAAGGTCTGATCGGATACGGTGCTATACAAACAAGAGCCCTAGAAACCCCAAACCTATTAAATCAGCGCTTCATCTGAGATGGAGCAACATCGCGGCATCCGTCTCAAAAACGGAGCAACGGCTAATCGGAAACAGAACAACGATCCAGCGCCTCATAGATGGATAGAAATTGAGTAGGTCGAAGATGGAACCGAAGAGACAGTAGAGAGAGAGGCAGAAACGCGTGAGCAATCGTGAAAGAGGTGTACAGTTTAGATGAGAAGGAGAAGAGAGGGGAAGAAGAAGACGAAGGAGAAGAGGGGGAAGAAAACTGATATTGAATGGCACGATTACATAGGTTAAGTTTCTGATTGTATATATATACAATACTATGAGTATTATTGAGCTAGAAGTTTTTTAGTGAGGGCGGTAGAGTATTTCATTTACATTACTTTTAAATAACTCAATTAAATTAAACTCTTTATGCCCATGCTAAGATTTAAACCTTGGATCTATCTCCAAATAAGGGGCAAACATCTTTACCAAATGAGAGAGTCACAGATAATAAGTACTTCATTACAAATTTTTGGGACGGCGAAATAATTGCCAAATCACTGTGGGTAACCCCAATAGCGAAAAGACACCCACACCCGAGAGTACAGAAGACATAATGCGCTCTCGGGTGCTTGGGTAACTGAAGCATCCAATCTTTAATCCCCGGTAAAACCACCCCCATTTAAGGCAAGATGTACAATCGAGTGTCCTCTGGACTCAAACTCACGGCCAAATAGTTAGTGAGTCATCCATCATACCACTAGGACAAGGACTCAAACTCACGACCAAATAGCTAGTGAGCCATCCATTAGACCACCAGGACAAAGCCCAGTTAATAGTACTTCATTAAATATACTTTATTAAATATGTTAGGTGAAGTGGAGTGCAATCTAATGTAAGCTATGTTTATGTGGCACCAAGTGAAAGTGTTAGGTACCCTATCCGACACTTTAGTTTAGCTTTGGCTATTAAAAAAAAGAACTAACCATTCGACAATAACTACTCATCAAGAAAAAAATGAAGATATAAAGAAAATGACTAAGATTCAAATATTTTGGACAAGATTGTTTTTAAAAGATTGTGTTTGTAAATTTATGTTACAGAAATACAAAGTATTAACACGCAAAAAATAAAAACTGTTCGTGTTAAATGGGGTTTTATTTTTATATATTTAATCCGGCCCTATCCGTCTTTAGTCAGGTCTCATCCCCATTTCGGCCCAAGCTTCCCTTCTCACTGCCAACATTCAAGTACAATTTGTCTGATCTTTTTGAGTTCAATCGTGTTTAGTTTCGTGTCAAATTATCAAGCGTATGTTAGGTTACACACAAATCAGTAACCAAGACCCATCTGGGGCTTTGTCAACCTACTATAAGATAAGCGTGGGCGGTGTACCGAGTTTTTTTTTCGGCAAACCATTTTCGGCATCCCAAATTTTCGGCAAAAATCGGCAATGTACACCATTGCCTTCGGCATGGTGATTTCGGTATAAAAAAAAAATTCGGCATGTAGATGCCGAGAGTTTTACACATATTTTTTCCCACCCAACTATCCAACTTATCCCACCTAACTTATCTCACCCATACCAATACAAAAAACAAAAAAGACATATACTTTTTTCTCTCTCATTTGTCACTCTCCTATTGGTCCATCAACTTATCCCATTTTACTCATCCTAAAAAATTTATCCCCCACACCGCCCACCCTAACCAAAAGGACGTAGATTTCGGGCCATAAAGTAGACTTTCATACATTGAAATAATTGGACAATTCAAAATTACCCTTGTTTCTTTAGTATCTTGATGAAATAACAACCAAATGACATAGCAAGCAAAACCCCTAATCCAAAAAACTAGAATGATGTTTACACAACCTCCACACCGAACCCTTATTCGAACCAACATCAATGGTCGTCTCATCAAGAAACGACCAGTCAGTTGTTTCCCCACCGACACCCCCCACAAAAGCAACAAACAAAACTACATCCTAACACATACTCAGAGTCTTGTATCTTGCAAAGAAAGCAACAATCCCATCACCCCCTCTTCAAACTCGCCCAAAAAACGACCCGTTTAGTACCTGTAGTGAGCAGGCTTGTATGGACCCTCAACCGGGATACTGATGTAGTCAGACTGGTCCTTGGTCAACTTAGTCAATTTGGCTCCAAGCTTTCCGAGATGAAGTGCAGCGACCTTCTCATCAAGATGTTTTGGCAACACATACACTTCCTTCTTGTACTTCCCGGTGCTCTTTTCGTTCCATAGTTCGAGCTGAGCAATCACCTGGTTGGTGAAAGAGCACGACATGACAAAACTGGGGTGACCAGTGGCGCAACCCAAGTTCATGAGGCGACCCTCAGCAAGAATGATGATCCCGGTCTTGGTCTCGGGGAAGACCCACCTGTCGGTTTGGGGTTTGATGGTGATTCTCTGAACACCAGGGTAAGTTTCAAGCCCAAGCATGTCGATTTCATTGTCGAAGTGACCAATGTTGCACACGATAGCGTTGTTTTTCATCTTTTTCATGTCGGAGACCATGATGATGTCTTTGTTACCGGTGGTGGTGACGAAGATATCAGCCTCTGAAACAACATCTTCCAGAGTGAGGACTTGGAGTCCTTCCATGGTAGCCTGAAGGGCACAGATGGGGTCGATTTCAGTTACGATGACACGAGCACCGGCTTGTTTCATGGCGGAAGCACAACCCTTTCCGACATCTCCGTAACCGCAGACGACTGCAACCTTTCCGGCGATCATGACATCAGTGGCCCTCATCAAACCGTCGGGGAGAGAGTGGCGACATCCATACAAGTTGTCAAACTGTTTAAAAAATCATACATAAATGTTAAAAGTTACCGTAAATTTCAGACCTAGAAAATGGAAATAACAAGATCAAGATCTAGCTACAATACAGGAAGCTCCATAATAGATCTAAACTGGAAATCTCATCAATTAATGTCTTCATTAGTTCTGTGCACGCCAACTGTTTGATATAAATCATCTAAGAACAAACATGCCACCAGAACTCATACTAAGGGTGAGTTTAAATTCAATCAAACAGCTACAACATTAAAGCTATTGAAGCTCAAATCGAATAGTCAACATCTAAATTTATGTCAAAAATCCATGCCAACAAAAATCCTACTACTAATCTAACATCAACAACATTGCAGCTCAAATCGAATACTTATCAACTTAAACTGATGAGATCAAGATAAAAACTACATGGCAACAGAAATCTCATACTACACTAGTGAGTGTAGATTCAATATTTCAATCTAATAGCTACATCATTGAAGTTCAATTTAAATAGTTATCAACTACATTGATCAGATCTAGGTCAAAAATACCTGCCAACTGAAATCCTACTACTAATCTAACAAGCTCAAATTGAATAGTTATCAACTAAATTGATCAGATCAACGTAGAAACCTCCATAACAACTGAAATCATACTACTAGTAAGTGTAAATTCAATCAAACAGCTACAAGATTCAAGCTCAAATCAAACAGTTATCACCTAATTTTATCAGATCTAGGTCAAAATTACATGCCAGCAGAAATCATAATACAGATTCATTCAAACAGCTACGAGATTCAAGCTTAAATCAAACAGTTATCACCTAATTTGTTCAGATCTAGGTCAAAACTACATGCCAGCAGATATCCTACCACTAGTGATTATAGATTTAATCTAAAATCAAGTAATTATCGTCTAAACAGATCAGATCTAGCTCATAAATAAAATAACCGATAGGCGATAGGCAAGTGTGAAGAATGCATACCTTGCTCTTGGTAACAGAGTCGTTGACGTTAATGGCGGGGAAAAGGAGAGTACCGTTCGCTTGCATCTGGTACAACCTCTTAACTCCGGTGGTGGTCTCCTCCGATACACCGACCAATCTCGTCTTCATCTTGTGGTACTTCTTCGGATCGACTTGAAGTCCTTCCTTGATGATCGACAACACGATCTGGAACTCGGCGTTATCAGTAGAGCTCGGATCCGGCAACTTCCCGGTCTTCTCAAACTCCTCCTCAGCCTTAACTCCCTCGTGAATCAAAAGAGTTGCATCACCTCCATCGTCAACGATCAGATCCGGACCACCGCCGGGGCCCCAGTCTAGGGCGCGTTCAGTGCACCACCAGTACTCCTGTAAGGTCTCCCCCTTCCAGGCGAAAACCGCGGCGGAGTCACGAGCGATGGCGGCGGCGGCGTGGTCCTGAGTGGAGAAGATGTTGCAGGAGCACCATCTGACCTCGGCGCCCAGGGCGGTGAGGGTTTCGATGAGGACTCCGGTCTGGATGGTCATGTGGAGGGAGCCGGTGATTCTGGCGCCCTTGAACGGCTGGGAAGGGCCGAATTCGGTACGGCAGGACATGAGGCCGGGCATTTCGACTTCGGCGAGCTCGAGCTCCAGGCGGCCGAAGTCGGCAAGGGACATGTCCTTGACTTTGTATTCGCGGCCGGCGGAGGTTTTCTCGACGGTGAGAGCCATGGCGGAGGAGGAGGGTTTTGGAGATCGGATCTTAGAGGGGATGAAGAAGAAGAGTGGGTGAGGCGAGGATTAAAGTTGGGAAATGGAGGGTATATATAGGGTGTAAGTGGTGGAGATTAACGGTCGGGATTTGATCTGTGTGGATTTTTTTTAATTTTCTTTTTTTGTCAAATTAACATTTAACAGGGGTAATAATGGGTCCCACCTAGCTGAAATGCAGAATTATTTAGGAAACTAGTAAACTACCATCGCTTGTAGGTTTAAAACTTTAAATCGGAAATGCAAATAATTTTCAAAGTTAACACTTAAATTACAATATCACTCTTTTAAACGATTTGAGGTTTTTTTTTTCCTTTTTTTTTTTTGGGGGCTAAAGAGTCAGTTAGGGTGGAGGGGTTGATGGCCATTTCAATTATAGTGATATGTGCCATTTATGATGGAAAATGTTAAGTGATGATGTGTAAGTTTAAAAAAAAATAATTAATACGTGTTTTCTCTCACGTCTTCAAATTGCTTTATGAAGTAGCAATATGAAACAGGGATAGGAAGCCGCATAAGTGGTGGTCGAAGCAGCCTTGAATCAAGGGCAAATCCATACTCATCTCTCGATCATTATTTTACTACCAAGTTATTGCTTTAGAGACAATTTTGAAACATATATATTTAGGAGGAGAGAGTGGAGTCAAGAATTCGAGATTGAGGGAAGTGATTACTATATAAACATTTTGAAGTTCATATGAATAGTAAAATAGTAACCCTATAGAATTGTTTACGTGGCGAAATAGGTGGTTATCACATGGATTGATCATTCATTTTTTTTTTAAACGCAACAAATTTAGCACAGGAGTTGGTGGTGTAATTTGTATTACTCGTGTAACATAACTTTTAAGTTCTAGGTTTGATATTTTGAGTGTTTTGCTTCTCATTTAAACATCGGTACGCGGTCTTTCTGTATTTCTGCTTTACTTACGCTTTTTTTTTTGTCTTAAATCCAAATGTAACTTTTAGGTCATTGGCTTAATATTTTAAGCGTTTGAACATTACATAGTCTTTTTGTATTGTCATTTTTCTTTACATTATATTATAGCAATGCAATTGTTTTGGATACATATGTTATCCTCACGACAACGCACAGGTTACAAATCTAGACATATGAGTTATGAAGGAATCAAGTGGGATATGAAGATTGGTTTATTGGGAGCAATATATATGAAGGAGATCACCCCATCAGGGGCGAAGCTTGGGCCGAAATAGGGATGGGGCCGGACTAAAGGCGGATAGGGTCGAACTAAGTATATAAAAGATTTTCGGACCAAATGAGTATAAATTTACACTACGGAGCGAAAAAATGGACCGGATCGAACCTGGTGTGACCCCTTAAAAACTTCTCCCTTATTGCATCATAACATGCGTTTTTAGGTCCCAAAACTTAACATTTGAAGCTTTTACTTTCTTCAAATACCAAAACTAAATACCGAACTTAAAAATTTTAAGTTTTTAATTTTAGCAAATCCACATATTTCATATTCACTTTTACTATTCTAATGATTTGTTTAAAGATGGTTGGAATTTGACAAATAGATGAATACACCAAGTTAAATATAAAATTATCATGTGCATCTATCTCTCTTTAAGGACGAGTTTGGATTAAGACCTAAAATTAATGGAAAGAAAATAGTACATGATGTTTGCTTTGTAATAGGGTGTTGCTAGGGACACCCAAAAAATTGCTAGGGACACCACCCTTAATGGCCCATTAAGGCCATAATGCCCCATTTGTATAAATCTAAATGCTCCATTATGCCCTTAATGCCCAGTTAAGTCGTGACACCTCATTTAACACAATTTCATAGGGATTGGCGCCAATGATTGGAGAGAGATATAACATAAATGCCCAGTTAAGCCCTAAATGGGGCATTAAGAATCCCAGAAATTTTCTAACTTACATTTGACCCTCTTTTGCTTCAAACTTGTATTTTTTTAAAAGTTATAAGTAACATTTTATAAAGGTTTCTAACTTACATTTGACCCTCTTTTCCTTTTAATAACTTACAAATATTAAAACGTTAATTTTTTATATTCGCAACTAAAAGTTTTTTGAAAATTAATCATGATAAATAATAATAATAATAATAATAATAATAACAATAATAATAATAATAACAACAATAATAATAATAATAATAATAATAATAATAATTTTAAAATAATAAAACGTTAAAGTCTATAAGTTGTGTCGTCAAAGTATAAAACTATAAAAAAATATACTAAAAAAATGAAAGTAGAAAATATTATACGTACATATATATACATATATAGATACACATATTCACTCCATGCAAATACAACTAGTTATGCGTATCTCCCTTAATACACTAAATTTGGAACTTACAATAATTATTATTATTATTATTATTATTATTATTATTATTATTATTATTATTATTATTATTATTATTATTATTATTATTATAATTATTGTTATTATTAATCTTATTATTATTATTACTTATTTATTATTATTATTATCATTATAAAACTTATTATTATTATTATTTAACTTATTATTATTATTATTATTAAACTTATTATTATTATTATTATTATTATAAAACTTATTATTATTAAACCTATTATTATTTATTAATATTATTATTATTATTATTAAACTCATTATTTATTACTAATATTATTATTACAAAACTTATTATTATTATTAAAATTATTATTATAATTATTATTAAACTTATTATTATGATTACTATTACTTATTATTATTAAACTTTCTATAATAATTACTATTAGTACTATTATTATTAAACTTATTATTATTTTTTATTGTTATTATTATTTATTATTATTAAACTTACTTTTATTATTATAAAACATATTATTATTATTATTATTATTATTTTATTATTATTATTATTGTTATTATTATTATTATTATTATTATTATTATTATTATTATTATTATTATTATTATTATTATTAAACGTAATTCCCCATTAAGGCCTTAACTCTCCACTAAGGGCCTTAACTTCCC
Source organism: Deinandra increscens subsp. villosa (assembly GCA_039602395.1). Lineage (NCBI taxonomy): Eukaryota > Viridiplantae > Streptophyta > Magnoliopsida > Asterales > Asteraceae > Deinandra > Deinandra increscens. The sequence continues at coordinate 89,395,126 of JBCNJP010000023.1, read as the reverse complement.
ACTAGTGGGCCATAACTTCCTAGTAATGGGGTTAGCTTAATTGCCCATTAAGGCCTTAATGGCCCATTATGTTTCTAAACGCCCCACTAAAAACCCAAATGTGGCATTACTGAGGAGCATAATGCTGCTTTATGCTCTTAATTGGCCACTAAGGTTGACAGTAATGCTTCATTAAGGCCTTAATCCTGCATTAAGATTTTTACATTTTCAACATTTTATATCATTTAGATGTATCATATATAAACTCAGATACATGTTAGTATACGTACACACACATATATATATGTACACATATTCATATAAAAATAATTATACATACATATATATACATATATAGATACACATATTCACTTCATGCAAATGCAACTGTTTCTGCGTATCTCGCCAAATACAATGAATTTGGAACTTAGAATAATTAATTATTATTATTAAACTTATTATTTATTATTATTATTATTATTTATTATTAAACTTATTTATTTATTATTATTATTAAACTTATTATTATTATTATTAATCTTACTATTATTTATTTATTATTATTATTATTATTAAACTTATTATTATGATTACTATTACTTATTATTATTGAACTTTTTATAATTATTATTATTAAACTTATTATTATTTTTTTTATTATTATTATTTATTATTATTAAACTTACTTTTATTATAATAATAATAATAATAATAATAATAATAATTATTATTATTATTATTATTATTATTATTATTATTATTATTATTATTATTATTAGTAGTAGTAGTAGTAGTAGTAGTAAACTTATTATTTTTATTATTATTATTTATTATTATTATTATTATTATTATTTTTATAAACTTATTATTATTATTAGTAAACTTATTATTATTTATTATTATTATTATTTATTATTATTATTAAACTTATTATTATTATTATTAAACTTATTATTATTATTATAAAACTTATTATTGTTATTATTATTAAACTTATAATAAGTTTAATAATAATAATACTAATAATAAAAAGTTTAATAATAATAGTAATAATAATAATAAATAATAGTTATAAGTTTCAAATTCAGTGTATTGGGCGAGATACACAGAACTAGTTGCATTTGCATGAAGTTAACATGTGTACCTATATATGTATATATATGTATGTATAATTATTTTTTATATGAACATGTGTACCTATATGTGTGTGTGTACGTATACTAACATGTATATGAGTTTATATATGTTTATATACATCTAAATACTATAAAACGTTAAAAATGTAAAAACCTTAAGGCAGGGTTAAGGCCTTAATGCAGCATTACTGTCAAACGTAATGACCCATTAAGCCCTTAATGCATCATTATGTTCCACTGTAATGCCAGATTTAGATTTTTAATGGGGCATTTAGAAACTTAATGGCCCACTAAGGCCTTAATGAGGCATTTAGCTTTTTAATGGACATTTATTATTATTATTATTATTATTATTATTATTATTATTATTATTATTATTATTATTATTATTATTATTATTAGTAAACTTATTATTTTTATTATTTATTATTATTATTAATCTTATTATTATTATTAATCTTATTATTATTATTATAAAACTTATTATTGCTATTATTATTAAACTTATAATAAATTTAATAATAATAATGCTAATAATAAAAAGTTTAATAATAATAGTAATAATAATAATAAATAATAGTTATAAGTTTCAAATTCAGTGTATTGTGCGAGATACACAGAACTAGTTGCATTTGCATGAAGTTAACATGTGTACCTATATGTGTATATATATGTATGTATAATTATTTTTGACATGAACATATGTACCTATATATGTGTGTGTACATATACTAACATGTATATGAGTTTATATATGTTTATATACATCTAAATACTATAAAACGTTAAAAAAAATATAAAACCTTAAGGCAGGGTTAAGGCCTTAATGCAGCATTACTGTCAAACGTAATGGCCCATTAAGCCCTTAATGCATCATTATGTTCCACTGTAATGCCTGGTTTAGCTTTTTAATGGGGCATTTAGAAACTTAACGGCCCACTAAGGCCTTAATGGGGCATTTAGCTTTTTAATGGGCATTTATTATAATTATAATTATAATTATAATTATAATTATAATTATAATTATTATCATTATTATTATTATTATTATTATTATTATTATTATTATTATTATTATTATTATTATTATTATTATTATTATTATTATTATTATTATTAAACTTATTATAAGACCTTAATGCCTCATTAAGGTCTTAATGTCCCATTAATGTCACATCCACTTTATTCCCTGTCTGTTGTCAAGTCAATACCTTAATGATTGGAGAGAAGAAACTTTAAGCTTAATGCCCCATTAAGCCCTTAATGGGGCATTAAGCCTCAATAATTGACACTGGGGATCTGTGCAAATGATTGGAGGGAATAAAGTTTAAGCTTAATGCCCCATTAAGCCCTTAATGGGGCATTAAGCCCGGTGTCTCTAGCAAAAATTGAGGTGTCTAAAGAAAGGGGGCTGTAATAACGAGTTTTGAAATTGGGTATCCTATCCGCATAGTTTCTACTCTAGTGGTAATTTTCGATACGACTTAAAACATGATAAAAAAATAGTAAGCTTTTGGTTGGTACATCTAGCCCGTCTATAAACAAGTAGTGTTTAGGTTGACATGTTTAATTAAACGTGTCGTGTTTTGGTTGAAATGTTTAACTCGTTTAGTTAAACAAGTCAACCCGCAAATCTGTTTACAGGAACATGTCGACCCAGTAACCCATTTATGTCCCGTGTGACCCACTTTTTACAACCGACCAATCCGATTAACACGTTGACAGCTTTATTATTATCCGTCAATCCATTTGACATGTTTAAATTACGCATGTGCGGATTTAGGTTGATATTCTTTATACATATAAAAATATGTGTCACGTTTGGGTTGAACAATCTAACATAATAACCGTGTAACTCGTTAACCCACCAACTCAAAAAAACCAATTAGGTTGACACCCTTGGGTAAACCAAATACACAACTATGGGGTTACTATTTTGAAGTTCGGGAAGGAGTTTATAAGGATTGAAGTCTCGTAGTAGCGGGTGTGTGGATCACGATGAAGGCTGGAAGCTCTATAAATAGCTGAAGCTATGACTGAGTTGACGATGTAGAATCTTAACACACTACGTCAAAACTAACCTTTGGCCACGGAAAAAAACCGTGACAAAAGGTGTTTTGTCACGTTTTTTTTTCCATTCCAAACGACACCATAGGTGCCGTGACCATATGTACCCTACGGCCACGTTACAATATCAGTGGCTGAAGCCACCTATAAGCGTGGCTAAAGGGTACCAATATTTGTTGTTGTAATCAAACAATTCTTCAGAAAAGCGTGGCGAAAGGGTTCCAACGGCCACATGTGTTTGGTTAACGTGGCCTTTGGTATTTTATGGTCACGTATATTCGTGTTTTAGCCACATACATTATAAAAATACGTGGCCAAAGGGTTGCTGAAATCATACATTTTGTCACAGTACGAGTGGCCAAAGGGTGGCAACGGCCACGTTAAAATATGAATGGCGTGGCCTTTGGTATTATATGGTCACGTATATTTGTGTTTTAGCCACATATGTTATAAAAAAACGTGGCCAAATGGGTTGCTGAAATTATAATTTTTGTCCCAATACGCGTGGCCAAAGGGTGGCAACCGCCACGTTAAAATATGAATAGCGTGGCCTTTGGTATTATATGGTCACGTATATTTGTGTTTTAGCCACATATGATATGAAAAAACGTGGCCAAATGGGTTGCTGAAATCATAAATTTTGTCCCAATAAGCGTGGCCAAAGGGTGGCAACTGCCACATTAAAATATAAAAAGCGTGGCCTTTGGTATTATATGGTCACGTATATTTGTGTTTTAGCCACATATATTTGGAAAAAAAAAGTGGCTAAAGGGTAGTTGAAATCAGATATTTTGTCCCAATACGCGTGGCCAAATGGTGGCAACGACCACGTTAAGATATAAAAAGCGTGACCTTTGGTATTATATGGTCACGTATATTTGTGTTTTAGCCACATATAATTGGAAAAAAAAAAGTGGCCAAAGGGTAGTTGAAATCAGATAATTTGTCCCAATAAGCGTGGCCAAATGGTGGCAACGGCCACGTTAAAATATAAAAAGTGTGGCCTTTGGTATTATATATATGGTCACATATATTTTCTTAATTAATTACAATTAATTATATATTAATTAATTAGTATAGAGAAACCTTAAAAATCATATATTATAATTAAAAATTAATGTACATACACTAATCATGACGCTGTTCAAAAAGATAACATACGACACTAGCTAATCAAAGTTTAATTTCTATAATAATTAATTATAATTTCTTGTCCGTGCTGATCAGCTGCTTCTGCTGGTGCCGTGTGATTTTTCTATTTATCACATTTTGATTCTTCAGCTGGTTTGGTGTTACGTACACTTTCGGCATCTTTTTCCGATCATTATTTACCTGGAAACATGACAAATAAAACCGATCAGATATATATATATATATATATATATATATAAAGTTAATTAATTAGCGGATACGATTAATTAATGTAGTAATTACCTGTGGTTGTTCCAATACTTTTTGCACCGTAGAATGATCAACCGGCTGTGATCTATCTGACTTGTTATTAGAATGAAGGATCATTCGGTTCATCGGCCATGCAATAATATATTTATTTTCAACCTCCGAAAGCGTTGTTTTACCATCTACTGGGAATGGTAAAAATGTTGCACCCTTTTTGACCTGATAAACTCTAATTCTACGGCAACCAGGAGCTAATGGACTTCCATGAATCTTCTCATCTTTTTGTTTTGGTAATAATTCAGCCATTCCCACGACGTTCAGTGGATCCCATTCCATGTGCAACGTCGCAGTTTGGCTCCCCTGATCAGAAGTGACATAATAATAATAATAATAATATATTAATTATAGCATATATATAAACAATTAATTAATTAAAGTAAAAAATAGAATACAAAAATTGTGGTATATACTAATCTATATACCTCTTGGATTACTGGCTGCAGATCGGTAGAGCAAGGCTCCCAATGGCATCCGAATTATCCGAAATTCCGTATCCGAATTATCCGAAAATTTCGGATATCCGGAATTTCGGATATCCGAAACTCGGATATCCGAAAATTCGGACTTGGACTTGGACAAGAATTTACAAAATTTTCGGAAGTTTCGGATACCCGGTATCCGAAAATTTAAATAAATTAAAATAAATTTTATATTAAAAAAATAAGGAATTATTGAATACTTGGACTATGTTTATTTGTTTTGTCGTTTTTTAGGTCGAACTTATGTTTATTTGTATTTGAAGACTTGGAATATGTTTATTTGTTTTGTCGTTTTGTCGTTTTTTTTTGTTAAATTGTGGTTTTTTTAAAAAAAACTGGATTTTCGGATATCCGTTTTAACTATCCGAGTCCAGTCCGAAATTTCGGATATCCGAAATTTCGGATATCCGAAATTTCGGACTTGGACTTGGACAACAAAAACTGATATCCGAAATTTTCGGATACCCGAAATTCGGATATCCGAAATTCCGGGTATCCGGTTTTGAACACCCCTAGGTAGCAGCTGCAATGGCATCATAATTATTTGGTTTTTCCAACTGAAGATCACTCTTCTTAGGAGGTACTTCACGAGCTGCAGGTTTTGCATGTCTCTTATTCTTTTCCTAAATTGACACCATGTAATTAACTGATTAGTAACATATATATTAATTAACGATAACGTCAAAGCGATTTGTCAAATTTCTAAATTAATTATATATATATATATATACCACTTCCTGCTCTGATGCCCCAGCATCACTGGCTGCAGCAGCTGCTGCTTCTGTCATTTTTCTCTTTCTCACCTAAAGACAGCATCAGCATTTAATTAAATGATCATATAGCAATTAGTTATAAGGGAAGTACACAACTGTGTAAATTAAAATAGTTACCCTTTCCTTTTGCGACGCTGTTGTAGATGGAGGAGTGTGTTGTGATAGAGTCGCAGAAGAGACCTACAATTCAATTAATTAATAAAATCATATCGATCATAACCGGCTAAACATTAGTTAACTATCCTGATGAACTTTAACTATCCTGATGAACTTATCATAGCCGGCACAGTTAATTATTAATTATATTCCGGAACAACTCTAACTATCCTGATGAACTTTAACTATCCTGATGAACTTTACCTATACTGCTGAACTTTAACTATCCGGATGAACTATAACCAACACGGTTAACTATAACTAGGGACGCATGTTCATCCAGATGAACTAGCTAGAATCTTCCGGATCAACTCTAACTATCCCGATGAACTCTAACTATCCTGATGAACTTTTTACTATCCTGATGAACCTTACCTATCCTGAGGAACTTTAACTATCCGGATGAACTCTAACTATCCGGATGAACTATAAGTAGAGACGCATGTTCATCCAGATGAACTAGAATCTTCCAGATCAACTCAAATTCAGAACTGTTTCAAATCCGTACCTTATCGGCCGACCTTTGAGATGAGTTTGATTGAGTAGATTGTTTCCGCGATGTATTGCGCGCAGAATTGATCATGTCCTACGTACAATTAATTCAATTAGTTAATTAATTAATAAATATATATATATATATATATATATATATATATATATATATATAGTTTGTCCCTTACAGACGCTCTATGAACTTGTTTATCTTGAATCACAGACTCCATAGCCGCCATAAGCTTATCAATTCTCTCATCCTGTGATTTAACCATATCAGTGAGGCGCTCAACCTCTTGATCCTTTTTCTCACGCAGCTGTCTTTCATTTTTTAGTTCCGCCTCAAGTTTTTCGATCCGTTCTTTCGATCGCCCTTTTGGAGCACCCCAATATCCACGGGAAGTCACTCCATACCCAATACCTTTTAGGTATCCACCCCTTTCCTTGCCAAGGACCAGTGTCAGGGCATCCGTTCCCGGTTCTACTGTCACAGACCCCGCATTTATCTTTGTTTCATTCTCGGCCTGCAGTAATATAATTTAGTTAATTTAATGAGGTGCTGTTAATTTTTAACATGTGAATAATTAGGTATATATATAGCAATTAAACTTACTATATCATCTGCTATGCCCTTCACCACAGGGGTTTTGTATTCCCCCTCTTTATTTACCCTTCCTTTCCTCCACATAAACGCTCGAGAGGGGCAATCATCAGCTGCAATTTCTTTGTTTTGTACCTTGTATTATAATAATAATATATATCAGACTTGAAACATAAACGTTCTTAACCATGACTGGGTGTAACACACTTAGCTTATTACCAGTTTTTCTCTCAGAAAGACGTATCCTCCCCGCCCCATTGAATGATCATAAGTATAATTTGCTCGAACCTCTTTTCCAATCTTTGACGCAGCCTTTCCAACAGAACAGTAGGATATATAATTATAATCTCATTAATTAACACTTATTAGCTTACTTAATTAATGAAATCTGCAGTTTGAATTGAATAAAAACCTCGAATTCTTCAGATCTTGTATATGCTACAAATCTGTCCCAGTCTTCTTTTTTCACAATAGTGCGATACATCTTTGGAACTTTCTCAAGCACGGTGGGTTTTGCTAGGTTGGGACGAATGTGTTTTTCCAACATATTTCTTCTAAAACTCCTTAGCAACCCACCAAGCCGTACCATTATAGCTCCCCTTCGACAGTCATCAATTTTGAAATATTTCTATAAAAATAACATATGACAGGATATTTTAGTCGCATGGAATTCAATAACAAACCTAATATGAGAAAATGTTTAATCTGTTTCATAACCTGAATCGCTGCCCACATTTTGTTCTTGTCCTCTATTGGCACCTTCCTCCATTCTAGATACCTCAATCCAACCCCTGCCCTTACAATGTCTCCCATAAAACTCGAAAATTTTGCTCTATGGACCCCGCCAACCCTTCCCAGCGCATCAAATGTTAGTGGCCATTTTTCCTCACCATTTTTCTCAAATCTGGCACGCCACTTTACCAACCGCGTCATCCCCCTCTTGTTTGCTTGGGGAGCAGAGGCTTCCCCATTCTCATTGTCGACTACTTGGGTATCAACTTGGGCATCATTTTCGACTTGGGCATCAATGTTTTCCATGTCCTCTTCACCCGAATCATCGTCAGTATTGTTATCCATTTCCTCTTCATTATCCGAATGATCGGCATTGTTATACATTCCATCATCTTCCGAATAATATTCATTGTCATATGCTTCACCTTCAATTTCCATTGTTAAATCAGATGAATCCTGTAGATGACAGTGAAATAAATAGAGAATTAATGAAATAAATGCGATGGAATAATTAAGATGAAATAATTGAGATGAAAATGATCTACTGAAGATGACAGTGAAATTAATATATACTGACGGGAATTAGGTAGTGATCTTCTGAAGATGATAGTGTGATGAATCCGGAACTGATCAATCAATTAGGTAGATGAACTTTTAGTGATATGGAAGAAGAGAGTAATGAATCGTTTTGGTGATAAAGTTTTGGTTAGAGGGAGTTGAATAGGAACTGATCAATGAATTTTGGGAAATTTGAAAAATGGTGGGAAGTAATTTGGGGATTAATAGGATCGATCCGGGTGAAAACATCTCAGCTAATAAGGACGTGACAGCATTTATCGGATTTAATATAAACTCAATTAATACGATTTGCGTTAATATTTATCTTGAATTTTAAAGAGTTAACATGGACTCAAAAAGTTAAAACCACCAAACCACAGGAACGCAAATCGTATTTAACTTTATTTTAAACATACCTTTAAAATAATCTTTAAATGTAAAATGGAATACTAAGCAATAAATTTAATGATAATTGTATCCTAAAATGACCCTCATTGCCCCTAAACACACCTTATTGGGCCGTCATTGGTCCTAACCATGCTTATTGGTTACATACACACCTTACTGGGACTTATTGGTTC